>CM076583.1:113091665-113555423 GCA_034641835.2 Pinus albicaulis | reverse complement strand
AAAAATAGAAGAAAAGAGATAATGTATAAAATCAATAACCTTCAAGGGGGCAACCTCCAATACATTACATAAATGAAAAATTATTGGATGATACAAAGACAAAATTTCCTTTTATATATAGGAGTCCATGGGATCACAATATAACGTAAGGGCACAATAATAACAATATTGGGGCTACAGGGGTATAACAATAACAATAAGGGGGCTACACTAACAAAAATAAGGCACTACACTAGTAATATAGGGACCTAGCATGCCCCTCTCCTTCAAAAAATTATTTTCCTCAATGCTTGAGTAGCTCTGGATGCTTCTGTGAAAAATTCTCATCCTCCCATGTAGAATCTTCGGTGGGTAAGTTCTTCCACTTGATGAGATACTCTGAAATTGATCGATTTCGTAGCTGTTGAGTTCTTTTTTCTGTGACCGCTTTAGGTTCCAATATGATTTTTCCTTCCTCATCAATTTCTGGCAATATTGTTTGAACTGGAAGATTTTTACCTATAACCTTCTTTAAGCATGAAACATGGAAAACTGCATGCACTCGTGAAGAAGCGGGAAGCTCCAATTTGTATGCCATAGTACCAATATTTTGCAACACCTTGTAAGGACCATAGTACTTTGGTGATAATTTATTATCCTTCTTAGTTTGCTTGAGGGACATTTGTTTGTATGGTTGTTATTATAAACATACCTAATCTCTCATCTTCACATTTTTTCATTCAATTTAAAATTTTTAAAATTTAGGTTATCCTTTAATAGTTGGAGAACTTCTTTTTGATGCTCGATGTGATCTTCCACTGCTTGAACCTTAGAATTTTCTCTTAAATATGATGTTATGGATGGTGAATGATATCCATAAAGTGCCCTAAATGGGGTCATTTTTGCTGAAGTTTGGAGGGAAGCGTTATACCACCATTCGGTGAGAGGTAACCACTTTACCCGTTATGTTTGTTTATCATATACAAAACAACAAAGATATCATTCCAAAAATTTATGCACTACCTCAGTTTGATCATCAGATTGAGGATGATAAGATGAGCTATGAGCTAATTAAGTACCCAAACAAGAAAATAAATCCATCCAAAAATTTCCAGTAAAAATGGGATCTCTGTCGCTCACAATAACCTTTGGATTTCCATGTAGCTTTTTAATTGTGTCCATAAATGTATTAGCAACTGTACTTTCTTTAAATGGACAAGATAATTCAAAAAATTAATGTACATGCCCAAATGATCTATCAACTACCACCATGATGACACTCTTTCCTTCGGACTTAGGTAAACCTATGATAAAATCCATTGAAATCTCCTCCCAACATTGACTTGGAATGGATAAAGGTTGTAGAAGACCTGGGGTGTTACTTGTCTCAACTTTATTTTGTTGGCAAACCAAACATTCTACCACATACTTTTGAATATCAGATTTAAGGCCATCCCAAAAAATTTCTTTCTTCACCCTGCGGTAGGTTTTTAAAAATCCTAAGTGTCCTCCTAAAGGAAAAGCATGCAATTCCAAAAGAATCTTTTGTTTTAGTTGGGAATTATTGCAAATATATAAGTGATATTTGTACCATAAGGAATCATTTTTCCAACTAAATGTATCATATGTACTAGGATCTTGCTGCAAATTTTGAATGAGTGTCCACACTTCTTTGCTCCTTCTTCCATTCATCTCTTGCTTCGGTTATCCAATTTGGTTGGATAATAGAAATGGCACAAAGCAATGCTTCCACCATTTCATTCTTTCTTGAGAGTGCATCTGCAACAACATTTATCTTCCCTTTTTTGTAGATTATTTCAAAGTCATAACCCAACATCTTTGTGACCCACTTTTGCTACTCTTCTGAAGATAGTCTTTGTTCCAAAAAGTGTTTGAGACTATCATGATCGGTTTTTACCTTGAAGTGTCTTCCCATTAGGTAAGTTTGCCATTTCTTTAGTGCATGCAGTATTACTAACATTTCCTTCTCATAAATAGGTTTCTGTAAATACTTTCCTTTAATTGGATGACTTTCAAAAGCAATGGGTCTTCCTTCTTGCATTAAAACAACACCAATTCCATTTCCTAAGGCATCACATTCCGCAATAAAGGTTTTTGTGAATTGCAGCGTAGCTAAAACCGGTGCTAGGCACATTGCCTCTTTAATATGCTTTAAAGGCCTTACTTTTGAGGAGTCCATGAAAATGCATCTTTCTTCAATAATGTTTTTAGAGGTGCTGCTATTATCCCATAATTCTTAACAAACTTTTGATAATACCCTATTAACCCGAGAAATCCTCGCAACTGCTTTACGGTTGTGGGGAATTTCCATTCCTTAATGACTTTAATTTTGTTAGGGTCTACCTTAACACCCTCGTGAGATACAATATGATCCAGATGTTCCACCTCTTGTACTCCAAAGAAACATTTGGATGTTTTTGCATATAATTGTTTCTCCTGTAATATTTTGAGCACCATGTCAACATGTTGAACATGATCCTTCCAAGACCTACTATAGATTAGTATATCATCAAAAAATACTAGCACAAATTTTCTAAGGAAGGGTTTGAAAATGGAATTCATCAAGCCCTGAAATTTAGAAGGTGCATTGGTAAGGCCAAAGGCATGACCAAAAATTCATAATGACCCTCATGAGTTCGGAATACTATTTTCAAAAGATCTTCAATCTTCATTCTAATTTGATGATATCCTGAATGAAGATCCAACTTGGTAAAATAAATTGCTTCATATAATTCATCCAATAATTCATCAATCGCGGGAATGGGAAATTTATCTTTAATAGTGAGCTTATTGAGCTCCCTATAATCCGGACACATGTGCCATGATCCATCTTTTTTGTGCACCAATACTACTAGAGCAGAGAAAGAACTTTGACTAGGTTGAATTATACCAGCCTCTAACATTTCTGCAATCATACATTCAATTTCGCTCTTTTGGACATAAGGATATCTGTAAGGCCTGATGTTTGGAGGAACACTTCCTGGAAGCAAATGAATAGCATGATCATGATCACGAATAGGTGGGAGTCCTTTGGGAGTATTAAACACCTCGGAATGATTGTCCAAGACTTTTTGGATATCTGCAAAAATAGATGATTTTGATGTTGGAACTTCTAGTGAGCATAATTGTGCAATTACGCCTCGTTGTTCTTTCTTCAGAAGATTTGTCATGAAATTAGATCTTATTATCTTTCCTGACTTCCATGCAATACCTCGTAATTCGACTTCCTTTTCTTTTGAAAAAAATTTCAAGAAAATTTCTTGAAAATTAAAAGCTACCATCCCCAAAGATTGTAACCATTGTACTCCTAGTACAACATTAGCACCTCCCATAGGAATGGAAAGCATTGGAATATTCAATACATATTCCCCCATGGTTAGCTTGATATTATGGCATTTTCCAAAGAAATTTATAGTTCCTCCATTTGCAACCATCACTTGACATTCTAGCGCTGGGTATAGGAAATAATTCAATTCCTTGGCTACCTTACAATGAATAAAATTATGGGTACTACCCGAATCAGTCAACATTATTACCTTTTTCTTCTTGATATGTCCTTCTATCTTGAGACTTTGAGGAGTGGTAATTCCTTTCAATGCATTACACAATATGGTCGGATTCATTTCTTCCTCTTCTAGTGTTGTTTCCTGGTGTATATCCTCTTCTTTTGAAGATTCTTGTTCATTTTCTTCTTCTTCTTCAAAATCTATGTAAAATAATTTCTTCTCAGTACACTTATGACCTTTAGTGTATTTTCTATCACAACTCTAGCAAAGCCCTTTTTCTCTTTTTTCTTCCAATTTTTGTGGTGTCAACCTTCTAGGTTGTGGAAGTATTGGAGTAGCAACACTTCCATATTTATATATGTGAGTGGTAGGCTTCCTTGTTGCCATAATTTTACATTCAATTTTTCTTGCCATCTTGAATGCCTTTTCCAATGAATCAAGTTCCCAAATGCGAACTTCATGTTGGATGTTATCCTTTAAAATCCCTATGAAGACATCAATCATGTGTTCCTCTAGAATATCAGTTACCCTTATATTCAATTTTTGGAAGTCATAAATGTGCTCCACCACTGAACCCTTTTGTTTGATATTTATCAATTGGATAAAGAAGGTGTTTCTTTTTGTATCCTCATAATGTGCTACCATTTCCTTTGTAAAAATTGATCAAGTGACAATTTTTTTACGGGAGCAAAGGCATCGATGCCATACAAATGTATTTTGTTCTAAATGTAAAGTTTCAATGTATACCTTTTGTGTTTTTTTCACATTATTGAGATCAAAATATTGCTCCATCTGTAGTATCCATGTTACGGGATCCTTTCCATCAAACTTCCTCATATCCATCTTTGGAATATGGTGGTTCTTCCATCCAACATTAGAGTTTATGAAATCACAATTAACATTTATTTTGTTCTCATCACGAGTTTCCTCTACTATATTTTCGCCATTAGGAAATATTTCTTGTATCAACTTTTCCAAACCTTCGATGTCTACTTTTAGATCATTCTTCATGTTTTCCATGTTGTCTTTAATTTTTTCATCGATATTAGCTTCCATGTCATCCATCTTAGCTTCCATTCCCACTTCCATGCCATCCATCTTAGCTTCCAAACCATTCATCTTAGCTTCCACGCCTTTCTTCAAACAATCCATTTTAGTTTCCACACCTTTCTTCAAAACTTCCACTTCATTTTTTGTTGCTCTTTGCAATAGCGAAATTTGGTGCACTTGCTCTTGTAATTTTGATATCTCATGTTTTGTTTCTTCATCTTCATGAGTAATAGTAGAGCCTTCTGAAGGCTTAATGGGTGTTAAATTATTTTTAGGGGGAATTTTATAAATGAATACTGATATCTATTCTTCAATATTCCCTTGGAATAAATTGGAACTAATTTTCTCTCTTCAAACGAGACTTATGTAATTTGAAAAAAATACACACCCTTTTCTTGCTTTTGAGGAGCTCAATATTGAAACTGAATTAACTCTGTGATTTCAAATGTTCAATATATGAAATTCGACCCTGAGGTTGCCCTCTAAATATTATTTTGAATGCCACAGGTCTGACCTGATTTGGATTCTTCAAGGCAATGTTATGTCTAATCTCCCATGATGACCTAATTATGGACTGGTTCAGTAGAGCGAACTTGTATGACTTGCCACATGTTATTATTTCCTCTTTCGGCTCTAAAATTGATATACCGAAAACTACAATCCATGTACTTGTGGCCACTTTTTATAGAATCCCAATATGACGCTCAGAGAGAGAGTTATGATGTTTTTACCACGGTCACCTCTTTGAGATGAAATTTTAAATCCTGAAATAGTCCTAACTTCCATAGATTATATCACCAAAAAATACTGCGAACCAAGATCTAAAAGTTTTACAGGAGGTTCCTTAGGATTTTAGCTTCACACTGTAAAAATTTCAGATTCCTAAACTTTGTATATGAAAAGTTATAGCCAAAATTCCATGATGACCTATTTTAGTTGAAATTCGGGAGCCTTAAAAAACCCTAACTTCCCCAAATCATATCTCCGAAAATATTGCGAACCAAGATTTAAATTTTTTACAAGAAGTTTCTCAGGATTGCAGCTTTGCTCTGTACTAATTTCAGCTTTTGAACCTTCGTAGAGAAAATGTTATTGTGAAAATTCCACGATGACCTGTTTGGAGCAGTGAAACCATAGAATCCAAAGCTCTAATACAAAATTTTATGAAACCAGCTCCAAATATAGAAGAAAAAAGAGATCAACGACTTAAAAATCAGCCATTTCGAGGGGGAAACCTCCAATACATTACATAAATGAAAAATTCTTAGATGATACAAATGACCAAAACCTCCTATATATAGGAGTCCATGGGCCCCACAATATAATCCTAGCCGACCTAACAATAACAATGTAAGGGCACAATAATAACATTATTGGGGTTAAAAGTGTACAAAAATAACAATAAGGGGGCTACACTAATAACAATAAGGGACTAAACTAGTAATATAGGGACCTAACAGAAGAAAAGGGTATCAGAGAAAATGATCAGAGATAAATGTCATTAGTCTGGAAATTTATGCAGAGACCACAGATAAATGGTTGGAGATAAATTCCATGAATTTGGTTATTTTTTGTGGAATTCCTATGGGAAATAAAGACATAAATTTCCAAGCAACAATAGTGGGGGAAAAATACTAGTGAGAAATCCTCAATTTAAAGCAAGACATTGCTTGAGGTTGTAGGAAAATAGTCTTAGAATTTCTCTGAAAAACTAATTCTTGACTGGAAGGGAAAATTTTAGGGGTATCTAGGCAATAATATAGCTTACGTATGGGTGGACCGTGAGTCCTATTACCCACCACTTGCGGGTGCTACCCATGGGGCATTAGCTTTATCCCACCTTATGTGAATCTCCATGTTCAAAGAAAACAAGGCCTACACATTTCATACACGTTGTATGGCACTGTGAAGCATCCCATAGAATGGCATGCACCATCTCTCATCATTTACTAAAGGCCACACAATAGTCAAGAAACTGTCCATCCAAACAAAAGACTATTTGCATGTGTGTGTGATTGCAACATTGCACAATCGAAGCTAATAGCACTGATTCTACTTCCAACCAAATATGGTCCTCCACATTAGATGTTACTCTTATCTTGTCCACATATGAGAAAGTAGAATTTACAATCAAAATTTGTCACATTGTCTCTCTCTTTGGCCCTATAATTTTTTTTTTCCTACAACAGGGTCTGTTTGCAGACCCGCAATATAAGGATGTGAAATGATGTGGAGTTTTTCTCGACCATATTGTATGTGGAATTGGCAGGTCTTTCATTTACATTGTTATGGTTGGTACAACCTCCATGAACTAGATTCGCCAAGATGCAGGTGCCGATACATTCTTCCATGATTACTATCTGTCAAGCAGCCACGGTATGAGCTGCATTCATGTCGGACCCATTAATTTTCAATTTTTTTTGTTGCCAAGTATGCCTTCTCCCACAAATAGCATTGGTGAGTTCTAATGATGACATACCATTAATATAGAATTTATTTTATTTTTTTATTTATTTTTGGTTTATATCTTGTCGAGTTATAAATGTTATGAAAAATGTGTATGTTACATGTGCCGTTTGCCTTGGCTTTTAACGGTTTTGCAATTTCCATTTTTTTGGTTTTTATTTTGTCTTGGGTTCACATATTTTGAAAGGTTTTCTTGTTTAGTATTAAATTAGGTTAGTTACTAAAATTAGAATTAATATCATATGATAATTTCTGTGTATATTAAACGTGATTGAGTTTTAAGTTTGTTGATTTTTTAACGTAATAAGGATTTTAATAATAAAAATAAATAGGATTAAATTTGTATAATTTAAAAATATAAACCTTTTTAATGCATAGTATATATCTATTTTAATATGGTAACTTTTTTGTTTTGAATTTGTACAATGTTAGATATATATTAGTTGATTATTTTTTACTTTGATTTTAGAATGCAATTTGAAAATAGTCTATAGCCTTTTTCATTTGGATATAGATTATTAATCAAAATTTTAAAGTACGGTGTCTAGTAAAGAATACTGTCTTTTTATAAATGTGGTTCTTTAATGAAAACACCAAATTAGGTGTTTAGTAAGATTTACATGTCTACCAAAACAATGGAGAATATCACTCATAACCTTTTATGTGGGGTTTTGAAGGATCATTTAGGTCTCTTTTTTGACCTTTTAGAAATATTTAGATAAACTATAGCTAGGTCAAGTACAAAACAAGAAACCAATTCTCCTTTTCAAAAGATACCTTCCTAAATCTGGATTACAAGGTCATCACGTAGTCAACCTTGCAATTTACATATGACAAGGTATATAACACATTGAAATATGACATAGATTTCAAGTTACGATTGAATTGGAGTTTAGTGTGTTTTTTCATCGTTATATGGATCATCCATAGGAAAGTTATCAAATTGAACCAACCATGTATCGTTACTATTTTTTTAAGTATCCAAATGAAAAATGTTAAAATTCCTAAACCGTAATCCTATTGCAGCAAATGAAAATTATTCTCATAATTGTTAATTTTATTTAACAATTTATTTGCAGTTTGTTATGAAAAATATTGAATACATCACACTAAAATCTACACAAATAAAACTATGGAAGAATAAAATGCTGGAAGAAATGATATGACACACATAAAATTGACACAATTATTTTTGGACAAAAGTCCATGGAAAAACCCAATGCGGTAAAATCGATGCAGTAGCTGAGGGTTTTTATACTATGCACCATTGAAATAATATGAGTACAATATGGATGTCGAATACTGGCAATATTGAAGAGAAAATATTGGAAAAAATATATTGAGGGAATTTAACGTCACTCCAGGCAACCCCAACTCTTGACTACTTATTGAAAATCAGTTCTTCCTCCTTGCTCAACATAGCTACTGCACAATATGCTACACACTTAGCCCAGAAAAACTAAAAATCAAGCCATCATGCCTTCTGCTAACTAGGAAACTGACCCTCTGGCACTCTGGAAATACTTCCCACCTCTATAATTAAAAACCATCTTCATCCCAGCAAAATTGAATTTCCCACTGAAGTTACTACGCTACCTCTGCGCAGCTTCCTGGAGAAATCTTGACCTTTCTCTGCAAATCACTCACCGGATTTGGAAATATTCCTCCAACTTCTCTATCTCTACCCCTCTCTCACTTCTTCAATCTCTGAATCTCTCTCCAGCAACTGATTGTTGCTACTCATGAAATCGATCTGTCACGAAATCTAACTACTCAAGTATTTTGTCCATCACCACATTGATCTCCTCTTATTATCCTCTCTTGGAGCACCAACGACCAAGATTAAAAAAAAATCGATGACTAAGATCATATCTGGATCAATATGTGTGAATTTCTAGAATATTCTCACCTTGACTTAATTAATACTGATTAATTAACTAGTTTTCCTAAGTTTAGACTTGGGAAAAATTTTAAAATTGGTTAATAATCTAGTTAAGTCACTTTTAGGTGGAATTTATAGAAACAATTTATGGGTTCTGGAGATATTAATTTTTCTAGCCTCTCCACAAAGTTTCGTGGCTAGAACACATCTGATGCTACAAAAATTTAACACTCCTTCTTAGAGAGGAATGTGTTCTAGTACTTCTGCACACCTGCTAGAAACACCTTGTTTCTACACCATCTCTTGTCACATTGTTGATGTTTGGATGTTGTTGCCCACCAACTACTGTGCAACTTTGACATGTGTTGCATCTTTGTTGTTGCTAACCATTTTGTACTACTGCCAACAC
Organism: Pinus albicaulis; assembly: GCA_034641835.2. Classification (NCBI taxonomy): domain Eukaryota; kingdom Viridiplantae; phylum Streptophyta; class Pinopsida; order Pinales; family Pinaceae; genus Pinus; species Pinus albicaulis. The sequence continues at coordinate 113,546,110 of CM076583.1, read as the reverse complement.
TGTATCTGCAACATCTGCAACTAAAAAACATCCAAAATATTGTACCAATTGTGTTCGTTATGATGCATCTGTCACTCGAGTCTTGACTGCTACTAGCATTTGCACTATCATTGAGGAATATGCACTACTATTGACTCTACAGCACTATAAACTTTGCATTGTGCTCCCCATCATCTGGCTCTTAATAGTCTCTGCAAATATCACTCTGGCATCTGACTGTGTCAACTGTCACTGGTCCATCTTGCTACTGAATACTGTGGGCCCCCGTAGCTAGGTACTGATCTAAGAGGTGGACTCTGCAAGGACCCTACCCATCTGTACCTCTCTAGGGCTACAACTCCCAATCACCCCACCTCACGCCTAGAAGTATATGGGAAATCAAAGAAAAGTATTCCTCCAACCTAGAGGACAACCTATAAATCTCGACGTGAGCTACTTCCTGGTCCTACTTCTCCTCTTTATCCTTCTTCCTAAGAGGACACTAGGTACTGTAGTGGAAAAACTCGCCACACTTGAAGCACTTAACCTTATATATATTCTTCTTCTTCTTACTTTGTTCCCCCTTCCCCTATCTAGGACCCTTTGATGCGAGGGGTACATTCTCCTCCTCCTTCACCGCCTTTGGTCTATTGTTGTTGTTGCCACTGATGGAACTCTTTGGAAGAGCTCCCTTCAATTCCTCCTATTGCAAATCAGCCCACATTATGTCCCATTCTAGAAGCCTATCTATCCCCAATATGCTTTGGAGAAACACTTTCAAATCCTACGAGACATTATTGAGAGTCAGTCACACTAACTTTGATGTTTGAGGTGCTTCCCCAATAACTGACAGCTAGCCTCAAACTTCCTGAATTCTGGTGAGGTAGGGGTCTATGCCTTCCCTTTTATGCATCCATATGAGCCTCAACTTATCCTCTCGGTACATCTTCCGCTGCTTGGAAGTACACTAATATAATGTGGCGAGAGCATCCCACATTTTCTTAGCAGTATCTTTATCAATTATATGCGAGACTATTTGATCTCATACTCCATCTAGAATCAATCGTTTCGCCTGTGCCATCTCCTTCTTGTATGATTTCAACTAATCTACATCTATGGGAATTGCCACTACATTATCAATGTATGGATTTAGGCCATATTCATCTAGAAAGAAGGATATCCTAGCCTTCCAAATAACGTAGTTGGATGCTCCATCCAACCTATCCTACTCACAAAGCCCTGCAATGGCTATTTCAACAAAAGGTTGAAAAATCCCTCTTTCTGTTTGCTTGGTTTTTTCTCTGCTACTCTCACACCTAGCTGGAATGCATATATCCTCTAGATTTTATTTCCAATTTTCCTACAAAATTCAAACTTTTGAGACTCGAAATTCCTTTAGGAAAAAATTCCCTCTGATGTGTAATTATTTCTCTATTTAGGACCCTCTCTCACTGCTTAAATCTCTGACTCTCTCTCTTACAACTGATTTTTTCTACTTAGAAAATCAATATACTCAGGTGTTTTCTCCGTCACCACATTTATCTCCTCTTATAATCCTCTATGATATCATCTCGGGATCGATCCATGTGATTTTATAGACTATTTTCACCTTGCCTTAATTAATATTGAATAATTAATGATTTTTCCTAAGTTTAGACTTAGGAAACATTAAAAAATTGGTTAATAATCTAGTTAAGTCACTTCTAGGTGGAATTTCCATAAATTATTTATAGGTTTTGGAGATCTCATGTATTCTATCCTCTCCACAAATATTTGTGGCTAGAACACTTTCGATGCTAGAAAAAAATAACACAAAATAGGGCTATCAATAGTCCCATTATATCCATTTTCAAGGGTACCAGAGTTAGTGTAATATTGATTTTCCGTGAGAGAAACTCTATCAGGAATCACCCATTTAACACAATTCTTGTTTCTTAAGCCTTTGTTCAGTATTTCATTTTTGCAATTTTCTTCATATGATTTATAATGGGGGTTATCCTCAGAATTCATGTATAAATATCCCCATTTTCAAGCAAATAAGACAAACTTTTCCTATAAATTGTTCTCTTCTTTGTGACACCTATCTGAAATAAGAGGGAGCAACTCTTCTAGCATGAAATCAATCCTACACTTCAAGTTAGCATCATCACTGAAAAGAGGAGGGAAATCAAAATGTACTACATATGATCTGAGACCATTTACTTGCAATTTGATGCTATTATTATTCTCAATTCCTCATTATGTTGCATAGAGTCTTCATATCCAATATTTCCATATGGTTTCTTAAGGATTGTTTTATCAGTTCCATAGTTCCAAAACCATGATCTAAAACTTTGATTTTATCTTCACTCTCCTGGCCATCAAACTGATCAATAGTGATTTCATCATGTGATTCACTACTACCATGGTTTTCTGAATGGACATCATCATCGCCATTTAGGTTCTTATTATGTTACATAGGGTCTCTGTATTAAAGGCTACGATATTTTTGAATGAGAACTGTTTTATTAGTGCCAGGGTCCCAAAACCATTATGGTAGGTTTTTGGATGCTTGAGATAGGAGGAGTGATGAGTACATGTACTATTCTAGTGCTGGTTCAGATACACATCATGATCGTCATTGGTATCATCCTTACAGGAGGAGTGGTAGGGGATACTTTCCCGATGAATTCAAGAAAGAAAATTCACCTAATTTTGATGGGGACTTAAAGAAGCCAGAACATGTAGAGGCTTGGATACTAGGAATGAAAAAATTCTTTGAGTTGCATGAGTACACAGATAACATGAAGGCAAAAATTGATATCTTCAGTATGAAAGGGAAAGAAGACATATGGTGGGAAGATATGAAGCAGGTCAGAGATATCAGGACAAAGTACTTGATATGGCATGAGTTCAAGAGGCTTTTCAGGAATAAGTACTTGTCAGAGAGGTACTATGACAGTAAGGCCAAAGAATTTTATGAGGTAAAGATGGACTCAATGGCAGATGAAGAGTACACAACCATGTTCCTGGAGCTACTAAGGTATGTGCCATATATTAAAGATGAGAAGGCTAAATTTCAATTATTTGTCAGTGGTTTTCCATTATAATTTAGAGATCATATTGAGTATGATGAGCCTCGGTCACTTGAGGGCATTATGGCATGTGGGTGATTATATGAAGAGAGATTTGGCTCAGCCAATCTATGGTCAAATGGAACATGGATGTCTCATATCTGGTTGGTTTTTACATTCATTAATGAGAAGCTCATTCCTTTGGTATTTGTTGTATAAATGCACTGGTTTATATGTGGATTTTATTGTTTTTGTAACCATTATATTTATGTTATTATTATGTTGGTTATAATCTTGTATTTTGACAGCAGTGATGTATGGTTCTCTCCATGTTTTTATTTGTAAATGAATGCATAATGTATCTATCGTCAAATATATTGTAGTGTAGTTAATGATGTAAGGGAGAAATGTTTCTTAGCGATTCTCAGATATGTATGAGACCCTATGCTCAGATCTGTTGTTTACACTTGTAGTTTCAATGTTTGTGACAAGTTTGACAAAATTCTTGTCATAGCTAGGAGGGGTCCAAATGAGTTCTTATTGATGTGATTGTTTTTGTATCATTTTCATGTTTTTATTTATCACCTATGAATGTTTGATGAAGTTATGGACCTGAAAAGGTGGCTCAAATCCTGTGGACACTGACATGCAATGTTATTCCTGCGTCTATAGCCTCTTGAATGCTAACTTGCAAGCATGTGCCTGTGCCTATGGATCAAAGAGGTAAAAATGTTAGTGTGACCCAAGGGTAAGAGGCTTGAATGGTTGGGTTACCTCCTGTAGCATTTTTGATTTTGTACAAGGTATGTATGTTGTGTTTCTGTGAGTTCTACTTCCTTAAGGTCACATAGGAGGTTGAATCTCATTATAGTAGCCTCTCGTCGCATGTTTACCCTGGTTGGCCGGTTACTTGGGTAGATGTGGGAAGAAGGTGTTACAGAGTTCTATGTGGGGCAGTTTAGCTCATTAAGAAGGTGTTTGGTCACTGAATACTCAAACTTTTCAGCCTCTTATTTGCAAAATATTTTCCTACCTCTCCTATGCACTATGGAAGCTAATTATTAAGCTTGTGGTGCACTAATTGTGATAATTCAACCTACAACACTTTCTACAACCCCATAATATTACAAAAAATGACGTATTCACTACTACTTTCCATATTCCCCACCTCCCATTAATTTTCCTATGCACCTCTTGATGCAATTTCTAATTATATGTACTCTAAAACTCTTAGAATATAACTTTATTGAAACATTCAAGTATAGACCTGCTCCACAGCGTAATATATGACATTTCTAATCTAATAATTACATCAAAGGTGTTCCTATGATGGGCTTGGTTGGGAATATTTGGAGAATAATATTTGTGCATTTTCACCATCCTCCCTCCAAATAAAAATTTACACATGGCACTGCAACTTTCATGGAATTAGCTAGGAACTGTGTTGTTGTTTAAAGTTTTCTAAATCTCATCCTAAATTAAAAAAGAAAGATTATAATCTCTAAATTTTGAGATATTTTGATTTTCCGAGGGTGTTCATAAGATGGGTTTGGTTGGGCATCTTTGACCAATAAGATTTGTGTATTTTCGTCCTCCTCCCTCCAAATAAAAATTGACACATGCCACTGCAACTATCATGGAAATAACTAGGAAGTGCGTTGTAGTTAAGTTTTCTAAATCCCATCCTAAATGAAAAAAGAAAGATTCTAATCTCAAAATTTTGAGATCTTTTGACTTTTTATTGGTTTTTAAGTTACATTATCATAAAATTAATTTTTATTGGGTTTTCAAAAATAAATCTATAAAAATATTAGAATAATAATTTATATTTTTTATATTTAAATGTTTCAAATCAATTTATAATAAAAAATGTAACTGTTATTATTCAAAATTTTAATATTATAATAAACTCAAATAGAATAAACTCAGTCACTTTGAGATCCTATGAAATATAAGACCCTAACACTCTCCATGGAATGTTAGCTCCAATATATTATTTTTGTTGGAGATCACAAGTGGGGTTGAATTGCTGAACATAATACTTATTCTTTCTACCCAACTCTTTTCCCCATATACCCTTACGAAACTTATCCAACACAAAATTCTTCAACTCCTTGCTATTTGTGGAACATGCATTTAGGAAAATATTCCATTTTTTCATCCATTTGTTGTTTTGTCTCATCCATGATTTCTTTATTTCACTCATACCTTCATTGAAGATAACTTTTGGCCATCTACCTCCTCCCATTTGCTCAATTATTTTTAGATACCTTATAATATGCACCATGGAAATTTCTTCGATGGGAGCTACCCCTATTTCACTCAACATTATCTCATAGGGAACTAAACTTTTTATTTTGAACTTGCTTGTGATCAAGCATTTTTGAATTTTTTCAATTTGTTTCCATTTTGAAACAAGGATGTTTCTAGCCCAAAATTCACACCCATATAATAGCACTAGAGAAACTAGGAGTCCAAAAAGTACTTTTATTGTGTTCCAATCCCATAACTTAGCCTCTCTACAGCTATTTTAAAGTGCATATAGTGCTTTCTACTGTCCTAAAATTATTTTCTTTTTGCAATCCTCCAAATTAAGCTTGTTGTTGAAATCGATCCTGAGGTACTTGTATTCATTTACTTCTTCAAGGATGTTTCCTTCAAAGAAGAACATATGTTGGCTTCAAAGTAGTAGTGTATGATAAACGATCAGTATGGATTATTCCTCCCCAGCCTCATCGCGATTAGCGAGCCATGTCTCTATTATATTCTGGAGAATATTCTATGAAAACAAGAGTGCCAATTCCCCACCTCACCCAAACCACGGCTTGGAGAGCACCGTAAAACCATCTCCATAAAGCCTTTAAATGTCCTCTTACCCTTGCCACAAAGTAGTATATCTCCAAAGCGATAAGCACAACCTAAGTTTCCTATAAACAATGATTCTAATGTTTACAACGCTTCCTATATCTCAGTACCCTTATTGTGATTCCCGAATTTTCCTTCACCACTTACCTTTAGTCCTAATTAAAATACATTCAACATATCCAATTTTCCCCTGACATCAAGCCATATTATGTTTAGATGTTTTTTTTCTTCTATCTTAATTAGCCACCATTTATGTTCCAACCCAGGGAAGTTTTGATTTTCATTCTCGTTGACGAGAACTTTCTTACTAGTATTAAAATCCTCCTCTATTAAATTTCTGTAGTTTAATTATCCTTAATTGATTTCAATGGAACTCCCATCCCTCACTTTTGCTTCTTCAATCCTATTGACATCAACTCATGTTTTCTAGGAGTGTTGTTGTACCTTGATTCCCATCCCCATTTTATGTGAATGCCAGATTAGACAAAGAGAGTCATCATCATTGTCTTCTTTAGTTAGCCCCTTGATGTTTGACATGAAATCATAATCACCTTTGGGTGAATTGTATAACAAAAATAGTTACAGTTTCTAGTTCTAGTTGAAGACCCTGAGCTTGCATGGCTATTATATGCCTTTAATAAAGAGCTCTTTGCACATTGAACCCCATATGTTTTAAAAGAACCTTTCATTAAGTATTCCTTTATTGTCATAGACACTTGTGGGAGCAATGCATATTCATGGTTTCTCCAGTTAAAACGTTATTTTGACCATACATATGGATCATAATGTTCATATATGAGACCAAATCATACTTATTTTCTATTGTAATGCATTTCAATAACTTCACAAGCATGGGTTTTTCTAGGTGTGAATTTGTCCTTTAGCCTTGCCTTGCCATTTCCGCATAGTCATGGTGTGATGGGTTTCTCATTTTTTGGTTGAGCTAGATTGCTAGATGGATCTCTGAATGAAATAAAAAATGGCCTAGTTATCCGTGAACCAGACTTTGGATTGCAGTAAATCCACTGGCCTAGTAACCATTGACCCAAAATGTGGGTTGCGGTAAAGCTAGGTATTGTGTGCCTCAGTTGGACTACGAATCCTCGACCGGTGAATGGCAATATTGATGGTAAATCATAGAGGTGGTTTCCTTTGATGATGCCTAGGAATCCTTGACCAATGAATGGTGGGATATAAGGTAAATCTTGGAGGGTGGTGTCTTGATTATGTTGTAGTGATCCCTGGACCAAAATATGGATTCCGGTAAATAATAGAGACTAGGAGAGAGGAAAATTACTCACAGTGTAGGTGGAAAAATCCGGTGGCATCCATGCTTGTTTAGGGCCTAGTGATCTGGTGTGGATTGTGGTTAAGCTTGGTTCTATTAATGAGGTTGAGGTGGTTTTGCATCAGGAATCCCTAGTTGATTTTATTTGGTTTTGAGTCCCATGTTCATGCTTCGAATATATCATAGGGGTGATTAGATGAAGAGATATTTCATTCAACCAATCTATTGTTGGGTGCAACATGGAAGTCCCATATCGGGTTGGATTTTGCATCATTAATAAGAGTTCCTTTCCTTGGTTTTTATGTGAAAATTTATTAGTTTATATGTGGCATTTATGGTTGATGTATCCTCATTATTTTTATTGTTTATATGTTGGTTATGATTATTGTTGAGTAAAGTAATTTGTATTAGATTACTAACATAAATTATCAATCCAGGATCCGTAGGACTTGTGAGACATACGTGCACAATATATGTTAGGGATCAGTTTATGAAAACTAAAAACTAACCTAATCACAATATTCCTATATTAACTTGAAAATCTATTGTACAATCAGGAATTAAAATTTAATCTTCTTGCATAATTCAATTTTAATCTACTTGCAAAATTCAAAATTGATCTAATCAAATCTGCATAAATCAAATCTATCCTAATCTATTTTACTTGCATAATTAAAAGTCTAATATATGCTTGAAAAATTGAAAACTAATGTAACACACATGCATAGATCAAATCAAATCTAGCATAGTCCATAAACTAAAAAAAAAAAAAACTTTCACATGAAATGTAAATCAACAATCGATTGGTTGAACACACTTGCATCAATTAAAATTGCATGAATGGCAAATATAAACTATCAAAATTCCAATGAAATGAAAACAACATAATAGTTAAAATGAAATGACATAATTGAGTGAAATAAAAACTAATATCAAAAATAAATTACAAAACAAAACCTATTTTATCTTACATTCTAATATGCTCCATGATATCTCCTACATCCCATCTCCCTCCATGCTTGGAACCTCAAAGCTTTATTCAAGTTCTCCAAAATTACAAAGTACAAAATAATAAGATGAAAAGTTAAATTAACAAAATTTCAGTGCAAATGAAGGAAAGAGATCTCCTACTTATACAAATTCCTAAGAAACCTCCTCTTTGATGAGGATCCTTCTTCCTATCCTTTGATCCATAATATTCTCAACCAATTTTCTAACTAGAGGCCACATAGCCCTCCTTAAAATCTCCTTCATATCATGAAGATAATTTCGAATTTGATCTTTGAGAGCCACATAAGAGGGCCTTGGAAGCTTTCAATGAACCTACACATGTCACCAACTCTTTCCACTTTTAAGGTATAAGCATATGCATATTATTTCCTAACGTTTGATCACAAACTCTATTAAAAACACTAGAAATTAATATTTTTTGGAAAACACAAGAGTAACCCAAATGATTATGAAAGTGAGATGAATGTAGTGACATGGTAGTGAAATGAGGTCAAATGGAGGTGATATAATGGACATGATGGTGAAAGTGGATGTCTTTTTAAGGACATTTATGAGACCCAACATACCCCCCAATTGAAGTTGTTGCATGTCCTCATGCAACCTATTACATTGATTCATTTGATCTTTGAATTTTCTTGATTTTGAATGAGCTTTGGCTTGTATAAATTTTCTTTTAACTTTGAATTATCATAGCATTTGATAACTTAATTATTTTTGCAAAGTTTTTTCGAAATACATTGGATTGCAACATTCATCTTTATGGTTGGTTCTTGTGTGACAACCAAAATTGATTTTTTTTTATGGTTGGTTCTTGTGTGACAACCAAAATTAATGAGTATTGGTTCTTGTGTAACAATACTTTGTTTATTCTTTTTTTCATCTAAATATCTTGAAAACATTGAGAATTTATCTTTTCAATTAGTCATAAGCTCATCAATTTGATGATTTTCCAAACATATGATCTTTTTTAATCTTAATGCAATAGTAGTTATATGTTGGTAATATGAAAGTGATGTGGAATACGATGTAAATATATAAAGTGATATCCCCTACCCCCAACTGATGGTTTTTGAAATTTTATGAAGTGAGAAAAGGAATATTGTGAAGTGTTTTCCAAAATTTATATCTTTAGCATTTTAAGGAATTGCATCATAAAAAGTTAGAAAAGAGCATAGCTTCACTTGCCTATGAAATGGATAAGCTTTGCATATGTAGTTGCTGCAAAAATCTGATCTGATGCTTCTTCAATTGGTCATGCAAATAATGGGTGAAGTTCTAAAAGTGAGTCTTTATTGTTGCTACTGAATTTGCTGAATATTCTACATCTGCTACAAAAGCTAAATAACGATGGATCTAATAGTCTTCATATCATTATCACCCATTGGCACAATTCTTATCTATGTGAATGAATTTTTTGATGTCGAACATAGTAATAAATTTGAATTAGTGGCCATTAATGTATGCCACTAATTAACACGAGACCTCTCACCATTGATGAAAATGAGAGTCAAGATGCCTAATCACATCTTGCTAGGTATGAATAAATTTTCTGATGTCGAGTCACCTAGAAGATCCCTCAAACAAGGGACATTAATGTATTCCCATTGTTTGTCGACAAGAGAACTTGTTGTTAAGGCATGCAAGCGTCAAGGTACTTTTTTGAAAATATTTTTAAAACTCAAAAATGACTATAGATATACAGTTTGATTTGAAGTAAGATTTATTTGGGGAACGAAAATGAACATGAAAAGGAAAAATTTAAACAACATGTAAGTGGGTTGATTTATTTTATTCACAAGTTAGGGGTGGATGGAAGTAAATGAATGTTAATGGAAAGTGAATGTGAATGAAGAATGAATGTGAATGGAAAATATGAAGGGAAATGAGGTGAATGTTTTATTGATTTAAGAAGCATGGATGTAATGGAGAAAATGGCATATAAAAGGCTTGAAAGTGATGGATCTAATCTGTATTAGCATGTGCTCATGCATTGATGTTTCATCTTTGTTGTTGTTCTCATCATCTTCTTGTGAATGAAATGTGGTCTCTGAGAGAGACATTGTTCGCTTATGGTCATTTGTCCTTCCTCCTGGAACCTACAAAAAAAAAAAAAAAAAGGTACTTCTTCTACAATGGAATGTAAGACTATCAAAAGAGAGAGGTGACCAATCTCTCAGTTATGACATTTACACAAAAAACTGAGAATTGGTACTAATAAAACAAGTTCACGAAGGAAACCCAAAATAATTTATACCTGTGTCGAAACTAGTGCCTCAAGTTACCTGTTGTATATTTTCAGAAATTTCTTCATTATTTACTATTCTAAATCTGATGATAGCTTTCACATTGTGTATATCTTGTCAAGATATTTCCAACGATGCTTGAATCGTCAAAATCCGATATCGTATGATAAAGTTAGGCTAAGTTTAAATTTGGTTGAAATAGTGAAGTTTCTTAGCTACGGGATCGATGTTCAGCTGCAGAATTGCGCAGTAGCTGTAGATTTGCGCAGTTTATGTAGCTAAAAATATTGAACAGAAAGTTAGGTATACACAACTATGCATTTTTCATGAACAATTAATCATTCAATTCTTTGAATTAATCAGTACCTCCTCTAGAAAAATGAACAAATACCCTACTTATTTCATTGATGCAAAATTTTTATTTATTTTTATTTTTTATTATTTCTGTTTAACATCAAAGGCTTGACACCCTAGAGATACAAACATTTTATTTTCAATGTTGAATTTTCAACAACAAATCAACACCAAAAAACTACTTACAATGGAAATCCAATGATGTATATCGAACGAACTAGGGGCAATCGTACTCGGCTCTGCATTCGATTTGATGAGTTCTAGATTTCAAGGTGGCATGTGAAATATAGAGAGAATCCCACAAAATTAGGAAACATGTATTTGCAGTCAAAAATTCAATGGGAATAGCTTTTAAAAATACCGGCAACTCCTGAAATTGTTGGGTGAAGTAATTTGTTATGTAGAAATCTTGTGAATGAGAAGGCAGTGGTTCTGGTTATTTAATTTCTTCCTCAATTATTTGGATTGTGTTTATCAAACATCGGTCAATAACTTAGATGTTCATCAACCATGCCTCTTGATGATTAGGGAAATCAAATCGCAACTGAAGCATTCATAAAAAAATTATGTTTTTCCTCACGCAATTAAGGATCCTAAGAACCAAGAATTTCTCTCAAACCGTTATGAAAGTGAGGAAATTATTTTTAGGTTATTTAATTCACCCCATTTTGAGAAAAACCCATGTCTCCGTTTTTCCAGATTTACTTCCATTTGGCCAAAAAACACGTTTCAAAATGATGTGTCAAAACTGTTGCATTTTTCTAGCAATGTTGTGGAAATAAAATCAATTTATGTGGATCCTCTCGTTCGACTGCTAGATTTCCACCTAGCAATATAAATGAAATATCCACATGGTATTAAACCCAAAATTGTAGCTATAAAAACAAACTTTCATTTAATTTCATTACAGTTGGAAATAGTCAAACATGCATTTAATTTGAACCTGAATTTTGCTTCAAAAGAAATGGATCTAAACGAATTCACCTGCCAAGTTATATATTTGATTGCAGATTTAATTGAAGCCCGAGCCAGTGTAATTTGCAATTCGATCAACATACGACATTAGACAATAATCCCTTCATTTTACTTTATTGTTTTGTTCATGGTTCAAATTTTCTTTTATGGAAAGGTATTTTTATTCATATTCAAATTAGTATGTTTGCCCAAAATAGAAAATTTTTCGCCGAATTAGCAATGATACAAACTGCAATTTAACCAATCTTCTAAGCACAAAATTGCACAAAACTTCAACATAATTTAGATTAATTTTTTTCTTTGCAGGTTTTTCCGAAGTAGAGACTGTGCACAAAACATCAATTCGTCGTAGTTGCTTTGTTGTTAATCCTGGAGTGTTGCATTGTGAGGCCAAGAAGCGTTTGGCTACCCTCAACCTTTGCTATGGCCACTTATGGAAAGGGCTTGTTTTGTTTTATTTTGACTTTTTAGTTCCCTTTTGGTTTTTTTTATTTTGATTAGTATTTTTTTTTTATGCTTTTTTTTTTTCTTTTTAATTTATTTGTTTTGTTATTTTAATATTGTTTTTGTATTTTATTTTTTAAATAATTTTATTATTATTATTTTTTTATCAACGTTGACTTTTATTTTATTTTATTTGATTTTTGAAAGAAATGGTTTTTTTATAAAAAAATGAAAAGTTTAAGTTAAATGAACAATTGAAAAATAAAATGAAAATAAAATAGTGTTCTAAACTAAAAACCAATCCCTATGTATGCTAGGTAAAATGAAAATTTAAAAAAGAAATGATGTTCTAGATTGAGAACTCATCTCTATGTATGCCTCCTCGTCAACGACGCCAAAATGTTGAGTAAAATAATTTATATTAGATTACTGACATAAATTATCAATCTAGGATTTGTTGGATTTGTGAGGCATACGTGCACAATATATGCTAGGGATCAGTTTATGAAAACTAAAAACTAACCTAATTGCACCATTCCTATATTAACTTGAAAATATATTCTACTTTCAGGAAGTAAAATTTAATCCACTTGCATAATTGAATTTTAATCTAATTGAAAAATTCAAAACTAATCTAATCAAATTTGCAAAATCAAATCTATCATAATCTATTCTACTTGCGTAATTGAAAATCTAATCTATGCTTACAAAATTGAAAACTAATCTAACATACATGCATAAATCAAATCTAATCTAGAATTCTTCATGAATTCACACATGTAGGTTTTAACCCTTTACAGAAATTTTCTGCAAACGAATCTTAAAAACAGAAAATAAACAATAGTGAGAGCATAAAACATAGAACAAATATACAAAGAGATTTTCCCCTGGATCCCAAATTGGGACGACTAGCTTGATTTTTAATTATATTCCTTTTAGTGTTACAACACATATATATACATGTCAAAGCATACATCAACCCTAATCCTTTAACCCTGGATTAGAACACAACCGTAGTTCACTTGAACGGATCTACAAAATACCAGGGGCCAAAAACCATCATGCCCCAAAACCATGTGCAAACCCATGCACAAAACCATGGGCAAGTTTGCGCGTGACTACTCGTGGAAAGAATATAACACATACCGAACATTCTCCCACTTGTTGTTTTCTTTCTGTGGGGGGGGCACATGAGAGCTTAGTCATTAGCCCAGCTCTACAACACCCATTGTTTCTCTACACCAAGATAACTTCTGAGTGCTCACAGACTTCGTCAATGCATCTGCAACATTCTTCAAAGTGTCCATCTTTACCAGCAACACCCTTTTATCCTCAACCATATCTCTCACAAATTGATATTGAACATCAACGTGCTTTATCTTTGAATGATAGCCAAGAAAATTTCACTTTGGCTATCGCAGTCTATCCTTATAGCCCGTTGCACAAACCCCATACTTGAACACAATGTCTGCAACCAAACTGCTTCTTTACTTGCATGAGTGGCTACCATGTATTCTACCTCTGTAGTTCAAATTGCCACTACAGATTGTCTTTTACTCATCGAACTGACTGCACCTCCAAATAGGCTAAACACATACCCACTTGTAGATCTCCTTTGGTCCAAATCTCTAGCCCAGTCTAGATCAACAAAACCATGGATGTCCAAAACTCTGTCCAATCTTGGTCTTCCCTGGTAGCACAAGCCATAATCACTAGTGCCACGCAAATATTTGAAAACACGCTTCACTGTTGTCCAATGCTCCTTCCCTGGTTTTGACATAAAACTGCTCAATACTCCCACTACATGTGCAATGTCTGGTCTAGTACATACCATTGCATACATTAGGCTACCCACTGCACTTGCATATGGAACACGGGACATATCCTCCTCTTCTTCTTATGTCTTGGGACACTGTTCAATAGATAGATTTACACCTACAAGAATAGGAACCTTCACTGGTTTACTATCCTGCATATTGAACCTCTGTAATATTTTCTCGATGTACTTTCTCTGGTTTAACCAGAGCTTCCTCTTTGCCTAATCTCTCTTAATTTCCATGCCCAAAATATAGTTTGTAGCACCAAGATCCTTCATGTTGAATTTGGAGAACAATTGGGTCATCAAATATTGGATAATTTCTTTGTCATTTCCAATCAACAACATATCATCCACATATAAGACCAAATAAATAACACAGTCACCAATTAATTTAAAATAAACACAGTGATCCTCTTTTCTTTTGGTGAAACCAAGTCCCCGTATATAGGTATCAAATTTCTAATACCACATCCTTGGCGACTGTTTTAACCCATAAAAAGACTTTTTAACCTGCATACTATTTATTTCTTACCCTTCACCACAAAGCCTTTAGGTTGCTTCATGTAGGTCTCCTCTTCTAGATCCCCGTGAAGAAATGTTGTCTTCACATCCATCTGTTCTACCACAAAATCAAATGTAGTAACAACAGATAATAGTAATCTAATAGAAGTAACCTTGGAAACAGGAGAAAAAATATCACCAAAATCAATTCCCAGTACCTGGGAATAACCTTTTGCTACCAACCAAGGTTTGTATTTATACACCTTTCCTTCTACATTCATCTTCTTCTTAAACACCCATTTTTTCCCAATGTGCTTCCTTCTAACCGACAACTCCACCAGATCCCATGCCTCATTTTTGTGCAAAGGATGCCATTTCATCAACCATGGCCTCCTTCCATAGTTTTCCATCCTCTAAATCCATTTCCTCCCTGACAGTTTTGGGATCATCATTAGTGATAGTTAAAGCAAAATTTGAATAGAAAGCAGATGGACTATACCTTTCTAGCTGCCTTCTTTCCCGAACTGATCTTCTCATAACTAGAGTTTGTGGCTCTTCCTCTTCTATATATTCTTCTGTTGTAGGGCCTGATTCATCCTCCTTTAGATCAAACTCTATCTTCTCACGTTCCTATGGTAAGACTTCATGTTTAACAACATATTTAACCTCTATAAACACCACATCTCAGTTGTACACAACTTTCCTTGTTTCTAGGTTCCAAAGCTTGTAGCCTTTTAAACTATCCATTATACCCAATAAAGATGCACATTTTAGATTTATTATCCAACTTGGTCCTTTTCTCCTTTGGAACATGTACATATGCATCACATCCAAATACCCTCAGATGTGAAAGAGAGGGTTTTCTTACGATTCCATACCTCATGTGGAGTCTTATCCTCCTACACTGATGAAGGTGATCTGTTAACCAGGTAACATGCAGTCTCCACTGCCTCTGCCCATAATTCTTGTCCTAACCTGGTACCACTATGCATGCTTCTTTCCTTTTCCATCAACGTTTTGTTCATTCTTTCTGCAACTCTATTTTGCTGAGGTGTGTATGGATTAGTCTTCTGCCTTGCTATACCACACTTCTTACAAAACTCTTCAAATTCCTTCTTGCAGAATTCTCCACCATTATATGTCCTCAGCACCTTTATCTTCTTCTCTATCTGGTTTTCCACCAGAACCTTAAATTCTTTAAATATGTCAAAGACTTTAGATTTCTTCCCCAAGAAATATATCCATGTATTCCTTGAGAATTCATCTATGAATGAAACATATTACATAGAATTTCCCAGTGATGGACCTGACACAAGTCCAAATACATCATTGTGAACAAGCTCTAATATCTTGTTTTCCCTCTTAAAACTAGAAGGAAAACTCACCCGATTCTTCTTCCCATATACACAATGTTCATAGAAATTGAAATCCAAAGAGAAATTAGACATACCTTCTACCATACCATTTCCATGCAGTATCCAAATGCCCTTCTCTCCAATATGTCCAAGCCTTCGATGTCATAGCGTGGTATTTTCTCCATAGACTGCTAAGATTTCCGCTCCACTTTTAGGAACCACAGACTATTGCACCCATTAATAACAGTGTTACCCTGAAGCTTCTACAAAGTTCCAATCCGAACTCCCTGCATTAATACTAGTGCTCCCCAAACCATCTTGCAGGTATCTTTCTCGAACACTGTTTTTACACCTGCATCATCCATCTTTCTTACAGAAATCAAATTTCTGGCCAATCCAGGAATATGTAAAACACTAGGAAGTGTTTAAATCCTTCAGCCTTGCAACTTCAACTTGAATTTTTCACATCTAACGATTATGGCCTTCCTATCATCCCCTAAGAAGACATCACCACCGTCATACTTCTCATACTCGTAGAAGCACTCCCTATTGGGAGTGAAGTGAAAGGATGCACCTGATTCAATCAACCATGCCTCATGATATACATGTGTATTTGAGGAAGAAGCCAAATACACATCCCCACCTTCATTTGAGGTGGTTTTTGCCTCTATAGAAGGAGCATCATCAACTCCCTTTCCTTTCTCAGGAGTTTTAGATCTGCACTCCTTTTTGTAGTGCCCTTCCTTTTCTCATTTCCAGGACACCTTTACAAACTTTCCTGTAGATTTAGATCTCCCTCTAGATTTAGATCTCCCACTTGAAATATTATTATTGTTTATGTTCTAGGACCTTCCTCATATAGATAAGTCCTCCCCATTCTGGCCCTCCATATTTCTCCGTCTCATTTCCTCTGACAACAAGGCTGAGACAATGTCATCAAAATTTAGTTAGTTGTATTGCTACCTATTGAAATAGCCAGACTATCCAACGAGTCTAGTAGAGAACACAACAAACTGATGCACTTATCCTCATCTGATATTTTAATATCAACAGATGACAACTGACTTCCCACAGTATTGAAGGCGTTCAGATGCTTTGTCACTGAGTCTCCGTCCTTCATCCTCGGGCTCTACAGCTTTTTCCACAGCAAAAATTTATTCACCAGAGACTTATATTGGTACAAAGTCCCAAGTTTGTCCCACAAATTCTTCGCCATAGCTTCCCAAGATACATTCAACAATACTAAATCTGAGGCACACAACCGTATTGTGCTCTTTGCCTTCCAATCCAACTTCTTCTAGTCTTCATCTGACATTTTCGTTGGTTTAGTACCTGGATCTACCACGATCCACTAGTCTTTATCCAGCAGCAGATCCTCCATCTTGAGCTTCCACAACTCAAAACTCGGACCATTAAATTTCTCAATCTCTATCTTTCCACTGCTTGCCATCTTCTTTCACCACAAGAATCGTTCCTGCAGATCTCCCACTGAACAAGGTCTACCACAGGCTGGAGCAAAAAACCCCTCAACAGCAAAGACGTCCCCTTGAAGCCTAAATAGCTCTGATACCAAATGTAGGTTTTAACCCTGTACATAAATTATCTACAAACGAATCTTAAAAATAGAAAATAAACAACAGCGAGAGCATAAAAAATAAAATAGATATACAAATATATTTTCCCCTGGATCCCAAATCGGGATGACCAGCTTAATTTTACATTACATTTATTTTAGTGTTACAACACATATATATACATGTTGAAGCATACATAAACCCAAATCCATTAACCCTAGATTAGAACATAATCATATTTCCCTTGACCGGGTCTATAAAATACCATAGGACGAAAACCATCATGCCCCAAAACTATGTGAAAACCCATGCACAAAACCATGGGCAGGTCCGCCCACCGAAAAATAGGGTCCAAAATTTTTTTCCCGGGGCGCTACCCCCCACCCCGAAGAGGGGGGTTGCAGCCCCCCTGTGACCCCCCTACTATGCTCGGCGCAATGTATAGGAACATTTATCGCCCCCCATGTGACCCCCCCCCCCCCCGCGCGCGCGACTAGTCGTGGAAATAATATAACACATACCGAACAACACATGCATAAATCAAATATAATATAGCATATTCCATGAATTCAAAAACAAAAGAACACTTTTACATGGAATGTAAATCAACAATCGACCAGTCGAACACACTTGCATGAATAGAAAATATAAACTATCAAACCTCCAATGAAATGAAAACAACATAATAATTAAAATTAAATGACATACTTGAGTGAAATAAAAAATAATATAAAAAAAAAATTACAAAATAAAAGCTACTTTATCTTACATTCTAATATGCTCCATGATATCTCCTACTTCACTTCTCCTTCCATGCTTGGAACCTCAAATATTTATTCAATTTCTCCAAAATTACAAAGTACAAAATTTTAAGATGACAATTTAAATTAATAAAAGTTTAGTGCAAATAAAGGAGAAAGGTCTCCTATTTATACAAATTCCTAAGCAACCTCCTCATTAATGAGGATCCTTCTTCCTCTCCTTTGATCCATAATATTCTCAAGCAATTTTCTAACCACGGGCCACATACCCCTCCTTCAAATCTCCTCCAAATCATGAAGATAATTTCGAATTTTATCTTTGGGAGCCACATAAGAGGGCCTTGGAAGCTTCCAATGAACCTACACATGTCACAAAACTCTTTCCACTTTTAAGGTATAAGCATATGCATATTATTTCCTAAATTTTGATAGAAAATTCACTTAAAAACTATAGAAATTAATAATGTTTGGAAAACACAAGGGTAACACAAATTACGATGAAAGTGAGATGAATGTAGTGACATGGTAGTGAAATGGAGGTGAAATGGAGGTGATATAATGGACATGATGTTAGGTTTTTATATTACTAGTATAGTCCCTTATTGTTGTTAGTGTAATGCCCTTATTGTTATTATTGTACCCATGTAACCCCCATATTGTTATTATTATGCCCTTAAATTATTCTTGTTAGGTTAGCTAGGATTACATTGTGGCTCCACTAGGATTACATTGTGGCCCCATGGACTCCTATATATAGAAATGAGGTTTTGTAATTTGTATCATCCAAGAATTTTTCATTCATGTAATGTATTGGAAGTTTCCCCCTTGAAGTGGCTTATTTCTAAGGCGTTGATATCTCTTTTCTTCTATTTTTGGAGCTGGTTTCACAACATTTGGTATCAGAGCTTTGGATTCTAGGGTTTCGCTGCTCCAAATAGGTCATCGTGGAATTTTCGCTATAATAGTTTTTATACGAAGGTTCAGAAGTTGAAATTTTTAAAGTGCGAAGCCGAGATCTTGAGGAACATCGTCGCAACATTTTAGAGCTTGGTTCGAAATATTTTTGGAGATATGATCTGTGGAAGTTAGAGATTTTTTCATGCTCTTGAATTTCACTTAAAATGATCATCACGGTATTTTTTCTATGACGTTTTTTCTAGAAAGGTTCAGAAGCTAAAAATTTTATATCAAGAAGCTGAAATCCTGAGGAACATTGTTGCAAAATTTCAGAGCTTGGTTTGTAACAGTTTTAGAGATATGATCTGTGGAAGTTAGGACTTATTGACGCTCCTGAATTTCATCTCAAAGAGGTGATCGTGGGAAAATATTCATAAATCTCTCTCTGACCATCAGATTGGAATTCTGTAAAATGTTACTAGAATTACATGGACTATAGTTTCCTATCTATAAATTTCAGAGCCAAAGGAAGAAACAATGACACATGACAAGTCATACAAATTCACTCTACTGAACCAGTCCATAATTAGGTCATTGTGGGAGATTGGACATAACTTTTCCTTGAAGAATCTAAATCAAGTCAGACCTATGGAATTTGAAAGAAGATTCAGAGGAATACTACAGGGACGAATTTGAGATATTTAGGATCTGCAAGTATAGATATAAGTCAATTTCAATATCGATCTCCTCAAAAGCAAGTAAAAGGTGTGTATTTTTTTCTGAATTTCACAAGTCCTGTTTGAAGAATCAAGTTGAATTGATTCCAAGGGCATATTGTAGAATAAATATCAGTATTGGATTCTAAAATGGATCCTAAAAAGAATTTAACACCCATTAAGCCTTTAGAAGGCTATACTATGGCTCATGAAGACAAAGAATGACAACATGACATATCAAAATTACAAGAGAAAGTGCAACAAATTTCACTCTTGCAAAGAGAAAAAAAAAATGACATGGAAGTTTTGAAGAAAGGCGTGGAATCTAAGATGGATGGTTTGAAGAATGGCATTGACGCTAAGATGGATGGCATGGAAGATGGCATGGAATCTAAGATGGATGACATGGAAGCTAAGATGGAAAACATGAAAAATGATCTAAAAGCAAACATGGAAGGTTTGACAAAGTTGATACAAGAAATGTTTTCTAATGGTGAAAATATAGTAGAGGAAACTCATGATGAGAACAAAATAAATGTTAATCATGATTTCAAAAACTCTAATGTTGGAGGGGAAAACCACCATAATCCAAAAATGGATATGAGGAAGTTTGATGGAAAGGATCCTGTAACATGGATACTATAGATGGAGCAATATTTTGATCTCAATAATGTGAAAAACACACAAAAGGTACGCATTGCAACTTTACATTTAGAACAAAATACATTTGTATGGTATCAATGGCTTTGCTCCCGTAAAAAAATTGTCACTTGGTCAACTTTTATGGAGGAAATGACAGCACATTATGAGGATACAAAGAGCAACACTTTCTTTAGCCAATTGATAAATCTCAAACAAAAGTGTACAGTGGGGGAGCACATTGAGGACTTCCAAAAATTGAATATAAGGGTAACTGATATTCCAGAGGAACACAGGATTGATCTTTTCATAGGTACTTTAAAGGATAACATCCAACATGAATTTCGCATTTTGGAACCTGATTCATTGGATAAGGCATTCAGGTTGGCAAGAAAAAGTGAATGTAAAATTATGGCGACAAGGAAGCCTACCACTCACTTCTATAAAGATTGAAGTGTTGCTACTCCTAGATTTCCACAACCTACAAGGTTGACACCAAAACAATTGGAAGAAAAAAGAGCAAAAGGGCTTTGCTACAGTTGTGATAGCAAATACACTTGTTGTACCTTAAGAGACAATTCCATAGCTGTGATAAGGAATCAGTGCTTAAGACATTATCTGATTATGTCACAAATGAATATATATCTGTCTCTGTCTTATAAACCCTTAAACATTGATTATGTAACCCTTAAATATCAAATCCATGCATGTTCTACAATGCTATATTCCACTTATGCTGAAATGAATGACCAGAAGAAAAAGAGGAGGATTTCAATCTGATATGTTGTTTCAAACAGAATCTATCATTTTAAAACCCTAAAGAATTAAGTAAAGATAAAGTTAAAACAGAGGAGCGCACATTAAGGTTTGTTTAACTCTTAAATACAAATGTATAAAGAGACCTACTGCTCAAATTACTCTATTTTATTCACAAATAAGAAAACATTGTGTAAACTGGATAACTTTTCAGCATAAACAGAATGATAGAAACTTGCATACTTTTTCATTAATTTTCCATTCTTGAGTACAAAAATTTGACTTCAAGGTTCAAAACTCAGACCCTTTTCCGTTCTTCGAATCTTCTTTAAATACAAAATAACAAAACAGTTTCCAGCGATGAAACTAATTCTAACTGCTTTAACTACTTACAGTTACAGAGATACATGCCTCAAAAAGGTCATATTACAATTTACATGATTTTGATAAAATAACATAACGTGAAATTGAAAATTCCTAATCTATAAGAACAGCCGCTTTCGATACGGTTGCTGAGTCAGCGACTACTTTTTGTTGAGATGCTGGGATTCCTTTTGCTGAGTCCATTGAGAATGTTTTTCACTTTTTCCATATCTCACTTTGGGTTGTTGATGAATTCTTGAAACTATGATATTCCAACCTGAATGCAACAATATGACTGTGTAGGTATTTCTGTGAAGAGAGTCTTCACCATCCATAAAAAAATGAGATGTCTTTGCAAGAAATTAAACATTGTTTCTCCTTTTAAAATATGCGTCTTTTCATGCCTGTTATCCATCTTGCTTTTTGCGAGTATTAATGAATCTTCATAAAATTTCCATGAAAAAATGTTTGCTTTCTCTGTCCAACATGAAGGTAAACCTATTCTTGTCAATTTATCAAATGATATATCAAACTTGTTCACTGTCTCTTTGATTCCCTGAAGTCTCTTTTCTGTAACTTTCCAGAGATCATTCCTAATTATCATCTTATTAACCTCCACAGCATAAAAATATCTATCCTTTATTCCAATGTCTTCTAATTCCTCATCTGACTTGGAATTAATAAAGTTTATGAACTTCCTAGACCAATTGGCTCTCTTAATTGTTGTTCGCTTATCAGATAGGATCTCTTCTTCATATTCTGAGATAATGCTTTTCTCCTTTGCAACTATATTCAAGAAGTTCCAATTGGACTTCATTTCTGAGATAATTTCACCCCAAATGATATATTTAGCCTTTATAAGTGAGATATTTCCTTTTAATTTCTCTTTGAGATCTTTAATCTCAGCTTCAGCCTTTTGTAAATTCTGTTTATTCTAATCAACTTCATTTTCTAGTGACCGTATGATCTTTGTGGTCGTTTCTAATTCTGCTTGAGCTTGCTTGCGATCTCTTTCTGCCATCTTCATTTCTGTGTTGAGTTGAGTAATCTGTGCTTGGGGATTTGTATCACCTGTAGGAAAAACAAAGGTACAAGTATGATTTTCAATGTGATTTTGTAAAGAGATCGTAATATGCTTTATTTTAGACAATTCTTCAACTTTATGCAACAATTGCTGACGGAGTTCCTCTTTCTCTTTCTCCACCTCTACCACTTCTGCAGCCATTGAATGCTCTGCAGCAGGTAACTTCAGCTTTTTCCTCAGGGTGGATATCTCTATTTCAGCATTCTCCATGAACTTCTATACTGCAGCTTTGTCACTAGGATCTACACCAACCTTTATGATAATCTTTTTCAACTCCTCATTTTGAACTGATAAGGCCCTTGAGTTGGCCTTCTCCAACTTAAACTGCTTGATAACTTTTTCTAGCATATTTTCAGCTTTAACAGTCGTGGCATTGGTCTTAGTTAGATCATTGACAATTAATTGTCCAGTCTGCATATGTAGATTCATCTTATCCAACAGTGGGATCTTCTTAATATCCATAGTTATATCTACAGCATTGAAACCCCTTGAGGATCCGAGAGACATCCCTGTTGGATGTGTTAAATCCATTCTGAACTGATCCTTCTCGCGATCCATCACAGTTAGCAACCTAATCTGATTAGTAGCTATGTGATGCTCTGCCTGAGCCTCCACATTAGCTTTTATTCATTAGTTCTTCTCTTCAATCTGTGTTAACACCTGTTTGACTGAGGGCACCTTTTCTTGGTAAAGCTCATGAAATCCAGGAGAAGAGGGAGCATTTTTCTCTTCATTTATATGGAAGGTAAAACCTGGTGAATTTGAAGAATGATCTTCAACCAACTTAGTTATTTTCTTCTCTCTTGGTTGTTCATCATATAACTCAACAATAGAATCCTTACTTCTTTTATTTATCTTTTCAGTTATAATAGCTGTCTGAATGCTTGTTTTTGCTGAATTTACTTCTCCTGGGTTTGCCAACTTTTCCTGCTCAGGTCTGCTTTTGTGAGTAAAAGTAGAATATCCATTTTCAGCTCTCCTTTGGGAAATTACTCCATAAGGATCATATGACCATTTTTCACCCAGTAAAAGATGTGTCTCTTCCAACAACTTAGACACTTCACCAAATGCTTGTCTCGTATTTACCACAAAGGGTCCCACACTCATGGGAAACTTATACATGAGAACTTATTTCATGGGAACAAAATGCACCTGATCTACATTGAGACTCTGTTTGATGAATTCAAGGGCAAAAAGCCTCATAGGCACAAAATTTGGGAGCCTGTTAGGCTCAATATTAGTTCCACACAATCTTATCTCAGAATATTCCTCAAACACAAACCAATCCCCAAACCTGCAACGAGGTCCCAACTATAGAAACTCCCTGGATTTTGGTAGAAAATAAGGGGGAGAAACACCATTCAATACTCTATAAGCAATTGACATATACTGACTGGCAAACTCAAACAACCATGCTTCATTTTCCTTTCTTCTAATTATGTCAGTCCAAAATATAACTGACTGCTTCTGTTTGTTGACATCCACTATATTTAACCCCAAACTCATAAATTCCTCAACATTTTGATATAAGAATAAATAAACAATCAACGAGGGGAATTTAAAGGAACCAGTGAGAGAAAAGCTCATCAACTGAGAGTTGACAATCTCTTGCCAGAAATATGGAATATCCAGAATTGTCCCTGGTTTCATCATCATTGTGTACATTCCTAATACTGATTTGTCAACTGTAAGGTCATTATCTTTGCCCATAATTTCTGCAATACAACTCAGAATTGGTTTATTCTCCACATCAAAAATCTCCAAATTAAATTCTTCACCTTCTAGTTGAAATTATTTTGAATTTGGTCTCAAATGAAACATACACTGATTAAATTCTTCTCCTGAAAGGTTTTCAAAATAACTTGCCAATCAGTCTTCTGAGAATTGAAGTGGTGACTCGTCTTCGGAGAAGCAAAATGCTTGGCGAACCAACTGCATCGACACCTGTAGAACATTCTCCCCCTATGAATTCATTATAAAGCACTTACCGGGATATATTGAAGAAACCAGCCAACAGATAAATTCGGGAAAGAAATGAGCTTTTGGGATACATGCAGACAGGACACCAGATTTCTTCATGGTAGAAAAAACTGGGGAATTCTCTACATTTAGGGTTACTTGATGATAAAAGAGGGGATGGTTTACAGAAGACATGGTATCTTGGATGTCTCTCTCACTGTCCATGAGGGAAATGTGGCTATTCGAACCAGGTAGTAAAAATAGCTTGGCCATGGCTGTACAGACAACAGAAGAAATCTGTAAAGTAGTGGAAAATGAAAAGGTGGCGACGACACGGCTCAAAGGGGAAAACAATTACAAATGATTTGAAAATGTGATAAAGATCAAGTTAAAAGCTGTTGACAAGGTTTATCATGGATTACAGTTGTCTTCCACTTTTCCTCATGATGTCATTGCGGAGGCTCCTGGAGTACGGCGGTAAACTTTGGCTAGTCCCCCCGCAAAGAATCTACACCGTTGATCGTTGTTTACCCCGCGGTCAAATAGGTCAACTGCGGGGGCACTTGATTCAATAACTCACGAGCTCTTTGTGCCTCCACACTTTATCATTCGGTTATGATCTTCAATACTTGCTACTTCCGCTCGGAGACTTGCTCGACGTTTAAACATGAAACTATAATATACATTCAAATAAAGTTTAACAATAAACTTAATTTTCATCGAGCTTTTAGAAACATTTCTTTTTTATGTTACAGTATAAAAAACATTATACTATTGCATATACTTTTTCTGAATTTCTGATTTTTTGTTTTGTTTTTTTTTTTTAATTTTCAAAATAAAATAGAAAAGGATATGCAGATGATCCACAACACCTCCCTCCACCTGGGGATAGTGTTTTTGCCACGAAACACTAAGAACCTGCAGATCAGTGCCTTCACTTCAGGCATGGAGTCGAAAATTTCTAAATGAAATTGTACAATGATAAAACCAGATATATACAATGATGGTCAAACAACTCTTAGTGTTGGAAATAATGTTTTAGATATTGCCCATTCACAGGCATATCTATTACTTCTCCTTCAAGACTTTCTAGCAGGAAGGTATTATTCATCCTGGCCTCACTAATTTTGAACGGACCGTACCACAAAGGATCAAATTTGCCATGTTTCCCTTTGTCTTCCCTCTGGGTATCCCATCTTAATACCATATCTCCATTCTGAAACATGATTTCTTTAGTTTTCCTGTCAAATATTGTCTTCAGTTTTTGCTGGTAAGTAAGAAAATTCTCTTGAAATTTATTTCTGCTTTCACTTGACTCCATTACATTATTCATTCTTCTAATCATAGCATTAGGTTCTTCTTGAGCATCTTGAAGGAAAGAAATCACAGGTTTTACCAACTGGGTGGGAAAAAATGCCTGAGTACCATATACTAGTTCATAAGGTGACTTACCAGTGGATCTCCTAGTGGTCATCCTTGTTGCCCATAGAGCAAAAACTAGCTTTGAATCCCAATTTTTCTGGTTTTCATTTATTGTCTTCTTCAAAATTCTTACTAATGTTTTGTTAGAAGATTCTGCCAATTCATTTCCTTGTGGATGATAAGTTGTAGAATGAGACAATATCACATTATAAGTCTGACAGAAATTAATAAACCTGATTGAGTTGAAAACTTGGGCATTATCTGTCACAATCTTTACTGGACATCCAAATCTGCTAAAGATATTTTCTTCTAAAAACCTCATAACAACCAAATCATTTTCCTTCCTAGTAGGGATTACCTCTACCCATTTTCTAAAATAATCTGTAGCAGTAAGGATCCACTTAAATTGCCCACTAGATGGTGGATTGATTTCTCCAATGAAATCCAATCCCCATCGTCTAAAAGGTTCTTCAACAAAAATAGGGAGAAGAGGTAAAGGGGCTAGCCTTTTCTTTTCTGCGAACACCTGTCATTTTTGACAAATTCTGACTGTTTTATATACATCAGCAAATACAAAGGGCCAATAAAAACCTGATTTGAGAACTTTATGAGCAGTTACCTTCCAACTGTAGTGACCCCCGGACAAACATTCATGATATTCTTTAATTACTTCTGAAACTTCCTCCTCTGTCAAATATAACAATAACACACCAGCAGGATCTTTCCAATATAGCTTTGCTTCAATTATGACATAAGGTTGAGCCTTGAGTTTTAAAGCTCTGTATTTAGCTCTAGTTATTGAAGGAGGACAAGAAAGAAAGCATAAATAGTGAATAATATCCTTGTACCAATCTGAGAAGAGGAATTTATATTTAATTGCTGACTTTGACTAAATATTACCCATTTCTTCATTGACTTCCTCTACAGGTGCTAATAAATTAATTCCCAGTGCTTGGAAATTTGACTCTATTAATAATTTGGCCAGTCCCAATCCTTTGATCAATTTTGTTGGTTTAACATCCAGGTCTTATTCTTGGATTTTAGCAATCCATTTGTCTCTTTTCCCATCTACATCGCTCTGTATTAAAACATCCTTTACAGCAGAATTAGGAACATATGCTAAAATTTGGGAATGAAGAATATAGGTTCTGAATGCTTTTAATGCTTTCACCAGAGCATATAATTGTTTCTCCAATATATTATATTTTAATTCTACATCTCGGAGCACCTTACTGAAATATGCTACAGGTTGTTCACACTTTTCTTCATTTCTCTGTAATAACACAGCAACAATTGTTGAGGAAGACACAAATGAAAAATTTTGAAATGGGTTTGAGTAATCAGGACTAATTAGAACAGGTGCTTTTTGTAGAGCTTCTTTAATCCTTTGAAAATATTCCCTTGCTTCTTTGTCCCACTTCACCTCAGCATCCTTTTTCAACATGTCTGTTATTTTCTTGACAATCTCTGTGTAATTAGGAACAAATCTTCTTAGAAAATTAATTGTTCCAAGAAACCTCTGAATATCTTTCTTACTTCGAGGTAGTGGAATTAACTGTATTGCTTCGACCCTTGCTGGATCAATCTTCACTCCTTGTTTGGAAACAATATGGCCCAACAGTTTACCCTCCTCCAGAGCAAACAAAGATTTTTTAGGATTCAGCGATAATCCATATTTCCTACACTTCAAGAAGGCTTTTTGCAAATGCTATAGATGTTCCTCATCATAGTTTGAAAAAATTGTGACATCATCCAGATAAATAACCACAAACTTATCTCCTACAAATGCAATATCCATTGCTCTTTGGAATGTGGCGCCTGCATTCATTAGGCCAAATGACATCCTGACATACATGAATGTTCCCCAGGGTGTAGTGAAAGCAGTTTTCTTTTGATCTTCCTTCTCCACAGCAACCTGGTGATACCCTGAAAAACCATCTACCATAGATAATCTGCAAGCTCCAGTCACTTTTTGCAAGACAAAATCAATTTTCAGCAAAGGATAATTATCCTTCAATGAAGCCCTATTCAAGTTCCTGAAATCTACACACAACCTTATCTCTCCATTTTTCTTTCTGAATGGTACAAGATTGGAAACCCAATCTGACTATCTGAGAGGAAAAATTATTTTATCCTGCAGCAATTTCTTTACCTCCTTTTCAATCGGGGCCAACAACAATGGATTGTTTGTCTGAGTTTCTGTCTATGTGGTTTGACTCCATCTTTCAATGGGATTTTATGCTGAATAATATTCTTATCATAAGTCTTCAAATCATCATATGACCAAGAAAATACATCCTCAAATTGTTTGAACAGATCTATGTATCTTTGTTTATAGTCCTTCGGAATGCCTTTGAACAATTTGACCATTCTAGGCTCATATTGAGTTCCTAGATTACAATCTTCCACATTCTCATCTTGATGTGCTTTCTTTTGATTCACTGCCACATCATTAGCATCAAACAGTCTTTCGAGAGGTACCAAACCTTTTGGTAAAATATTGTCTTTCAACTGAATAATCTACTGATCACTAATCTTATTTTTCAAAATCTTAGACATATCAGCCAAGTCATTTTCATCAGTTTCCAAATCAATCTAATGATCAAAATCTTCAATCATCAACAAAAATTGCTTAATCTGTTCATCATCCTCAAAAACCTGCCAATGTTTGATATTGTCAGGGATTGAAGGTCTGTGTCTCGTCTCAATTTCATATCTTAGTCTTGAATTGATCGGAGGTTTGAATGTACTGGCTGCAACTGCTAAAGAATCAGCCATTCTATTCTCTTCTCTTGGGATAAATTGTAGGTTGAAAGCTTCAAAGTAGTTTTCAATTAAATCCCATACCTCATTCCTATATGTTCTTAACCTGGGATGTTTATTTTGACACAAATTCTTAACTTGTCTTATGATTAATTCAAAATCACCAAACACGGTCATAGACTGAATTCCCATTTTCTTAGCTATCTGCAGACTAATGATTAATGCTTCATATTCAACTACATTATTGGTGGATTCAAACTCCAATTTGAAAGAGAAAGGTACAAGGTTACCTTTCGAAGATAAAAAAATAAAACCAGCTCCGGTGCCTTCTTTAGAAAACGCACCATCAAAATAGCACTTCCAAAGCTTTTTTGAATGCAGCTCCTTATGTACAATGGCTAAAGGAAGCTACCCCTGTGACTATTCAACAAACTCTGCATCTTCATGCAGCATGAAGCAAGAAAGGTCCTCCTTCTCTTGGCCATAAATAGGTGAATTACCTGCATCTTTCTTGGTAGCAGTTTTTTGAAATCTAGTTTTTCTATACAACCTCCTTTCTTCCCCATTAAAAATAGGAATGATGGCATATGTAAAATCTAACTTCAAAAATCCTCCAAGATTTGCCCCCCAAGATCTAGATAATAACATACCAAATCTGGCTGGAATATCTGCCACTACCACATCCATCATAATGCTCTTGGCTGGGATTTGAGCCAATGAAACAACCATATCCTTAATAAGACCCACACACTTCACCCTTTTTGAATCAAAAGAGTAAAGGTCTCTGTATGGCTTAGTGATTTGTAAATTTAACTCTTTCATCACACACAAAGGCATCAGATTGTGGGATGCGCCAGAATCTAGCATACAATTGTGTAAAACAAAGTCATGTAACAGAAGTGATATATAAAAAGGAGGGACAGACGAATCTACCTCTTCAACATGATGCCCAAAAGTAACCACTGGTTTTTCGTCTTGCAGATTTACTATATCGCCTACTTCATCAGACTGAGATAAATTGATAAATTCTGCAATCTCCTTCTTATAACCAGGTGTTTTGATTAACTCAAGAAGAGGTATTTGAATTTTCACTTTTTCCAAATATTTTGACAAACTAAAAGTTTAATTTTGTTTTGTCAACTTTTCAGGTTCTTCTTGATTTTTATTGGAATTTAGACTTTGATTAGAAATAGTAAAAACTTTTTCCAAAATATTAGGATCCTTAATCCTTGTTTGAGAAGCCTCAACTTGCTGTTTTTCCTTCTCTTTTTCTTCATTCATGGGCTGTTTCCCCTTATCTGATTTCTTAATCTGGTTTTTCTGTAATGGAGTCGCCATTGGAGTAGGTACTGATTCTGGTTCTTTTTCCTCATCATCTTGAGTTCTTAACCTCTTCTTTGACCTCAAATTGTATTTTTTATGTAATTCTGATTGCATGAAGTTCGTAAACTATTTGCAATAATTATCCATCTCTTCTAGATCGAATGAAAGATCAGTTTCTTCATTTTCTTCCACTCTTTCTTCCACAGTTTCTTCTTATGTTTCATCATCTTCCATGTAGACAACATAAATTTGAGCATCATCTTCTTTTTCATCATCATCATCTACTGAACAGGATGGAGCTGCCTCTATATACAAAGGTGCTTTCACCTGATCTTAATCTTTCCTTTCTCTTTGAAGAATCTGCAGGGGCTGTTTTTTAAATTGGGGATTAAAACCCCCTCTCCTTTGTCTTGCAGGCTTATCATTATCTATTTCCAACTTCACCAATTTATTAGACAAATTTTTTATTACTTTAGTCATATCGTCAATTCTCTGATCTTGAGATGAGGCTTCTTCTTTAGCTTTTCCTTTATCTTTAACTTTACCAGCAGCAGACATATTGGCCTCAATCTCCAGAGCATCAGTTTGAATCTGTTCCAAAGTGGGAGACCTTCTTTCTCTCAATGTTAAACTGAAATCTGGTTCAAATGCACCAGCAAAAACGACCCTTGCTCCAATAGGAGGAGGTTTCATTTACAAAGGCAAACTATTATACAATTTGTTAAATCTTTTCACAAAATCATTCATATTTTCATCAGATTTCTTCTTTATTGCATTGAATTCTATCAAAGAATAACCATGGCCCCTTTTTCACCCCATCTCTCGGTGAAACTTCTTTCTAGTCCATCCCAATCATTTATTGAACCATTAGGCAATCCTTTAAACCCTTTCCTTGCCTCTCCGCTTAGAGACTGAACAAAAAGTCTCATTACAACATCTAAATGCTCAACATTTAAATTCTCAGCAAATGTGCAAAACAAGGGCAAGTGTTGTTCTGCAGTTATTTCATCTTCACCAGTAAATCTACGGAGTAACTTGAGATACTCCTGAGGCATTGCATTCAGTGGTTGGAGTAGATTTAGTGGTGCATATATATTCATCAAGAAAGCAGGGGCCACCATATTTATGCCCTGGTTAACTGCTCCTTGAGCGGGGGTAAAATGAATACCAGTTGTAGGTGGGGGTGAATGAGGTGGAACAACTGATATAGGGATTGGTGTATGAAAAATTGCAGAAGAGCTGGCAACTATATGAGGTTGAGTTTCTGTAAGAGGGAAAGACACAAAATCAAAAGATTTATCTTCTAATGTAGGTTCTTGAAAATGAATGGGTGATGGTGAGGATTCTTTTTCCAAGAAAATGAGTTTCTTGGAAATATCCTTGGATGAGAAAGTCCGTGAACTGCTGCTTGGTGTAAGTAGTGTAACGTCTGATGTATCAAGTATTTTTGGTTTCTGGCCCTTCTTTGAAACAAGCTTCTCAGGATCTGACAAAACAGGAACTTTTTGCTGAGAGTTATCCGACCTCGTGTGAGGTTTCTTAGGAGCCAGAGCTATTTTGAAACAAACACAGCTTATTATTTCCTCCTCTCTGAACAACCAGAGGAAATGTAAAATAAAACCCAGGGAAAACCTTCGAATCTTCGTCCCCGGCAACGACACTAATTTATGTTGTACCTTAAGAGACAATTTCTTAGCTGTAATAAGGAATCAGTGCTTAATACATTATCTGATAATGTCACAAATGAATATATATCTGTCTCTGTCTTATAAAACTTTAAAAAATTATTATGTAACCCTTAAATATCAAATCCATGCATGTTCTGCAATGCTATATTCCACTTATGCTGAAATGAATGAACGGAAGAAAAAGAGAAGAGGATTTCAATCTGATATGTTGTTTCAAACAGAATCTATCATTTTAAAACCCTGAAGAATTAAGTAAAGATAAAGTTAAAACAGAGGAGTTCACATTAAAGTTTCTTTAACTCTTAAATACACATGTATAAAGAGACCTGATGCTCAAATAATTCTATTTTATTCACAGATAAGAAAACATTGTGTAAACTGGATAACTTTTCAGCATAAACAGAATGATAGAAACTTGCATACTCTTTCATTAATTTTCCATTCTTGAGTACAAAAATTTGGCTTCAAGGTTCAAAACTCGGACCCTTTTCCATTCTTGGAATCTTCTTTAAATACAAAATAACAAAATAGTTTCCAGCGATGAAACTAATTCTAACTGCTTTACCTACTTACAGTTACAGAGGTACATGCCTCAAAAAGGTCCTATTACAATTTACATGATTTTGAGAAAATAACATAACGTGAAATTGAAAATTCCTAATCTATAAGAACAGTCGCTTCTGATACGGTTGCTGAGTCAACGGCTACTTTTTGTTGAGATGATGGGATTCCTTTTGCTGAGTCCATTGAGAATGTTTTTCACTTTTTCCATATCTCATTTTGGCTTGTTGATGAATTCTTGAAACTATGATATTCCAACCTGAATGCAACAATCTGACTGTGTGTAGGTATTTCTGTGAAGAGAGTCTTCACCATCCATAAGAAAATGAAATGCCTTTACAAGAAATTAAACATTGTTTCTCCTTTTAAAATTTGCGTCTTTTCATGCCTGTTATCCATCTTGATTTTTGCCAGTATTAATGAATCTTCATAAAATTTCCATGACAAAATTTTTCCTTTCTCTGTCCAACATGAAGGTAAACCTATTATTGTCAATTTATCAAATGATATATCAAACTTGTTCACTGTCTCTTTGATTCCCAGTAGTTTCTTTTCTGTAAATTTTCGGAGATCATTCCTAATTATCATCTTATTACCTCCACATCATAAAAATATCTATCCTTTATTCCAATGTCTTCTAATTCCTCATCTGACTTGGAATTAATAAAGTTTATGAACTTCCTAGCTCAATTGGCTCTCTTAATTGCTGTTTTCTTATCATATAGGATCTCTTCTTCATATTCTGAGATAAGGCTTTTCTCCTTTGCAACTATATTCAAGAAGTTCCAATTGGACTTCATTTCTGAGATAATTTCACCCCAAATGATATATTTAGCCTTTATAAGTGAGATATTTCCTTTTAATTTCTCTTTGAGATCTTTAATCTCAGCTTCAACCTTTTGTAAATTTTATTTATTCTGATCATCTTCATTTTCTAGTGACCGTATGATCTTTGTCGTCGTTTCTAATTCTGCTTGAGCTTGCTTGTGATCTCTTTCTGCCATCTTCATTTCTGTGTTGAGTTGAGCAATCTGTGCTTGGGGATCTGTATCACCTGTAGCAAAAACAAAGGTACAAGTATGATTTTCAATGTGATTTTGTAAAGAGATGGCAGTCTGCTTTATTTTAGACAACTCTTCATCTTTATGCAACAATTGCTGACGGAGTTCCTCTTTCTCTTTCTCCACCTCTACCACTTCTGCAGCCATTGAATCCTCTGTAGCAGGTAACTTCAGCTTTTTCCTCAGTGTGGATATCTCTATTTCAACATTCTCCATGAACTTTTATACTACAGTTTTGTCACTAGGATCTACACCAACCTTTATGATAATCTTTTTCAACTCCTCATTTTGAACTGATAAGGCCCTTGAATTGGCCTTCTCCAACTTGAACTTCTTGATAACTTTTGCTAACATATTTTCAGCTTTAACAGTTGTGGCATTGGTCTTAGTTAGATCATTGAAAATTAATTGTCCAGTCTGGATATGTAGATTCATCTTATCCAACAGTGGGATCTTCTTAACATCCATAGTTATATCTACAGCATTGAAACCGCTTGAGGATCCAAGAGACATCCCTATTGGATGTGTTAAAGCCATTCTGAACTGATCCTTCTCGAGATCCATCATAGTTAGCAACCTAGTCTGATTAGTAGCTATGTGATGCTCTACCTGAGCCTCCACATTAGATTTTATTCTTTGATTCTTCTCTTTAATCTGTGTAAACACCTGTTTGAATGAGGGCACCTTTTCTTGGTAAAGCTCATGACCTCCAGGAGAAGAGGGAGAATTTTTCTCTTCATTTAAATGGAAGGTAAAACTTGGTGAATTTGAAGAATGATCTTCAGCCAACTTAGTTCTTTTCTCCTCTCTTGGCTCTTCATCATCTAACTCAACAACAGAATCCTTACTTCTTTTATTTATCTTTTCAGTTATAATAGGTGTCTGAATGCTTGTTTTTGCTTAATTTACTTCTCTTGGGTTTGCCAACTTTTCCTACTTAGGTCTGCTTTCGTGAGTAAAAGCAGAATATCCATTTTCAGCTCTCCTTTGGGAAATTACTCCATAAGGATCATATGACCATTTTTCACCCAGTAACAGATGTGTCTCTTCCAACAACTTAGACACTTCACCAAATGCTTGTCTCATATTTACCACAAAGGGTCCCACACTCATGGACAACTTATACATGAGACCTTATTTCATGGGAACAAAATGCACCTGATCTACATTGAGACTCTATCTGATGAATTCAAGGGGAAAAAGCCTCATAGGCACAAAAGTTGGGAGCCTGTAAGGCTCAATATTAGTTCCATACAATCTTATCTCAGAATATTCCTCAAACACAAACCAATCCCCAAACCTGCAACTAGGTCCCAACTGTAAAAACTCCCTGGCTTTTGGTAGAAAACAAGGGGGAGAAACCCCATTAAATACTCTATAAGAAATTGACATATACTGACTGGAAAACTCAAACAACCTTGCTTCATTTCCCTCTCTTCTAATTATGTCAGTCCAAATTATAACTGACTGCTTCTGTTTGTTGAAATCCACTATATTTAACCCCAAACTCATAAATTTCTCAACATTTTGATATAAGAATAAATAAACAATCAACGAGGGGAATTTAAAGGAACCTGTGAGAGAAAATCTCATCAACTGAGAGTTGAAAATATCTTGCCAGAAAGATGGAAAATCCAGAACTATCCCTGGTTTCATCATCATTGCGTACATTCCTAATATTTATTTGTCAACTATAAGGTCATTATCTTTGCCCAGAATTTCTGCAATACAACTCAGAACTTGTCTATTCTCCGCATCAAAAATCTCCAAATTGAATTCTTCACCTTCTAGTTGAAATTCTTTTGAATTAGTCTCAAATGAAACATACACTGATTAAATTCTTCTCCTGAAAGGTTTTCAAAATAACTTGCCAGTGAGTCTTCTGAGAATTGAAGTGGTGACTCGTCTTCGGAGAAGAAAAGCGCTTGGCGAGTCAACTGCGTCGACACCTGTATAAAATTCTCCCCCTGCGAATTCATTATAAAGCACTTACCGGGATATATTGAAGAAACCGACCAACAGATAAATTCGAGAAAGAAATGAGCTTTTGGGATACATGCACACAGGACACTGGATTTCTTCATGGCAAAAAAAACTTGGGAATTCTCGGCATTTAGGGTTACTTGATGATAAAAGAGGGGATGGTTTACGGAAGACACGGTATCTTGGATGTCTCTCTCACTGTCCATGAGGGAAATGTGCCTAGTCGAACCAGGTAGTGAAAATCGCTTGGCCATGGCTGTACAGACAATAGAAGCAATCCATAAAGTAGTGGAAAATGAAAAGGTGGCGACGACATGGCTCAAAGGGGAAACCAATTACAAGTGATTTTAAAATGTGATAAAGATAAATTTAAAAGCCGTTGACAAGGTTTATCATGGATTACAGCTGTCTTCCACTTTGCCTCATGATGTCATTGTGGAGGCTCCTGGACTATGGCGGCAAACTTTGGCTAGTCCCCCCGCAATGAATCTACACCGTTGATCGTTGTTTACCCCGCGGTCAAATAGGTCAACTGCGGGGGCACTTGATTCAATAACTCACGAGCTCTTTGCGGCTCCGCACTTTATCATTCGGTTATGATCTTCAATACTTGCTACTTCCGCTCGGAGACTTGCTCGATGTTTAAACATGGAACTATAATATACATCCAAATAAATTTTAACAATAAACTTAATTTGCATCGATATTTTAGAAACATTTCTTTTTTATGTTACAATATAAAAAACATTATACTATAGCATATACTTTTTCTGAATTTCTGATTTTTTGTTTTTTTTTTTTTTTAATTTTCAAAATAAAATAGAAAAGGATATGCAGATGATCCACAACAACACTAAAGGTCATAAGTGTGCTGAGAAGAAATTATTATACATAGATTGTGAAGAGGAAGAATAAAATGAACAGTAATCTTCAAAAGAAGAGGATATACACCAGGAACCAGCCCTAGAAGAAGAAGAAGAAATGAGTCCGACCATATCGTGTAATGCATTGGCAGGAATTACCACTCCTCAAACTCTCAAGAAAAATTTAATAGTGTTGATTGATTCAGGTAGTACCCATAATTTTATTCATTGTAAGGTAGCCAAGGAATTGAATTGTTTACTATACCCAACAC
Source organism: Pinus albicaulis (assembly GCA_034641835.2). Lineage (NCBI taxonomy): Eukaryota > Viridiplantae > Streptophyta > Pinopsida > Pinales > Pinaceae > Pinus > Pinus albicaulis. The sequence continues at coordinate 113,509,538 of CM076583.1, read as the reverse complement.
CAAAATGTCAAGTGATGGTTGCAAATGGAGGAACTATAAATTTCTATGGAAAATGCCATAATATCAAGCTAACCATGGGGGAATATATATTGAATATTCTAATTCTTTCCATTCCTATGGGAGGTGTTGATGTTGTACTAGGAGTACAATGGTTACAATCTTTGGGGATGGTAGCTTTTAATTTTCAAGAACATTTCTTGAAATTTTTTCATAAGGAAAGGAATTCAAATTACGGGGTATTGCAGGGAACCTGGGAAAGATAATAAGCTCTAATTTTATGAAAAATATTCTAAAAAAATAACAATGAGGCGTAATTGCACAATTATGCTCACTAGAAGTTCCAACATCAAAATCATCTATTCCTGCAGATATCCAAAAATTATTGGACAATCATTCCAAGGTGTTTGAAACTCCCAAAGGACTCCCACCTATTCGTGATCATCATCATGCTATTAAATTGATTCTAGGAAGTGTTCCTCCAAACATATGGCCTTATAGATATCCTTATGTCCAAAAGAGCAAAATTGAACGTATGATTGCAGAAATGTTAGAGGCGGGTATAATTCAACCTAGTCAAAGTTATTTCTCTGCTCCTGTAGTATTGGTACACAAGAAGGATGGATCATGGCACATGCGTATGGATTATAGGGAGCTCAATAAGTTCACAATTAAAGATAAATTTCCCATTCATGTGATTGATGAATTATTGGATGAATTACATGGAGCAATTTGTTTTACCAAGTTGGATATACGTTCAGGATATCATCATATTATAATGAAGACTAAAGGTATTCCGAGAACAACATTTTGAACTCATGAGGGTCATTATGAATTTTGGGTCATGCCTTTTGGCCTTACCAATGCAGCTTCTACATTTCAAGGGTTGATGAATTCCATTTTCAAACCCTTCCTTAGAAAATTTGTGCTAGTATTTTTTGATGATATACTAATCTATAGCAGGTCTTGGAAGGATCATGTTCAACATGTTGAGTACAAGGTGCTGAAACTATTGTAGGAGAAACAATTATATGCAAAAACATCCCAATGTTTCTTTGGAGTACAAGAGGTGGAATATCTGGGTCATATTGCATCTCACAAGGTTGTTAAGGTAGACAATAATAAAATTAAAGCCATTAAGGAATTGAAATTCCCCACAACCATAAAGCATTTGCAAGGATTTCTCGAGTTAACATGGTATTATCGCAAGTTTTTTTAAGAATTATGGGAGAATAGCAGCACCTCTAACAACATTATTGAAGAAAGATGCATTTTCATGGACTCCTGAAGCAACTAAGGCCTTTGAACATCTTAAAGAGGCAACGCGCCTAGCACCGGCCTTAGCTATGCTAGACTTCACAAAAACCTTTATTGTGGAATGTGATGCTTCAGGAAATGGAATTGGTGTTGTTTTAATGCAAGAAGGAAGACCCATTACTTTTGAAAGTCGTCCAATCAAAGGAAAGTATTTACAAAAACCTATTTATGAGAAAGAAATGTTAGCAATATTGCATGCACTAAAGAAATGGTGAACTTACCCAATGGGAAGACACTTCAAGGTAAAAAATGATCATGATAGTCTTAAACACTTTTTGGAACAAAGACTATCTTCAGAAGAGCAGCAAAAATGGGTCACAAATATGTTGGGTTATGACTTTGAAATAATCTATAAAAAATGGAAGCTAAATGTTGTTGTAGATGCACTCTCAAGAAATAATGAAGAGGTGGAAGCATTGCTTTGTGCCATTTCTATTATCCAACCAGTTTATATAACCGAAGCAAGAGATGAATGGAAGAAGCACGAAGAAGTGTGTATACTCATTCAAAATTTGCAGCAAGATCCTACTACATCTGATACATTTAGTTGGAAAAATAATTCCTTATGGTACAAATATCGCTTATATATTTGTAATAATTCCCAAGTAAAACAAAATATTATTTTGGAATTGCACACTTCTCCTTTAGGAGGACACTCAAGATCTTTAAAAACTTACCACAGGGTGAAGAAATAATTTTTTTGGGATGGCCTTAAATCTGATATTCAAAAGTTTGTGGTAGAATGTTTGGTTTTCCAGCAGAATAAAGTTGAGACAATTAAGACCCCGAGTCTTCTACAACCTTTATCCATTCCAAGTCAACGTTGGGAGGAGATTTCAATGGATTTTATCACAGGTTTACCTAAGTCCGAAGGAAAGAGTGTCATCATGGTGGGTAGTTGATAGACTTACCAAGTATGCACACTTTTGTGCATTATCTCATCCATTTAAAGCAAGTATAGTGGCTACTACATTTATGGACACAATTCAAAAACTACATGGAAACCCAAGGGTTATTGTGAGCGACAAAGATCCCATTTTTACTGGAAATTTTTGGACGGAGTTATTTTCTTGTTTGGGTACTCAATTAGCTCATAGCTCATCTTATCATCCTCAATCCGATGGTCAAACTGAGATAGTAAATAAATTTTTGGAAGGATATCTTCGTTGTTTTGTATCCGATAAACAAACACAATGGGTCAAGTGGTTACCTCTCGCTGAATGGTGGTATAACACTTCCTTCCATACTGCAGCAAAAATGACCCCATTTATGGCACTTTATGGATATCATCCACCATCCATCACATCATCTTTAAGGGAAAATTCGAAGGTTCAAGCGGTGGAAGATCACATCGAGCATCAGCAAGAAGTTCTCCAACTCTTAAAGGATAACCTGAATTTGGCACAAAATCGAATGAAACAACAGGCAGATCAACATCGTAGCGAGAGAAGTTTTGATGTAGGAGATTGGGTATTTTTACGGCTACAACCATACAAACAAATGTCCCTCAATCAAGCTAAGAAGGATAATAAATTATCGCCAAAGTACTATGGTCCTTATAAGGTGTTGCAAAATATTGGTACTATGGCATACAAATTGGAGCTTCCTGCTTCTTTGTGAGTGCATCCGGTTTTCCATGTTTCATGCTTAAAGAAGGTTATAGGTGAAAATCTTCCAGTTCAAAAAATATTGCCAGAACTTGATGAGGAAGGAAAAATCATATTGGAACCTGAAGCGGTCATGGAAACAAGAACTCGAAAGCTATGAAATCGATCAATTTCAGAGTATCTCATCAAGTGGAAGAACTTACCCACTGAAGATTCTACATGGGAGGATGAGAATTTTATACAGAAGCACCCAGAGCTACTCAAGCATTAAGGACAACACTTTTTTGAAGGAGAGGGGCATGTTAGGTCCCTATATTACTAGTATAGTCCCTTATTGTTGTTAGTGTAACCCCCTTATTGTTATTATTGTACCGCTGTAACCCCCATATTGTTATTATTGTGCCATTAAATTATTATTGTTAGGTCGTCTAGGATTACATTATGGCCCCACTAGGAATACATTGTGGCCCCATGGACTCCTATATATAGAAAGGAGGTTTTTTAATTTGTATCATCCAATAATTGTTCGTTCATGTAATGTATTGGAGGTTGCGCCCTCGAGATGGCTTATTTATAAGGCGTTGATATCTCTTTTCTTCTATTTTTGGAGCTGGTTTCACAACACATGATGGTGAAAGTGGATGTACTTTTAATGACATTTTTGAAACCCAACAAGTATGTTTTATGACAATGATGATATATGGATCTCATCATGCTTTGATTTATAAATGAATTAAAAATTAATACATGACCGAATGGACGATAATGCAACTAATGTGATAAGTCATAAGTGTTCCTTAGTGATTCTCATATAAGTATGAGACCCCTATTCTCAAATCTATTATTATGTCCCATAGAATGCATATTTGTGACATGTTTGACAAAATTTCTGTCATTTCTAGTAGGGGCATAGTCAAGTATTTTCTCAAGTATTTGCAATTTTATCATTTTTTCTATGTTACTTTTCATTTCTGGAAGTTTCATGAATTTTTGGGAAGTGAATGGGTCCTAGCCCTAGAAAATAGCCTTAAATCTCATAGTCATTGGCATAATAATGTTAGAAAAAGGCTACAGTCACATTTAGGCAAGCCCATGGGAGCGACTAGGGCTCTCAATCACTTGGAGGGCTTGGAAAGGGAGCGACTGGGGCTCCAAATAAGTGAAAATGTTGGGTGCCTAAGGGGTTGGCCACCAGGAAGGGTGGGTTGGCTCCTAAAGTTTTTGTAGCATTTTTAGAATGTTGTATTGGTAGTTTTGTATCACGTCCACTTCCTTAATTGTAAATGGTGAGTTGAATCAAATCACATTAGCCTTTTGTAACATGTTTACCCCAGCGGATCAGTTAACTTGGGTAAATGTGGGAGGGTGTTATAAAGTGGTATCAGAGCATGGTTCACCCCTTGGACTAGATGGGCGGTGTGTTGGTCATGATGTCGGTTGCATATTTTTTCTTATGCTTGTGATCTATGTACTGGTTGTGTATGCATGGCGTTGTCTATGGTTTTAGTCGGGTCGCCATGTGAAAGTTGATGGTGTTGTTGTAAAATTTAATTGTTATGCATGTCAATGTTTGTATGTATTGTGTATGCATGCATGTCATACATATGTTGTTATGCATGCATTCTGTCTAGTTGGTGTTATGGTTGTGGCATCATGCATGGTAATTAGATAATGGTTGAAATGATGAATATATGATTTGATTATGCTTATATGTATATTTATTGTGCTAAGCTGTTTGATCTTATAGATGATGTATCCTCTCTGAATTATAGTAAGTTACATTGGTTTTTTTATGATTTAGTTTAGCTGACATACTATGCCTTACAGGCATACATCAAGATGAATAGAAAGATAGTAGACTACAGTTCACGAGATTATTCTTATGGAGTAGATGAGCAACATGGTTTTGGGGACTTCTGATTTGGTGGACACATTGAGAAGATTTAATGCATAAATAAGTAGTTGCAAAGAATACTATGACAAAAGCATGCATGCACAGGAAAAATAAGAAGAATTCAATGTAGTAATCCTTCGAAGTTTTTCAGAATTGCAGAGACAAAGGTCACTTCGGATCAGCCATGGACAGAAGGAAAAAACTAATGTGGAATATGGAAGTAGGTCTCATGGTGGTCACATGTTAGATATATATTACACAATCAGAGATGGTATATTCTTGGATACTATGGATAGGAGAGGTGATTGGCATAGGTACTATTCTAATTATGGTTCTGACAGGAACTATGATCGTCATCGTTATCACCCTTACAAGAGGATTGATAGGGGATATTTTCCAGATCAGTTTGAGAAAGCTAATCCACCTACCTTTGATGGAGATTTAAAGAATCTGGAGATAGAGAGGCTTGGCTACTTGGCATAGAGTAGTTCCTTTAACTGCATGAGTACACAGAGAATATGAAGCCAAAATATCTACCTTCAGCCTCAAAGGGAAAGAGGATATCTGGTTTGAAGACTTAAAATGGGTCAAAGAAATAATGATAGAGGATTTGATTTGACATGATTTCAAGATAATTTTAAGAAAGAAGTACTTTTCAAAAAGGTATTATGACAACAAAGCCAAATAATTTTGAGCTTAAAATGGGATCAATGACATATAAGGAGTATACGACCAATTTTTTGGAGCTTTTGAGATATATACCATATATTAAATATGGAAAAGCTAAATTTCAAAGATTTTTCAGTGGATTTACATTAGAGTTTAGGGATAATATTGAGTATGATGAGCCTTAGTCACTTGAGGAATTTATTAGGAAATTGAAATACTATTATGAGCAGTAAAGGCATAAGAGTGAATCTCATCAGGGATGGAAAGGGAAAGATGATGGTAAAGGTAAATGGTATCTGAAAAGAACAATACCTTAGATTGTATAAGGGAAAGAGAATGTGGCATCACATAATAAGTTCAATGCAGCTAGACAGGGACATGGGTCACAACGATAGAATATAGGTGATGGTATAAGATGGTTGGAGTGTTTTATATGTGGTAAGGAGCATAATAAAAGGGTTTGTCTGTGTAATCATGGTTGTAGGCATCATATCTATAGTGCACAAGAGGAACAAAATTTTGGGGTTATTGGGAAGATAATTCCTTGTATTTATGAAGCGTTGGACAACAGGAAGGTAGATCAAGCATCTATCATTGAGATGGACAATAAGCTTTGTGATCAAGTTGTTTCAATTTTGATTGACCCAAGATATAATTATAGTTATGTTAATTCTGAATTGGTGGATAAGTGTGGTTTGAATAAACAAGTGGATGTAGAGTCTTGGTTAGTGAAATTGGCTACAGGCATAATGATGTGAGTTCATCATTGGGTAAGAGCTTGTGCATTTGAGTTGAATGGCATGCCTACTTTAAAAAAATTGAATGTATTACCATTGGGTTCATATAGTATGTTTTTGGGTATGGATTGGTTATATATTCATAGGAAAAAAGAAGACTGTTATGAAAAATTCATCGAATTCTTTGATGAAAATGGGGAAAATATAATCTTGTAGGCTAAGAAGAAAGAAACATAAGCTAGAATGGTGAAAATTTTTCAGGAAAAGCACATTCGCTGAAAAGGGTGTGTGTTATTTGGAGTGCACATTTCTAGTGATAATGGTAGGGAGGGTGAGGATGGAGAGATATTAAGCATCTATCCAATTCTATAGTAGTTTCAGGATGTTTTTCCAATGTATATCTCAAAGTTTCCACCTCACAGAGAAGTATATTTCTCCATGGAGTTGGTACCTGGGGAAACACTAACATTAAAGCCACCGACTCCAGAGTTAGTAGACTTGAAGTTGCAGTTGAAGGAAATTCTTGACAAGAGATACATTAGGCCAAGTGTATCACCATGGGGTGCATCGGTATTGTTTATGAAAAATAAATATGGTACTCTCAAGTTATAAATTGATTACATGCAGCTGAACGAAGTGGCCATCAAGAACAAATATCCATTTTCAAGGATTGATGACTTATTGGATCAAATGAAGGGAGAAGAAGTGTTCTAGAATATTGATTTGAGATCTGGATATCATCAGGTACACATTAAAGAAGAGGAAACCTACAAGACAACTTTTTAGACCAAGTATGGGAATTATGAGTTTGTTGTAGTTCCATTTGGTTTGACAAATGCTCCAACTACCCTATATGTTTGATGAATAGTGTGTTGTGTCCATATCTAGACAAGTTTTTTATTACATTCATTGATGACATCTTGATATATTCTAAGAACGAGGAATATCATTTGAAGCATTTAGTATTAGTGTTGAGAGAGAATAAGTTGTATGCTAAGCTCATTAAATGAAATTTCTTTCTGACATAGGTACATTAGGCATGTGGCCTCCAAGGAAGGTATAACAGTGGATCCAAAGAAGATAAGATCTATCATGGAGTGGCAATATATTAGAAACATGGATGAGATCATTGATGGGGTTAGCGAGCTATTATATGAGGTTCATTAAGAACTTACCTTGGATTACATATCCTATTACGTCACTGCATAGGAACGTAGATAAATTTGAATGGAAAAAGGAATGTGCAACAAGTTTTGAATAGTTGAAGAAATTCTTGACAAATGCTCCAGTGTTAAAGATTGGAGATTCAGAAAAATATTTTATAGTGTGTACATATGCTTACAAGAGAGGTCTTGGTGGAGTCCTTATGTAGGAGGGACAAGTAGTATGCTATGAGTCACAAAAAAATAATGAGCACGAGAAGAACTATCTGACACATGATCTCGAGTTAGCAACGATCATTCATGTGTTAAAGACATGGAGGCACTACCTTCTAGGTACGAGCTTTGTATTGATGAGTGATCACAGTGGGTTGAGATACTTATTTTACCAACCAAAACTGAATTCCAGGAAAGCTAGATGGTTGGCCATGATCAGTGAGTTTGACTTTGAGATCAGGTACATCAAGGGAAAAGAGAATAGGGTTGCAAATGCTCTTATTAGGAAAATACATGTGAATCATATAAAACATATGATTTATTATGGGATAGAGTTACATGATCATATTTTATGGGAATGACAACATGATGGAAGGTATATAGAGCTTAGGCACAGATTACAACAAAGTATTGTTGCAGGTGTAGGTATAGGTGCATAGGATGTGGACTATTATCTCTCAGCAGATGGCTTAATCCGATTTATGGACAATATATATGTGACAGGAAATAGTGAGATAAATAATATTTTCTTGAGAGAGTTTCATGCCAAACCATATTCACGTCACCTAGGATACCAGAAGACATTGACAACAGTGAAGAAATTTTATTATTGGTCGAATATGAAGAAGGATGTGGTAGATTTTGTGGCTAGATGTTTTGACTGTTAGCAAGTATAGGAAGAGCGTAAGAATCTTGGTGGACTACTACAACAGATTTTGATTCCATAGTGGAAATGGGATTTCACTTCCATGGATTTCATTACATACTTTCCAAGTACAACTAGACAAAATGATTCCATCATGTTTGTGGTGGACATGTTGACTAAGGTGACACACTTCATCCCAGTGAAGACTACATATTAAGCTAGTTATGTGGCACATGTGTTAACGATGTGGTCAGATTGCATGGAGTTCCAAACAATATTATGCTAGATAGGGATACAAAGTTCACTTCCAAGTTTTGGAAGGAGTTTTTTGCAGGTTTAGGTACAAATTTGAACTTCAAGACACCTTATCATCCACATACATATGGAACTATAGAGAGGGTCAATATGATATTGTAGGACATCTTGAGGATGTATGTGATGCATCAGCAACGGAAGTGGAAATTTAGGTATATATTTGGCCTTCAGTACACCTTATTATCCACATACATATGGAAATATAGAGAGGGTCAACAGGATATTGTAGGACATCTTGAGGATGTATGTGATGCATCAACAATAGAAGTGGGAGGAGTACCTTCTGTTGTTTGAGTTTTCTTACAACAATAGTTACCAAGAGTCATTGAGGATGAGTCTGTTTGAGGCATTGTATAGGCGAAGTTGTAATACTTCAATCAGTTGGAGAGATCCAGTGAACAAGGTATTGATTGGACGAGACATGTTAGTAGAAATGGAATAGGAAATATAGGTAATTAAGAAGAATCTAAAGGAAGCATAAGATAGGAAGAAAAGACATGAAGATCATAACATGTTTTAAAGGAGTTTCAAGCTATGGAACAAGTGTATTTGTGTGTCAATCCCAAGAAGAGCTCCTTGCGAATTGGGTCGTGTGCTAAGTTGGCACCTCGATTTTGTGGACCTTTCAAGATTCTTAGAAGGATTGGACCAATAGCATATCAACTAGCACTACCTCCAAAAATGATATTCCATGATGCTTTCCATATACCATTGCTTAAAAAATATGTTAAAGATGTTTATCATGTGATTTACTCGTCTTTATTGCACGTCGATCCAGATGGAGAATTACAACTAGAACCTTAATGTATATTGCAGAGAAAAGTACTCATGCTTCGAAAATGAGAAATCGAGGAGGTTAAAGTGCAGTGGAAGAACTTTGGGCCCGATGAAGCTTCATTGGAAATGACAGATCATATGTGGTCTATGTAACCTTCTTTATTCGTTGGTTGAGAAAATTTACTTGATATGTGATTTTGGTATATGTTTTGATGTGAATTTTTTTTTATATGTAAATATGTACACTACAAATAAAAGACCCTCTAGCAGAGGTTATAAAGGAGGACTTTAGTGTTATAAAATTGGCCAAAATTGTCAAAAAAAATTTGCTAGAACATTTTTTTTTGGTTAAGGAGGTTTTGGCGGAGCTTCTAATGGAACTTCAAAAAAACTAAAAAAAAATAGGCGATTGGATGTAAGCACCGATACTGTAAACATACCAAGCACCGAGATGGGAAACAAATTTTGGACGCCCCATGATGTCTAGCAACGTCCCAATGCATGTCACCCAGCAAGATGCACCATGCCGATGGAAGGTGCATGCACCAGACCGTTAATGTTAAAAAATGCATTGGTCAGTTAAGTTATAAAAACACACTAGCGCGTTAAAGGCCAACCATACTAGTGCATGCAACACCTATCAGACCGCCTATGTGGTAGTCATCCATAAAGAGCACCAAGCATTCTAATTTGTATTGGTATTTGTGCGGTGCGCATAGGTCGTAGAAGCACACCGGTGTGCAATATCATACAAACGCGCTGATGCATAATAACTAACATGCACCAGTGTTCATTTTGTATTTTTTTAGAAATATCGACCTTTGACAGTGCAATTATTGTGATTTTTTAAAATTCATTATTCATCAAAAGTCGACACATATCTTATACTATTATTCATATCAATTAAAATTTTATTAGTGCATTTGAATGTCATGTTTGGATTAATTTTTTATATCATACCATCATATTTCACATCTCTTCATTATAATATTTAATCATCCATATATTTAATTAGTGGTGTAACATTTCACAGTGACAATGGAGAACGCAATAGAATAAATGAAAACATATACACACACACACACACACATATATATATGAATAATACACTCTTTGTCATACAAAATGGGACAGTTATTGGTATCCCTTTGTCTTTCAACTGGGACACTATGTCCATTACATTAAACAAAATGTCTAAATTCGCAGACAAGTATTTCAAAAAATACAATGTCTTTCTCTGATATCCAAACATATTGATCATCATTCTTCACTGAAACTCGTTTCACTGCTCGAGTTACTTCCATGACTTGGGTTATTTGGAGGAATTTTTTTTTTTCATTGCACATTGATTGTTTTCTTCTTCTTTGAGTTCCATCTACAAACATAAAAATAAAGTGTAATGAGTGTATATACATTGGTGAGAATAATGAAAATTGCAATATTAAATAATATACATCAATGTAAATAGAAAATAAATGTACCATAGCAAGAATTGGCTCGTGAACTATACACATTTTTTCAAAACCAAATTTCATGCCATCTCTAAACAATTAATTTCTTGGTGCAATTCCATACTTTGTTTCCTGCAAGTTTTATACCCCATAAAAAATCATAGATTTGATATATAATATTTTTTTGTTCTATTAATTATAGATAGGGCTAAGTAAAACAAGATAGATTCTTACAAATTCCACAATTAATTTTTGATATGCCAACATATACTGACAACCCATATTTAACCCAATGTCAATAAATTCTTCTGATGGTTCTTCTTGGTATGTTATAACCTATTTGAATACATTCAATGATGATTTTTGTAAAACAACTTAAAATATACAAAAATGAAATCTAGTCAAGTTGTTATATAGAAGTAACAATTACTCACAAACATAGATATCAACCCTTTTCTTCCTTGTCATCCTATTTTATGTGTTGAATGGGCTCCATTATCTTTTCTTTTCTACAAGAAAATACTTTAAAATTAATATTTAATGCTAAATTTTTTATTTATTATACCTAATCGAAAAATTAAATGATTACATATTACATTTGCCGCATGTTGTTGTTGATATGGCTCCTCATGTGATGCAATTATGTCCATTTCATTTACCATCTCCTTGTACACCTTTTTGGACATTCCTACTAGCATATTTCTAATATCAACTCGTTCATCCTTTAAGATTTTCATAATATTCCTAAAAATGTAACATGACAATAAACTATTTCTTTTTTATATTGATATATGAAAATTAAATATAACAAAAGTGATATTTATAAATGATTTCTTTATAGTCATATATACATATAATTCTATAAAAATATTCAAAGGAATATTACTTTTTCATTCCTTTTTTTTTTGTACATTTTTGCTATTAAAATTCTGAGATGTCTCATTAACCAATTCACTCATACTGTAGTTTAAATTAAATTTGGTTCCTGGAAATAACGTCTATACATTCATTCCATTGGATCTCTCAATTTTTTTTTTAATTTTTCCCCCCTTTCGTTAACCTCCACCACCACTCTAGATGAACTAAGGAGCAATTCATATTCATTTGCATGTTCTATTTTTTTCCTTTTCTTAGAACAACATTCTTTTTCTTTGTTGTTGGTCCCTGTAGAACATTAAACATATGTGAATTAATATATTGTTTTAAACATGTTATCTAACATTTTAAATTATATTATTAATGAAAATTCAAAAAAGAAACTCATCATAGATCAATGGTATTTTTTCATTCACTTGATTCATCCTTACACAATTTTTCCATCAAGTTTTTACGCTCTTTTAGTCTTAGATCAGAAATAATCTTATCAAGCTTTGTCATTTTGTGGCTCTACATGATACAATATAAACAATACATATTAGTTAAACTTACATATAGTTCAAAAATAATAATTTTTGTAAAGAATTTACAAATAACTTGCCTTTTTTTTCTTTTCTCGATGTGTTATCAGTATTTTTGTTACTTTAACTCTTGTCAGCCATTTCTTTATCAATATTAAACCCATACCATACCATTCATTGATATATTTTGTAAATAAATCACATACTTTTCAAGTAAAAAAATAAAAATAAAAATCCAGAAAACAGTGTGCCTTTCCCAAATTACGCACCAAACACGGTGTCGTAGGTTCTTATAAACGCACCGACAATACAATAGAAACATCATACAATTCTCTTTGTCAACAAGGAGGACCGATGCGTTATATGTTAACCGGTGCATCGATAAACACAAAAATAAATTAATAAAAAACTCTTTTTATCAAATGGTGTTTTTTTTTTCAGTACGTGCCTCGTGCGCTATACTACAATAGCGCACTGGTGCACTATTTTAGATAATGTGCACCAATTTAAAAAAACTTGTTTTTTAAAAAATAGTGCAAGGATCGACATGGATTGGGATCCGACTTTGCAAGTGGTCCCGTGGGTTAGATGTCATACGCCTATATATATAGTAATACAAACCCTATAAATCTGAAATTCAAAGCCCTAATTGTGAAGTCACATAAACAAGAAGAAGCAAGGGTTTAATGTAAGCATTGATTTTTTTTTTTTGAAAATGCACTATAAAATTTACAAATTTTAATATGCATGTATTAAATCTAACAGAAACTGTAAAAAAAATTATTATAGTAAAATTTAACAATTTTACTATACTACAGGGTTTTTGTGCGAATCACCGCTGTTTCAAATTCTGATTCTCTCAATAGTGTTGTTGTTCAAAAGTATTTTTCTGCTTCACAGTTCTCTTGTGCTATCTTGCTCCAGGTATGTCTCTCGTGAAAATTCCTCCCTCAAAAAGTTTAGAAGAATAATGAAATAATGAATAGCTTTTACTATTTAAAGAAATTTTTTCTGAAATGAGATTTCTGAAAACAATTTTCTGCACATTTTTCAATTTACTGGTTTTTTTTCCACTTCAAAAAAATAACGTTGTGATATTTTTATTTCCAGATACTCGGTGCATTTGTTAACTAACATCACTGGTGCGTTAGTTAATGAATCCTCACCAACACGCAGTAACTGAAATGCACTGGTGTGGTTAACATTACATTAACACCGATAACAATAAGTCCATTTTTAAGGCACTTAAATTACTTTTAGGTATGTACACCAAACTTTACTGTTAATTTTTCTCAAATGCAGGGAGAAAATCTCATAATTATATCAAATGGAAGATTCTTCAAAATCCAACTTGTTCCATAATATTTCTCAAAGTCCATTGCAAAGTTCTCCCCATCCATCTCCAAACGTAACTTCTTCAGATTTTATTTATATTTTCATTATCTAACTGAATTTAATTTTTTTATCCATGTCATTCAGTTGAATAAAATTTATGTATACAAATTTGCAAGTACATGCATATTCAGAATCGAGTTCAGATGCAAAAAATATTCAAACAGCTCCAAAACATCAAAATCTCTTATGAGGAGCAGCATACTGCAAGGCGCAGTTGGTAGATGAAAATGGACATCCACTTCACCCTGCCAATTGTAACATGCCATCTTCTAGTCACAATCTTGGGATAATTATGGTAATGATAATTTTTAGGTATATTAATGTAATTATTTCAGCGTCAAACCAATTAATCATGCATTTTCGATATGCCTACTAATTGATATCATCGATTTTTTACTAATCATGTTCAAATATATTTTTTGAAATCATTAGGATTCTAGTGATGATGAGCGACCTACCTACCATCTTCCATTGCACCCCATGACAATGTCAAATCAAGAGAAGGTTGAATTAAGAGAAAAAATTAGAGAGGAATGATATCAAGAATGGTTGAATCAACCACCTTTTCAATTCCCACTACGTCTAGATCCACCAATTAGGAATTAACTACAGAAATAGTAGTTCTTCACAAGCTAGAAATGGAGGCAAGAAATAGAGGTTGGTATGAATGATTACTTCAGGGATACTACTTCCATGAAGACAATGTTGTTAGATGCATTCCAAAATGATGATCAGCTAGGCAATGATGCTCATATCACTGATACCTTTTATGAAAGCCTTAAATTTTCTTCCACCACCCCTCTCTTTGGACGTGGTGGTAAGTCAAATTCTACCTAGCTGGGGACGATGATGTTGTTGTAAAACTTGAAAGCAAAGTTTGGCTTGTCGAATGCATGTTTCTCAGAAATTTTGAGGTAATTGACCATAAACTCCCTTATATTTGGAGAAATATAATCACATAATCAACATTACAAATGGTCAATTTTATGAACGTTAATAATTATCAGCATTAATGTATATTTAATATTTTCCATGACCAACTACAGGTTATTCAAAGATAAGGTTATTATGAGTGATAATATCTTTCCTAGTAGCTGTGAAGAGGAAAATAAATTGTTGAAAATGTTCGATGTTGAGTAGATATCATATCATGCATGTCCAAATGATTGTATTCTATATAGAGGAGAATATGCAAACAAAGAGATATGTCCGAAATGTGGGCATGATACGTATGATAAATACAAAAATAAGGGTAAATCACATTGTCCTCCTTTTAAGATATTGAAGCACATGCTTATAATTCCAAGGATTCAAAGGATCTTTCGTTGCAAAGAATTAGCTATGTTGCAGGGATGGCATGCCTCAGACAGAAGTGAGTTGGGAGTTATGAAAATCCCAACAGATTCAATCGCCATGAACCATATAGAGGATACATGGCCCAAAAAAAACAAGGATGAAGTACAAAGTCTACGACTCAGCATAGCCATGGATGGCGTCAACCCATATTCCCTCTAGAACACCAATTATTCTATTTAGCCTGTATTAATGATCAATAACAATACCCCCCCATGGTTTTCCATGAAGAATGAAAATCTTATGTTGGCTCTTATAGTCCCATGTAGAAGACAAGTTAAGAATATGAATGTCTACTTATAACCACTCGTAGATGAATTGAAGGAATTATGGGATGGGATAAACTTATACGATGTATCAAGACCCATCATAACAGAGAGAAGTTTTACGTTGTATGGCATATGTGCTTACACGACACATGATTATACAGGCTTAGGAGTTTGCTCTAGAAAATTACATGCTTATTGATTTGTTCATATAAGTAAAAATATTCTTTCACATATTAGTTATTTAATTCGTTTTAATTGTTCTGATCTTCATGATCTTCTTTAACGTGACATGCATATTGTATACAATAATTTCACAGGTCTTGTAACAAAAGGGTATTGTGGATGTAAATGTTGTGGACATTCTCTGGAAGCTATTTGGTCCAACAAACTACAAAATCGAGTTTATTACTGCTCCAAGGTGTTCCTCCCAGAAGAACACCCTTACAGAAGAGTAACATCTGCTTTCAATGGTAAACGAGAGAGAACCCAAAGGCCTGCAATAATGACACCAGTTGAGTGGATTAGAGCATATGAGAGAGAGAAGGAGAAGGAGTTCATAGAAATGTTTGATTCAAATGGGGAGCCTATATTCATTGTCTAAAATTACTTGACACCTCTGTTTAGAAATTTCCCATTGGGATGAAAAGGAAATCTATCTTTTATAACCTCCCATATTGGGAGCATATTAATATTACCTACTTATTAGATTCCATGCATATATTTAAAAATGTTTCATCTTCTTTATGGAGGCACATATCATCGAGAAAAAGTGACACATTAGCTATTAGGAAAGATCTTATTACTTCAAAAACTAAAAATAAACATTGTCCAAGATGATTATAAAGTACAGGATCATAGGCAACTGGTCCCTCTAATTGGTATTTCAAAGAAGGTGATGTCCCATGGATTTTTAAAAAAGATGATATTTCTTTAGAAAAGGATTTTATAATGGGTGCGAGGGTGCCATATTCATATGGGTCTTCACTATGATGCTTCTTCACCATGGATGAAAATTTTTTGGGGTTGAAATCACATGACCATTTGAATCTTCTAAGAGTACGTGTAATGTCAAAGCATGATTTTATTATTTTTTATATTAATAAAAAATGTTCCATGCAGCGATCATAAAAATTAACTAATATTGGATATTATTTCATGTGCTTATAACTTTGTAGTGTCATTATCCTTTGCTCATGTGTGGGGGTGTGAAACACAACTTCCCCCAAGACCTAGGACATGCCATATCTAAATTATCTTCATTTTTACATTGGATCACGTCAAAGGAGATTCACGTGGCTATAATTCCACGATGGCATCAAGAGATAGTTGAGATTGTTAGTATGTTTGAGAAGGAACTACCAACGAGTTTCATGGACTTGCAAGTTCATCCTCTAATCCACCTAGAAGATAAGGTTGAATTATTTGGGGTGGTTTCTTGTCATTGGATGTTATTCATAAAGAGGTACATGAAAAAATTGAAAGGTTTTGTTTGAAAAAGGGAAAAACCTGAGGGGTCTATGATATAGGGGTACATATCATATGAGTCTTTCTACTATGCGAGTGATTACATCAAGCATATCAACAATAGACCAAGTGTGGTGCTTTGGGACGATGAAAGGGATGAAGACAAAAGAGAAGGGGAGCTTCTCCAAATGAATGGAAAAAGGCGCTTGATAAAGAGTAAGCGACTTATAAATTTTCAAATTTACACAAAGTAAATATTCATGTTGAACTTCAATATAATGTATATTTTGATCTGATATGTACTATATGTCAGTTTTATTTCATTAGTGAATGCAGAAATTGAAGCAATCAATAAATTTTTTCTTTACAATTCCGAAGTGACACAATCGTGGGTCACATTGTACGAACAAAAGATGATGAAATGGGATAGTGACAAGAAATGACTCAGATGATTGAATGGCAGAAGTGTGCCTTATCCCTCTCATTGAAAAGAAAATATGCCAATTATATGCCCCAATTGTTGGTTTGTTGACCAATTCAGAGAGAAATACGGTGCAACCAGTCGTTACCCGCGTGCTGAAGAGGATGTGCTAAACGTATGGATTGGGTGTAGCAACTCGGTAATAATTTATTTATGTAAATTTTAAACTTAATAATGCACCTTTGAAATGTAACATCTATATTTCATATTTTAACAACTGGGTTATTATAAGACACATAACACTATGATTTTTTAACTTTTTTATAGGTGAATTTGTTCCCATCTATGTGGGCATCTGGACACCATTTTCACACAGAAAATTCTGATGATGGACACATGACATAATATTGTGGAGTGGAAGTTGAGTTTGATCAATCTAGTCGAGCTAGCCACTGTGATCAAAATCTAGTATGAGGGACGTTAGGTTACGTCAAAAATATACAAGAGATCATTGAAGTAGACTTATCTTCATTCTAATGTGTTATTTTTAAGTTCAAGTGGTGGGACACCTTTGATCAGAATAATGTAAAGGAAGATCACGATAGTAGGCTGATATGTATCAACTCTAGAAAGATGTGGGATGAAGCTAAGGAGCCTTATGTTTTCCCCAAACACTGCAACCAGGTGTTTTTTTACCCAGATGTATTCGATAGGGATTGGTGGTTCGTATTGAGACATAACCCTAAATCAAAACATATTTTTAAGAACAATAGTGTTATCATTCCAAGTGAGATATAAGATAATGAGCGTGATCACGGGAACAAAGGGAAATATGGTGCATGTGTTATTTCATCATTTACACTATTTTAGATGGGTTTTTATAAAGATCGAGAGGACTTAACCTTATAAATAAGACTCTCTTTTTCGAAACATTATAATATGTATTTTGAATTAATTGGTTTGTATTGTGTTAACATTAAAATCATTTCACTTGATAATTTGCAATTATGTTGATCTCGAAAACAATGCAGTGTATCAATTTATTTTTTGTTATGTCAATTTCTAAAATAATACAACTACTTGATTTCTTTATATGTGTGTGAATTATATCTTCAAAATGTACACTGTTATTTTTTGTATGTAAGATTATAATAAAATAATGATAATTCTAAACATGAATTTATTTTCATTATTTTCTAAACTTTATTATGTTACAAAAAATCATATTATTCTATATTTATTATTTTACAATTATTTATATTCATACAGATTTACAATTTTACAATTTTACAATTATGGTAATTTAAAAATATTTATGATGTAATACATTTTACTTACGATAGCTTTTTTTTTTAGCAGGATCAGTTGCTATTTAGTATTAAAAAAAGATGGGAAATAATTCCCTAATACATTCAAGTTTTGGAGAAGAGTACCATGGAGGGGTTAAGTGGAAAGCTACTGAGCCTCCTTTGTGACTACTAATACTACTATACTGTATGACAGAATCCTGATATATTCTGACAAACTGAGAGAGAATAAAAGAAATTTAAAAGAAACAATCTAAAGAGAAAGGTGGAGGAATGGAGATTAATCAGTGTTGTCTTTATTTTATCCCAAATAGACCATGGCAACATTTCTTGATCTATTTTTTGACGTTGATCTCTTGTCAGGCATATTTCAGAATCTACATTGAATCTTTCATGTCGGCACAGTTGTTAGAGGTGTTTCTCATCTGCTCCTTAGAAGATTATGCCTGGTTTTGGAGGGAAGCAATGTCCACTTGATGATTTTGTTCCATAATATTTAGCTTTCCTATAATATACTCCATCTCCGGTTGGAGGTCGACACGGTGAGTGCATTTTTCATTTCTCAATATTGCTTGATTGAAGGAGAGAGTCGGAAAAACTACTATAGAAAATGAATTTCTGAAGATGGTGGAGGTGGAAACATAGATGAAGAAAATGTAGTGTTGAAGGGATGGTGCAAAAGAAAAAGCAGAATAGATGTAGCTTAGAGAAAGAAGGGAAAAAGGGGGGAAGAGATAAAATTTAAGGGAAAGAATGACGAAAAGTGAAGAGCGAACATTTTACTTACAGTAGTTACAGTTCAAAATTGACAATCAATTTACAATTTTACAATTTTACAAATTTACAAATTTTAATAAAATTGAATGATGACAATACATACAACTATGACTACAATTTTACAATTTCAAAATACAATTACAATTGTACAAATATTTTACATACAATTACAATTAAAATTACTATTATAATTACAATTACAATTACAATTACAATTTTATAATTTTACATACAATTACAATTACAATAATTTCACACTACAATTACAATTACAATTAAAATTACAATTACAATCACGACATAATATTTAATAAATATCATGATTTAATATTAAAAATAAATATTATGATCATGATAACCATCGTACAAATATCATATTCTAAAATACACATTCAAATTCGCTAACATCATCTAATCATCGTGATCATGATCATCTAAAAAAACACAAACATTGTATAACATCATCACAACACTGACATCAAATATACATCTCATTTCAAATAACTAATATCACATACACATCCATCTACAAGCACATTAAACGAACATATCTCACGTGACCTAAAAATATACACATCATGATGAACACCAACATGTAAATTAAGTACATCAACATGAACATAGAATACATGGACCATATATATATATATATATATATATATATATATATATATATATATATATATATATATATATATATATATATATATATATAACTGCATAATGTCAAAAATATACAATTGTAATATAACTACATATAAATGTCAAATATATGCTGGCACTACATCAATGCTAGTACTATCAAGGCCTGCTCAGTTGATGGTGCAGCCTCATGCTCAAATGGATGAGGTGCCTGCTCCGGAGGTGCCTATTGATCAGATGGTGCAGTCTGCTTAGGAACTGGTCGCTGATGAGTCGTCGATGGTGCAGCCTGCTCAGTGGATGGTGCGGCCAGCTCTGTGGAACTGCCTACTCACGATCAGGTGCTTGCTCGGTCGATGGTCGTGTCTAATCAGGACTAGGTTTCTGCTGAGATGGTGCATACTGCTCAGAAGATGCCTGTTGATCAGGACTGGATGTTGGCTGCTCATGATCTTCGGCGTGAGGTGAAGGAGGAGGAGGTGGAGTACTAGAATGATGATCACTCCCCTCATGATCATGATCATCAGATGAGCTATTCTGTTGTGGATATCCATGACACCTATCCATCCTAGCTGCCAGTACTCTAGAAGTTCTAACAATATGACACATGAGAGTCATCATATCATGGGGCATGTCTCTCAAAGCTCTATAATCCTACGATCAGCCTGGATCTCTTTTATCGTTGTAGGGTAGACGCCCTCATTAACTAGGAGTCGACACTGTCAATCGTCCAACTCCATCCTGAATCAAGTGTCCTCCCTACACCACACCCATGTGGGTATTTCCACTCGAGGATCAAGTCTGTCACCATGATCCGTCGTCTTCACCATATCCTCATCAACATATACACCCAGATCATTCAGTGGGAGTGGAATCATGTCGCCAACGAATGTCCCAATATTTACAAAATATATAGTACACAACAATAATTAGACAATTTCATTAAACAATTTAATAAAACAAGTTAAAGAACATGTTAGAATAAATTTTATTCTAATTAATTAATTAAAACAATAAAATTAAAGTATATTAATTTAAATAAAACACTAATATTACCTCTCTCATCTAGTGGCTCATCCTCTGTCGAGAGGATATTGGTACACCCTCGCTAATCTAAACTGGCATAAGGACATGGAACCATCATGAATAAGTGATCATCAGCACTAGCTAGCAACTCCATTGCATCAGTAGATATCTTAGCTAGAAAGTCAGATAGGCCCCGCTTGGGCATCATCTGGCCCCACATCTACATCCATATATGCAACATCGACCTATGAGGATGCCAAACAAAATCAGGCCTTATCTTCAGAAACCTCTCACAAAATATACAAAATAACTTTGAAGCAAAAGGGAATGTCAACCTGCCCAATGCCTAAGAACGACATCTATCTAATGATGTACAAAACTGCTGCAAAAACATTGTAGACCATCTCACAAGTCATGGCGTCTGGAATAAATAATCAACATAAAATAAAAGTGGGCAACTAATGTGTTTCCTGTCACTAGTATAGTGTGCAATGGTCATCAGTAGTAGTGAGATGCACCTCACCTCCTCTGAACCAAACGAAGCAATGCGTAACTGACCACTAGACACCTGAAAATCTGTAGGAGAAATTATATCGTCCCTAATGTATCTCTAGGACTACGCCAACTGACTCCCTCTTGCATATTTGATGAGGAAATCTGGCAATTGGGGCGAATCCTGCCCTCTCCTAGATAGGCCAATAATAAAATATATATCCTCCTTAGTGTGTAATATCCCTAAATGGGGAATGCAACAATAGAAAGCAGATTTTTAGGAAAATAACACAGTTCATCTAAGATACAGTAGGAGGCCAATAAAGAGACCTTTCAAATGTATTTACAATAGAAAAATAGATGTAAAATGAGGCCCATAAGATTCATAACTGGAAATACAAGTCACCAATAAAAGAAAAACCTCAAAAGGAGGAGCTGCAACCAAGAATATAGACTAGAAATGCCTTTACATCGTTATTTTATTTGCTGCAACATACTGTAGATTAAACTTTATATATATAGCATATAATTGCATGAAAAGTCAGATATATAGCAGATATATACACTATAGAGGCTCCTCTATCAATCCCCCTTGGGGTTTTTAGAAAAACACCATGTACATGTAGTAGATCTAAGATCTAAGTCTATAGATCTGCAAAAATAATCAGAGATTCAGAAATATTCAGAAGTGTTCAGATGAGATCTTATTATTACAAGGAATATATATCCTCTAATGGATCTCCAAAGTGAAGGGAAGATCCCCAACACTTGAAAACTATCTCTCCAAATGGTGTGCAAAAGCACCTTGCAACAACACCTACAGGAATAACGCAGATCTTGAAGCAAAACTGCATTGTAGGGTTTAGAATATGTTTGGACACATGCCAATATTAGAAAATGAATCTCAATATGTTCAATACTCTCCTCCCAATTGTTTAGAAGCCTTCCCCACTGAAAAGGAGCACTGAAATGGTCTAGATCTGAGTAGATCTAGCCTCCACTTGCTGCAGCTTCCAAAGACAACCAAACCCTCAACAGGATATGTGTTGTAGTTGGAAGAAGAAGCTTGGCCTTTAGCCAGATAGTGGACTATGCAATACAAGACTCTACCAAGAGCTACTCAATGGGAAGAGGTGGGATTCTCGATCAGGAACACCCAGTCTTAAACAACACTATTCTCAGCTAAACAACAAGAGAATGATATATGTCTAAACAGACAATATATATAGAAATATGATAATCATCAACAACCTTCTCATGCTTCCATCCTCCTCCTTTTATAATAGATTTAGTTTAGAGAAAGAGGGGAAAAAGTGAGGAAGAGATAAAATCAAAGGGAAAGAACGAAGAAAATTCAAGAGCGAACATTTTACTTACGGTAGTTACGGTTCAAAATTGACAATTAATTTACAATTGTACAATTTTACAAATTTACAAATTTACAAATTTTAATAAAATTGAATGATGACAATACATACAACTACGACTACAATTTTACAATTTCAAAATACAATTACAATTGTACAAATATTTTACATACAATTACAATTAAAATTACTATTAGAATTACAATTACAATTTTAAAATTTTACATACAATTACAATTACATCTACAATTTTACATACAATTACAATTACAATAATTTCACACTACAATTACAATCACAATTACAACTTTACAAATATTTTACATACAATTACAATTACAATCACAATTTTCCAATTTTACAATTTTACATACAATTACAATTAAAATTACAATTACAGTAACAATTACAATTTTACAATTTTACATATAAATACAATTATAATTATAATTAAAATCACGATGAATACAATTACAATTACAAATTTACAAATTTACAAATTTTACAATTTTAATAAAACTGAATCATGACAATACATACAATTACAATTACAATTACAATTTTACATACAATTACAATTACAATCACGACATAATATTTAATAAATATCATGATTTAATATTAAAAATAAATATCATGATCATGATAACCATCATACAAATATCATATTCTAAAATACACATTCAAATTCGCTAACATCATCTAATCATTGTGATCATGATCAACTAAAAAAACACAAACATTGTATAACATCATCACAACACACACATCAAACATACATCTCATGTCAAATAACTGCTATCACATACACATCTATCTGCAAACACATTATTTGAACATATCTAACATGACCTAATAATATACACATCATGATGAACACCAACATGTAAATTAAGTACATCAACATGAACATAGAATACATGGACCATATATATATATATATAATGTCAAAAATATACAAATATAATATAACTTCATATAAATGTCAAATATCTGTTGGCACTACATCAATACTAGTACTAGTCAAGGCTTGCTCAATTGATGGTGCAGCCTCATGCTCAAATGGATGAGGTGCCTGCTCTGGAGGTGCCTATTGATCAGATGGTCCAGTCTGCTTAGGAACTGGTTGCTGATGAGTAGTCAATGTTGCAGCCTGCTCAGTGGATGGTGCGGCCCGCTCAGTTGGACCTGCCTGCTCAGGATTAGGTGCCTGCTCAGTCGATGGTCGTGTTTGATTAGGACTAGGTGTCTGCTGAGATGGTGCATACTGATCAGAAGATGCCTGTTGATCAGGACTAGATGTTGGTTGTTCATGATCTTTGGCATAAGGTGAAGGAGGAGGAGGTGGAGTACTAGAATGATGATCACTCCCCTCACGATCATGATCATTAGATGAGTTATTCTGTCGTGGATCTCCATGACGCCTATCCATCCTAGCCTCCAGTACTCTAGAAGCTCTAACGATATGACACATGAGAGTCAACATATCACGGGGCATGTCTCTCAAAGGTTTGTGAGCCTACGATTAGCCTGGATCTCTTTTATCGTAGTAGGGAAGACTCCCTCATCAACCAGGAGTTGACACCGTCAGTCATCCAACTCCATCCTGAATCAAGTGTCCACACAACACCACACCCCTGTGGGTATTTCCACTTGAGGATCAAGTCTGTCACCGTGATTCGTCATCTTCGACATATCTTCATCAACATATACACCCAGATCATTCGGTGGGAGTGGAATCATGTCCCCAATGAATGTCCCAATATTTACAAAATATATAGAGCACAACAATAATTAGAAAATTTCATTAAACAATTTAATAAAACAAGTTAAAGAACATGTTAGAATAAATGTTATTCTAATTAATTAATTAAGAAAATAAAATTAAAGTATATTAGTTTAAATAAAGAAATAATATTACCTCTCTCATCTGGTGGCTCATCCTCTGTGAAGAGGATATTGGTACACCCTCGCCAATCCAAACCGGCGTAAGGACATGGAACTATCACGAACGGGTGATCATCAGCACTAGCTAGCAACTCCATTACATCAGTAGATATCTTGGCTAGAAAGTTAGACAGGACCCGCTTGGGCATCATCTGGCCCCAAATCTACATCCATACATGCAACATCGACCTATGAGGATGCCAAACAAAATCAGGCCTCATCTTCGGCAACCTCTCAAAAAATATACAAAATAACTTTGAAGCAAAAGGGAATGTCAACCTCCCACATGCCTAAGAACGACAGCTATCTGATGATGTACAAAACTGCCACAAAAAAATCATAGACCATCTCACAAGTCATGGTGTCTGGAATAAATAATCAACATAAAATAAAAGTGGGCAACTGATGTGTTTCCTGTCACTGGCATAGTGTGCAATGGTCGTCAGTAGTAGTGAGATGCACCTCACCTCCTCTGAACCAAACGAAGTAATGCGTAATCGACCACTAGACACCTGAAAATCTATAGGAGAAACTATATCATCCCTAATGTATCTCTAGGACTACGCCAAATGACTTCCTGTTGCATAGCCGACGAGGAAATCTGGGAATTGGGGCGAATCCCGCCCTCTCATAGATATGCCAATAATAAAATATATATCCTTCTTAGTGTGTAATATTCCCAAATGGGGAATGCAATAATAGAAAGCAAATTTGCAGGAAAATAACGCAGCTCATCTAAGATACAATAGGAGGACAATAAAGAGACCTTTCAAATGTATTTACAGCAGCAAAATAAATGTACAATGACGCCCATAAGATGAATAACTAGAAATACAAGTCACCAATAGGGGAAAAACCTCAAAAGGAGGAGCTACAACCAAGTATATAGACTGGAAATGCCTTTACTTCGTTATTTTGTTGGCTAAAAAATACTATAGATTACACTTTATATCTAGAGCATATAAGTGCATGAAAATTCAGATCTATAACAGATACATACACTATAGAGGCTCCTCTATCAATCCCCCTTGGGGTTTTTAGCAAAACACCATGTACATGTAGTAGATCTAAGATCTCAGTCTGCAGATCTGCAGAAATAATCAGAGATTCAGAAATATTCAGAAGTGTTCAGATGAGATCTTATTATGACAAGGAATAGATATCCTCCAATGGATCTCCAAAGTGAAGGGAATATCCCCAACACTTGAAAACCAGCTCTCCAAATGGTGTGCCAAAACACCCTGCAACAACACCTACATGAATAACGCAGATCTTGAAGAAAAACTACACTGTAGGGTTTAGAATATGTTTGGCCACATGCCAAGATCAGAAAATGAAGCTCATGATGTTCAATGCTCTCCTCCCAATTGTTTAGAAGCCTTCTTCACTGAAAAGGAGCACTAAAATGGTCTAGATCTGAGTAGATCTAGCCTCCACTTGCTGCAGCTTCCAAAGACAACCAAACCCTCAACAGGATCTGTGTTGTAGTTGGAAGAAGAAGCTTGGCCTTTAGCCAAATAGTGGACTATGCAATACAAGACTCTCCCAAGAGCTACTCAATGGGAAGAGGTGGGATTCCCGATCAGGAACACCCAGTCCTAAACAACACTATTCTCAGCTACACAACAAGAGAATGATATATGTCTAAACAGACAATATATTCAGAAATCTGATAATCATCAACAACCTTTTCATGTTTTCATCCTCTTCCTTTTATAATAGATGTAGCTTAGAGAAAGAGGGGAAAAAGGGAGGAAGAGAGAAAATTGAAGGGAAAGAACGACGAAAAGTGAAGAGAGAAAATTTTACTTACGGTAGTTACGGTTCAAAGTGACAATTAATTTACAATTTTACAAATTTACAAATTTATAGATTTTAATAAAATTGAATGATGACAATACATACAATGACTACAATTTTACAATTTCAAAATACAATTACAATTGTACAAATATTTTTACATACAATTACAATTAAAGTTATCTTATTAGAATTAAAATTACAATTACAATTACAACTACAATTTTTACATACAATTACAATTACAATTTTACAAATATGTTATACGATTACAATTACAATCACAATTTTCCAATTTTACAATTTTTTCGTCAAATTAAATTATAATTACAATCACGATGCATACAATTACAATTACAAATTAAAAAAGTTACAAATTTATAGATTTTAATAAAATTGAATCATGACAATACATACAATTACAATTTACAATTTTACATACAATTATAGCATACAATCATGACCTGATATTTAATAAATATCATGATTTAATATTAAAAATAAATATCATGATCATGATAACCATCGTACAAATATCATATTCTGGTATTCAAATTTACTAACATCATCTAATCATCATGATCATGATCATCTAAAAAACCACAAACATTGTATAACATCATCACAACATGTTAGAGTCGGTATCTTCATCCCTCGATGGAGATCAATTCTCTTGTTGCATTTCATTTTTAGGTGTCTCATTCGGTTCGATCAGCTACATTCCATTAGGAGCATGTGGATCATCGACGAAAGGATCTTTTCACTCATATCCCTCATGTCATGCCTTTGTTAGTTCGTGTTTGTTCATCGAAATCATTCACAGGTCATTTACACGGTCATGTTTAGTCTCTTGAAAAATTATTAGTCACTTTAGGGTTTTTTAGTCTCATTAGGTCTAGGAGTTTCGTTAATTTAGTCTTCAAAATGTTTAATAATGTCGACGGTATGAGGAGGTTTGAAATAGGTTTTATGTAAAAATTTCATCGTCATAATGCTTGATAATGATTTTCTTCATCTCTATTTTTGAAGAAAAAATGTCACATTTTATCCATTTGTAATAAATGCGATGTAATTTTCAAAGTTTTAGGTTGTAAATTTCTTCGAGCACGGCCACAGTCACCTTTAATAAAATCCCATGTAACTATCCCTGCAAGAACGGACGAGAGATTCATCATTCGGCTCAAAAATCAAAGAAACAAACAAAACGAGTTTATGTGAGAAAAGTGTCAAAGTTTTCGGACTTTAGAAAGTGGGTTTTTTTCAAATCAAAAAATCAAAGTCTATGGCATAAAATATATTTTTGTGTTTTGTCGCCTCATTTACATGCGAGATAGCATTCGTGCAAGGTTAAGTCATGGAAAGAGCAAAACGAGTGTTTAAAGGCCGAAGTTGTGGGTGAGTTTACTATTGCGAACCTTGGGTGGAGAATCGCGCGCACAGAAAAAACGTGACGTATAGGGCCGTTTTCTGATGTATTTCTGGGCAGCTCGGTGCATAAGCCAAATGTGGCTTAGCCAGGCCACCATCGCACACGGGGCGAGCCAACCAAATTTTTTTCATTGGCCAAAAACTCAAATGCGACAGCTCTTTTTTGGCTGATAAGTTCATGCGACTCTCTAAATTGCCATTAGCCAATGTTTCTTTTGATTGAAATGGATTATGAGAATTGGAATGCCAAGAAACAGCTCTATCACCTTGTTAAAAAAATGCTCCTTAGGGTTTTAAAAGTTGGTGTTTTTAAATAGTTTTGTGCCATATACTTCATTTCCCATCTTGTTTATTTCTCCCCTCACTATCATACTATCGTGATCCCTTCCCTATTCCACTTATCCCAAGTCACTCATTCCTAAGCCTATTTCCCTATCCATAAATCATTTCATTTCCTATCACTCTCCCTTTCCCATTTCACTTAAAAATTCCCAAACCCCCAAGTTCCCCAATGTGATCAATACATCCATTGTCCTTGTTGTAAAATTTGAGAGAAAATTATCATTCGATTTAACCCCATTGTCCCCATTGCCCTATATCTCCTACATTCCTTCCCCTTTGACACACATTTGAGGAAACTAAAACAAAGCACCAAATTCTCATTTTTATCTCATACAAGCCAAAACATAGACCTTGAACACCATGGGAGTGATGACACTCATATAATACAAGGGAGAGATAGTGATTCTACCACTGTTAGATGCACTAAAAGCTCCTGAAAGGTGGCAAACATTTGAGAAGAGCTCACCTCATTGACTCAATTGCAAGCCATGCTTTTCCACTTGCAGCCAGCATGTTTTCGAGAGCAAATAGTTATCCGTATTGTGAGATGATTTTCTAGGATTCGCCATCATCGTGAGTTGGCTCTTTTGTTTCTATTACATTTACATGATGGTCGTAAAATTGGCAGTGTAAATTTCACTTTGGACACCGAAACCATCTCTCACAACAGAATACCGAATGGTGGGTGAATGAAGGGAACAAGACAACAGGTGGACAAAGAGTGGATTATGAACCATACATCAAAGCGCTAGCTATGAGACAGCCAGAGAGCATCTGAGTCTGCTCCTGCTGAATCCTATGCGCTCGATGAAACCCACATCGGACACTTCACCAGAGGTCGATTTTCACGCCTCTATGCCTACCACACTGTTGATGCATTTCACGAGAGTGAGGATGATTAACATACCCTTATTTCATGCTCTGGAATATCGAGAGAATGACCACCAGGCAAAAGAAAATCCCTTTGAAAGGAAGAAGAT
This sequence comes from Pinus albicaulis, assembly GCA_034641835.2. NCBI lineage: Eukaryota > Viridiplantae > Streptophyta > Pinopsida > Pinales > Pinaceae > Pinus > Pinus albicaulis. The sequence continues at coordinate 113,480,345 of CM076583.1, read as the reverse complement.
AACAAAACATTTATCACTATGCACTACTGAAGATCATATTCAGGATCAACTTGGATTGCAGGTATTTCTATGGAGGATTTCATTTCCCGTGATTTTCCACATCTCTCAAAGTCTTCGAGGCTGTCCATGATGCAAGTGAACCTTCACATCACCAAGGTCATTGTCAAAGCCTACTTTCTGTTCCGTGTTTGTTACATAATAGAGAGGCACTAGAGTATTATTTGTAGCAGTACCGATCAGGCATCGTCTCCACCGTAGCGGTCTCGTTGTCGCTGTCTAATATTTATTGCACAAGATAGAGGTAAGAGTGTACATGCAGCAGATGAGGCCTCTTCAGAGGCTAGGATACTAATTTACAATGGATTGACAGGATTTGAGCTCTCCAAGCTCAAAGTTGAGAGAGACTATTCGTAGCGTAAAGCCGAGATCGACACATTGACCGTCAAGTTACATAGAGACCAGCGGATCATAACTTATTTGGAGCAATGCGAACAAAACACCACTTTCTACCCCGCTATTGCCTTATGACTTTCTTCGAGTGCCGCCATACTATCTGCTATCTCTGCCTTCCTTGACGTGCAAGCATTCAGTAATGAGAATATATCAGGATTTTGTGGTCTTTCATTCTACCAAGAGCCGGCTCGAACTCGCTATATAAAGCCAGATCCGAGCCTCCGATTTTGGTTACCAATTACAACTTTTTCGATGGATGCATTTACCGATTTTTGAGATGGCTCACTTGCTTGATTGAGAATCCGCCACTTGACCGACTTGGTCATTAAGCTGTCCACCAATTTGTAAACACAGACTCTGATCAAAGGTGGTGGTGGTAGAGGAACCAATGGGTAGGTCTAGGTTCCTCGCTTTTGTGTGTTTTAATAAATGCTAGCTACTTCACTTCTCTACTTACCAACCGCTTGTTACTTTCTACCGATTCGTACCTTCCTTCGACCCATAGTCACTTTCTATACTTACCAACGGCCCTGTGACCATTAACAAGGTAGCGTGATTTCTATTGGATCGAATCCTTCCTCTGCTCATTGCCATTCCAACGGAACTAAGAACCGATCTCGCCGAAGGTCGTTGAGAAGTGCGAATCCGAATTTACCCATACATATGTAATTACGTACTGTTTTTTCCGCAAATTGCTAGCCAGAGGAAGGTCATCCAACATTGGTGCTCCGAGAAGATCGTTAGCTTCAATCGATTGATGATGTTTGCTCGCATCTTCGGGCCAGGGGAGGAAGGGGAACAATATGAGTAACAGGTGACCCAATGGGGATTCCTTAACACCCCCCATGACGAGAAGACAGGAATAAAGGTCCGTCGAAGGCATCAACCATGAGTGTTTCCGGGAGTCAAACAATAACCATGTGTATAGCCTATCGTACAGCGCTTGTTTCAATTACCGACCGCTGTTGTGGTGGCTGGTCGATCGCTCGCTTCAAGCCACAGTAGTGTTAGCGGGCCTTCCGAAAGCACCAACTTCAGACTATTTATGATTAGGAAGACCTAATTTGAGAGGATTGTTTTCTAATTCTTTTGGACTTTATGCTGCATCTAAAAGCCTATTCACACCCACCCGCACGACCACTGCATGTACATGAACCCCCCCCATCAAAGAATGTATACGTTGTAAAAACACCATGCACATATAGAAAGTATTACGTGCTTAAACCCCACCCACACCTCTTCTCATTCCTTTTACCACGTACCAACATTCTAGTTCAAGTATGTCTCTCATTCTATGTATCGTATGTAAGTCGACGAAAGCTCTGCTGAAAGCCCAGAACACATGGCCAGACTACTCTCTAGCAATCGGAAGGAAATGGACTATAAAGCGTATAGATCCAAGAGATAGACCTCCAATCGAACGAATGAAATCTGCATAGTGGTAAGGAATGGCACTCGACCAATTGATCTTAAAGTCCCCTCCCTCGCCCTCGTCTTCCCACCCGTATGTATCTCATTCTTAGTCTTAGATGGAGAGCCAATCGAATGAATGAAATCCTTATATCTCTCTCCAACCCAAGCAGGAAGTAAATCATTGGTAAGCTTAGATCAATCCATAAGCAAGGAAGTGGTAGTGTCTATAGCATCGATCTCACTCTGAAGCCCATGTTCCGCGGGGAAATGTTGGTGGGGGAAACAGAACTCGCTTGGGGGTTGGGGAGACAGAGACCGGACAAGCGATAAATTCTCTCATATCATGCGGTCAGGTCGCCATCATGCCCCGCGTGCTCGTGGTGAGGGAAAGACTTTGTTATTGCCGGAGCGTATGCGTATAATGCATATATTATATATGTAATTATTGACCGATAAGAGAGATAATTCGCCTGTTGCCATCACAGATCTATTATAATACTAGTATATGTATCACGACCGATAATAGAGAGAAGAGAAAGAACCCTTTCTTGTTAATGGGTTTTTCCCGCCCTCCGAGGAGAACTCACATGGTGCTTTACCCAGTCGAACTTACATTTATAGATGCCGACCTTCATCTAGTAAGGCCTTTCGTCTACTATGTAATTAATGTACTGATCGACTTCTCTTTGCCCTTACTTTCTCATACCTATGAGAAGGTCAAAGGAGTAGGTGAGAGTGGATAGAACCGTTTTCAGATAGGGAGAAAATATATTTATTTGTACAATGGATAATATCCAACCGAATCCTCAGATTAGAGATTGTATTATCTAATATTCGGTATGTTGGTATGATGAAATGACCGATGTCGGTATGCTAGTATGCTAGGATGCCGAGATACACCGATGTTGGGACATGTTGGTTTGGATGATGTTAGTAGCTATAGATTAGGTATTAGCATAGATATAGAGCTATCATATGAAGGCGCAGGTCAGAAGGAATAAAAACAGGTTTTAATAGCCGGCTTGAGACACACTTGGAATGAGGTCAAGTTTGTATACCTAGTTTGACAAGGTACCAATATGAATACAATGAACAGGTTAAGTTAATAACTCACTAACAAGTATGGGTTCCCCTCTGTCATTTTCACCAAGACCGGTCTATTTCTCTGTATGTTTCTCCAGAAAGAAAGAACATAGGAAGGAATAGGAAAAGGAGAACCTTTCATACACCAAGGGTAACTAGAAACCATGTATTAATTTACCCTTCCCTACCACCTCACAAGCCTTCCTTCTCACTTGCCTATATGTTTGCAATTTTTCTCTACATCTTCTGCAAGGACTAGTCTAAGCTGTTTCCCACCACCAGAGTTAGTAGTCGGAGAATTCAAAGGTTTCAAAACGCCCTACCCTTTCAATCGCAGCTGTCCGTAGTCGAGATGGACCGATTTCATCCCACCACAAAGGACAGATACGTGAAGAGAAGCTCCACTACCCCGTTGGTCAGCTTTTAGACCCGTTATAAAATGAATTTGAGATGAGTGATTTGGGTGAATTGCAATAATTTATTGGTATGCAAATAAAGCAATCAACCCAAGGTATCTTTAATACCCAAATGAAGTAAAGAAGATCTTTTGTTAGATTTAAGAATGTAACAAACAAAGCTTTGATTTGTACCATAGTTTTTGGTTGCAAATTGATGAAAATATGATTGATACTCCCTTCAGATGTGTTCATTTATAGGTCTCTTGTAGGAAGCTATGTATCTCAAATGAGCCAGACCTTAGATTATGTTTATCAGTTTGCAGTGCCTGATGGCACCATCTGTAATAACACTACTACAAAATGAAAGAGATTTATTCGACATACGTTAGTAGAAAAAAATATTTTGGCTTTGTTTTATAATGGTGTTACCTTCACCTCCTGCATCCATCTTTATGGCAAAACTAATGCTTTCCATCACTGCCGCCCTCTCCCTTTATGAACCCTAGAAATACCTCTAGTTCAATGTCATCCCATCCATGTCGGCCCGAGATTGCATGTATATCCTAATCTCAGACCGCCCACCACCATACCTTATCCACCACTTGGCTCAAAATAGAGTTCATACCAGTACACAATGTCACTCGTACTTGCTCAGACTCTCTGCACTACTAAACGTTTCTCCTAACCACTATCAACTAATTTCTGTAAATCGTAATCCTGAAGGGGAAGACTAGTAATTACCTTAGTTAGATGAAGCTTGGTACAATTTATGGAATGGTTGAAGCGATCAATAGTGTTCAATGATAATAACTCTTTATAGCTACCTGAGCTATATAGTTGTGTTGTGTAGTTAGTTCATAGTAACATATGAGACTGTGAACTTTGTCAGAGTATGTCTTGTTTATTAACTACCAGTCTTGTTAGGGGCAGAAGCATTGTAATGAGAGTACGCCCCTATTTATGTAGAAATTACGTATAAGCTCATACTTACCTTATATACTGTACTTGTTACCACTTATAGTAGTGAGATTTATGGTTTGTTTGTAATTATAAGAGAATATACAATAGTGGTACTTATTAGTGAGGCTATGTATTTATTTTCTATAATAGACATTGTAGTATAAAATAAAACATCTATGTGCCCAATATTCACTATATGTACTAAATTTCTTCCCAGAAGTATGGTTAAACTTAGTGTCACCATATTATAGTAGTTAGTAATATAGAAGTTAAGTTTAAGCTAATTTAAAAGAGGGGATAAAGTGATTCATATCAAACATGGTTAGAGCTAACACCATTAGTATGAGCGTATGTATTTACAATGTATGTAAAACTAACAGCATTCAACATGAAAGTATGATTATATTAGGATAGAAGTCTACTAAGGACGTAATTCCATTGTTTTATTATGACAGGGTTGAATAATGATTACTTAAGTTACGTAATACCCTGTTGGCTATTTCCACTAGTTTCAATATAGATGGTATCCAAGCTATCATATTTGGTCCTAAACACCATCTATGCCTTACCAAGAAGATCCCTGTGTTCCATTAGTTACATGGTATTCAATCACCTTCTAATAACCATTGTATCGTCACCGCAAAAGACGTTATTTAATCGTATAAGTACCACAAGAAAACAATTTCTCCTAATCGTTTTTAATGCAGGGAGATAGGTAGTACTATCATGTACAGATCCATATAGAGCTCATAGGTTAGTGTGTTAAGCCGCACCGATTTATCTACAGTATGAGTGTATTCTTCAATCATTGTATCTTGAAGTGAACACACAGCATAACAGGGTGCTTCATGATTAACGATTTTTAAAAGGTGCAGCTATTGTATACCTAACTTAACAGACCCCAGAAACATGTCAAATATATGGTGTTTACAACTTCCAGTAACTTATAAGTATACAATTATTTATACCCATACATAATGGTATTTTAGTACATATTTACCATATTAGTGAAATAGATTAAAATTATTACCATCATTTAACTACTGTTACTAGTAGTTCCATATCACTGTGAATGCAATGAATAAGGGAACATGACAAGGCACACACACATGGAATGGAAGTTATATGGAAGTAACAACCAATATGAATAGGATAGCATGATCATAGTCTCCTAAAGTAATGTATTTATTACTTTATGCTATGTCAATACGAGTCCTCGGTGTCACTATTACCTTTCATACTAGTACTACACAAGGATCCTATCATGTCTAATTAAGCCCTTGTTGAAACTCGATAAAAGCTCTTTTTAGTTTATTACCATGTTTCTCCTTCTTCTCCCCGAGTATTGTTCCCGTCATATCGATTAGACTTATATCATGTATTGTAACCATGGTATATCTTTATATATGGTAATCGAATAGGATAAGCTCTTGTTTTATTCAATGGACTTAGCATCTATCTATCCGTTTTCCGAGCACCGGGATTCACTTATATCAATGCAATTATCAAGCATGATGTTACACATAGCTTACTCTTCTCTTGATTAGCTATTATGTAAATTGGGTTACATATCGTACTTTGATGGTCTAGAAAGTTGTAGGTTATCATATCTATACCCGTATATTCCCTGGGACATAAGGTGATCCAATATATGACCTCTATAGACTAGTAATGATTTTATCTCCATTGTTATTACTTTACGTATCATAATAAGTATGTCGTTTCCTCTTTTATTCCAATAATATACGTAATACGATTAACCTCATCCTTTGACTTTGCCAGAAGGTATAATGCTATCGATTAAAAGAAGATGGTGGTTATATTGTAGTAATAAGACCATACCTTATTGAACATGATGGTTACCTACTATATCTCCGCCACCACAATCGTTCCTAGGAGGAGATTCCATGGGTGAAACGAATATGGGAACCAAGGGAACTTCGATAGGACTAGTAATCCGTAATGGCAGACGAAGAAGAGATCGTAAGTAGAGACAAAGACCGGTTTCTAAATAGGGTTAAATCTCCATGGAAGATGATTTTCCCATAGAACAAGAATTAGGAGATACCTATACTTAAAGCTATACACGAATCAATGAAACTCACCTATTTGATAGCTAATCTATACGTTATATCTATAATAGATCGTATAGTGTTAACAATGTACTATACGGCTTTCTCCTTTCACCATTGCTTTGTGTTAATGAAACCCATATGCGTTCTTGATTGGAGAGTCATTACTATTGCATTCGTACTCAATATGACAACTAGTACTCCTATTTAGTAAGCAATGAATAAAGTACCGTATTCTATAATCACTTAGTTTAGGATAGATTACAAATGCAGTGTTACCTATACATCGTACACTTTATGCCATATCTCTCATGTCAACACCGTAGTAATACTAAACACTATGCTAACTGGTTTTAACACTCGTAACCTTCATATTAGGGAAATGCGTATAGCTTGAAAGTTACTTGTGAGTAAAGCATCATGTAGATTAGAGAAAGGATATGGTCTCTACGCCTATACTAGCTTCAATTATTAGACAGTTTACACATCTCTAACTATTACGATACAATGAATGATCTACACATATTATGGAGATAGAACCAATCCCATGTATTTGAGCTTACCGAATGGGTCTATGAATAGATTATCACTAAGGCATATGTAGTGGCTTTGGTTTCAATCAATCAAAGGAAGTAAGATGATTACCTATCATACCAAAGACTAATCACTCGCATAGGATTGATACCCATTGAATACTCATACTTATAAATCATAATGGTTCCAACACTAATACATGAAGAACAAGCAAAGGTTAAGTAGTACTTTAATAGCCTATTAGACTTTGTAAGCAATGACCAAATTTTGGTACCGAATAAGGTTATCACATGTTCCATAACTAGTAGTCCGTAATCAATCATAATACAGTTGTTCCAATTCCATTACTAGGGGTATGTAAGATTTATTATGTTTTGCGTAACATCGATACCATCACTTCTTGCTTACTTACATAGATTATACTACATGTAAGCTTACATATCCGTAATTGACCAGAGAGTCTTATTATAATTAATTATGTATATGTAGATAAAGAGTATATCTTATCTAGGAATGCCTTTGTGTTTATGTTCAGAAGGGGCCTTAGCAACACACTTATTACATAATATAACTAGCTTTATGTAATCACCATTTAATGAATAATACATAAAAGCAGAGATCATCTTTAAAATACCTCTTGAATTATTATTATAACCCTGTGAGACCCTGCGTATCTACCCAAGTCAAGAGGAAGACTGTAACCATTCATGTTTGTAACTACTACTACCTGTTTCCGTAACATATGTACAGGACACATAACATAGGTCATAACTATTACTTAAGATAGAGTAAATCCAACACACATACTATACAATTACACGTATACCCTTGTTTGACACTAGTTAGGTCTCAACACCCCATCATAGTGCTTTCACACATAAGGAATACCATAATGATTGGCATACGTTTATGATACCGTAAACGAATTCAATTTGACATAATACATGATACGTAATAGACACTCAATATACATGCAATATACAAACAGAGCCATATCAAAGATAGCTAGTTGCAGGCGCAAAGACTACTACTAATATGATGCTTACTTCACCATTATTCAAGCTTATTGAGTAATATGACCCCTCGCTTATCCTTATATCATGTTCTATTAGCACCGATTCATTAGTCTCCATTACTCATAGACAAACTACCATTACTTAACTTCCATCTGTGATACATCATGTACGAGCTCTATAGGGGTACTAAATGACCGGGATAAAAGTTGATATCACTCTATGAATAAGGGGCTTCATTATAACTACAAGTATGATTGTGTTTGTTTTATCTTCACTTAGTACATGATAACACTAAGGATACTAGTATGATTACATATACATGAATGCAGTGTATAAGGTGATAGAGCCTATTACACCTCAGACACAGATATAGAAGCAAAGATCATAAGTATAACCATACGTGAACAAGCTCTCGGTAGTGGCATGATAAGAGCTAATGAATTTGGACCGTTCAAATGTTTCCCCCTAAGCTTTCGTAGTATGGTGATACAGGCATTACATATACATTACTTCACCCAATAGTGTAAAGTATCAAAGCAGCTTTAACTACAAGCCTATATGACTCTAGTTATTCCCATAATTACACCACTAATGAATCCAAGATGGGCAACATGATTATTAAGCTCATTACTTAAATTCCCATAGTTACATGGATACGTAAACAATACCTGGTAAATGGATTATTTTCAGATGATATGTATAAGTGTTTATTAACAAGAGCCATTTAAGCATATCGATATAACTATTATACAAGATCAAAGTTATTGGTATTAAGAACTAGTATCACCATTATGACCTAATTCACTTATTACTAAGGGAGAAGCTATCCCACCTATTTCATTAGTATGATCATAGTTACCGTGTCAACATGGAGCTTGTTCTACTCTATTCGATTACTATGAAAGGGCATATAAGTCGTACACGTAACTATAAGATAGTGATATAACATGATAACAATATGGGATTACTTCTATATATTGACTTATGATGTTAATGATAGTACTGTGCGAGGGTGATTCCGTAATCAATCTTCATAGCTTTGTAATCTAAGTGGAATAAAACCTTCTTGTTTATGGATTCGCTAACTATAGTGTAAATAACAACCAGCATAAGTGTAATAGTACTAAGAGCTCACCTTGTAACATGTTCTACCCTATTAACTATGGTGAAACAACTTATCTAATAAACAAGAAAGCAAGCCCTACATGTAAGATATTAAGCTAGTATCATCTCCATTGAATGGAATAGCTATACGTATCATGGGGCGTATCAGCACAATCGCAATGAAAGGCCATTAACTATAAATCCAAATCGTATTCCACATGTATAGATCATTACAATATACTAGGCTAATACCGGTAAAGAGCTCTAACAAAGAGTATGACCATTAGTTACTAGGTAATCCATAATCATTAGACCATTAGCTTATATCTATTAGCTTCCACATATTGGGGAGTTACATCGTGTAACACATCACATCAAAGCTTCTCACATAGTACTATCATGTTACTAGTAATTACTATACTAAACAAAATAAGGTAAGTGCTTTTTTGTTATGGAACAACCTTGTAGCCATCGAATATTCGAGCTATACTATGATTACAATGGTGATAGTACATCTGACACTAGTATTGAACATGCCAAGTGAGCTTAATAATAAGACTATCTTGTTTTAAGCTATAATGATATTTATTCCATATCATTGAACATATGATGATCTCATTTCACTAAGCAATGATTAAACCCCATAACCTAACCATGAACAAAGAGACCAATACCCCATTACATAAACTATGAGAGTCCACTACATATGGGAATAGTTCTAATCTATCACATGCTTTTTATTAGCTTTTGCAGTGTGTTAAAGAACAATATATGAGAAGCTCTAATCATACTTCACATGTTATGCTTATATTGCTGTGATTAGCTTATTCTGGGCCTGTGTTTAAGTTAGTATCCATATTCACCACTTTAGTCAAATCACATTTATTATCTCTGGGCTATCTAAGCGAATACCCCATGCTATTAATATAAGTCTAATTCCCCATTACTTTACAGGACAGAAGTTTTATTCGAAATGAGCCATAAGCTAGCGTAATTTTTGACTCAAATAGAGTTACTTGGTAATTACGATATCAGTGATAGAGCTCAATAAGTTGTCTGGAGGAGGAGAAGCTTAACTAACTAGGATGTTAGATAGCATAAAGTCACCTAACTATTAATACCATCATGCTTAGCAAGCACAAGATTTTAATGCTGCACTATTATGGGGAATTACGTACCCTTATTTTCACCTCCCGTTGATTACCGTGGAACAAATATGATCATGATGTTTACTTCATTTACTCTGTGGGCTTTTACCTATGGCCGAGAAGTATAATGCTAACATCCGTGAGAAATCCAGCCGCCGCAAAGAAGCCAAACCGAGATGACACCCATTGAGCAGAAATTGAGGATGACAGGAGATCAGCTTGATAGTCAATATTCATCTTGAGAAGTCGTTGGAGAAGGAAAACAAGGAAAAGAACATGCTTAGGCACACATGAAGAACCATTATTGGGCACGAAATCGATGTTTAAAGTACAGATCAAAATCCCGAAAGCAAGGTTAAGTATGGGCACTAAAGGCCGTAAAGGAAGCGATAGACCTGAAATTTTGGTCAAGTTTTTCGTTCAAAACATAGCTTGATGGTGGACATTCAGCCCAAATTTCAAGAAATTTGGGTACCTGTCAATTTTGAATTTTTTGGTTCAAACACGTATTTTCCTACCCGACGCGTAGCGCCACTTGGCACGCGCTTATAACTCAAAATTTTCCTATAAAAATTTTTCATTTGATTTTTTCTCTCAAAATTTATGCATGCCTATGGATTACCTAAGGATTTCTAATGGGTTTTGGTCAAACACTCCTAAAAATGGCTATTTTCTGCACACACACATGAAGTAGCAAGTTGGGAAAGATTTGATTTTTGGAGAGGAAAATGGCAACCAAATTTAATTCCACTGGATTGGAAAGTAGACAGTAAGGATTTGGAACGAGCTATCCTGCACCCAATTTGGACTTCAATAAATCTCTCACAATCAACCTCAAACTTCAGTTAATGACAGAGATTTTTGTGCGCGGCATAGAAATTTGGCTCATTTTTTCACTCAACAAATTAAAATTTCGCCTAGTTTTGGCTATTTTACTTTTTTCATGTAAATCTTGATGTACCTTGATGTAATTTCATGACCATGATGTGATTTTGGCACATTTTTACCATATTAGTAGATTCATCCACCAAAAATGTGTTGTTAACTATTTATCATATAGATAGTTGTTTCATTGCCTATTTTTGAGTTCTAGTTGGGATATGCTGAAATATCTCTAGAATGACAGAGTCTTAATTTCAGAGGCATGGGATGAGTTAGGCTTGGTTCATATCATGTAGTTCTTCAACGCTGTGGTTGGACACTTGGGATTGCTTGGGCACTCATTGCATACTCTATCTCTCCACTCGTGTGCGATAGACTGTGGTTTACACTCTTTCAGATCCATGTGGCTCCGTGTTTTGATGGTGCTTCTCATGTGATTGTGTGCCCACTGATGTTTATGTGTATCATTTTCCTTCTCCTTTCTTCTTAAATTAAACAAATGAGTGATAAAGGTGGAATTCATTACTTGCTTTGCTCTGCCTTCGCTGGTTTTAATTTTTCCATGTTTTCATTTCATTTGAAGAGGATTATTGAAAGCTCATGCCCTTCATCTCCTCAATAGTCTAAACTTGTCCGTTCATTCAATCTGTGAGCACCAAGTTACCCTCTTGTTCATTCAACTCTCACAAAACCTAGGCTCTGTCTCGAACCTAAAACTACTCTTCTCTATTTCCTGAACAAAACCCCAAAAATCCAAAACCAAACTCCCTTACTTATATACCTAGCCTAAAATTAGCTCTTATTTCAAGTCATCTTCAAGCATTATTGATTATCTTTTTATGGAGATTGACCCGCAGAGAGCCTTCCCCTATTCTCGCAGGGGCTAGCCACTGACTTGTTATTGGATGTTACCCAACTGCCTTTCTTGCACCTCGAGGCAGATTTAGGAAATAACATAGTGGCGATCGTTCATAGAAAAAAATGTTTTTGGATAGTGTTATTTGTTTTATAAGCCACAGATGGAGCTCAAAGTTACGCCATGTAGCCTTCGAAACGATTTTTGAGCTGTATTGAACGAAATTAGACAAACGCCTCGCTTTCGCCCAATCTCCACTAGTTTGTGAACGTGACACCTGACTTGTAAATCGCTCTCATATATAACGTTAAATCTTGGGTGATGAGTCTAGAATTTGATAATGCAACAAGTTACTTTTGTCCCTTTTGATTTTGAAAATACCCAACACATCGGCTTCCGTACATATACATTAGAGAAAATCAGATCCTAATCCACTCTCCTCATTTTCAGGGCGGAAAATCCCAATCTTATTTCCTCACACCTCACGAGAAATTCCCCGTGATTCCCTATTCAAATCTCATTCATGTCTCGCTATTTTTGAGCACTCTTGAAGATCTTGCATTTGATGAACAATTTGAGTTGTCATTGTTTTGTATTAAGTTTCTGAAAGTGATATTGGTTCTACTTTCATAAATCTAGTTTATCAAGTACCTTAAAATCGAATAAAGTTAATAGATTCATTAATGTCAGTCACATCTTTAACATTTGGACTCTATTGTGGCAATAAACATTCCCAAGTTTACAGAGTTCCATCTCAACACTTGGGTCATCGGCAAGCAGACCGATTCAGTGTCTATATCAAGCCTCCTTCATTCTCATCACATTTCGGCAACCATCTATTTTCGATCAACAACCGCGTATTTTCTCCTCCATCTACACCTCATTCATTGCTCCTACTCCTCCTATATTCCCAAGACCAAATATAAATCCACCAAGAACAATGGTCGCCTTTACCCAGCACCTTCATGTTACCCCGTAACTTGGATGACATGCCCGTCGATTATCAAAGTAGATCCCAACTGTTTTGTTGTGACTCTCAAATTATTCCTCGCTCGTGTGCCACCATGTTGATAAAACAGCAGTATTTTCGGACCTTCATGAGATCGATGCATAAAATGTGACCATGAGATTATTTGTGCAAACTTTTGGAGGTGAAGAAGACATGGTTCAAAGATTTGCGCCTATAAGTATTGCTACATTGGCTTCTCTAGGGCTTCGGTAGAAAACTTCCGTCAGGTGTGTGGGCGTAACAGGTGATCCTTGGGATCACTCGAATATACCAAGATCAAGCACGTTGGTAGTCTGGCCTTGTTTCTGTCATTAGATCTAATGCGGTTTACAATGCAATTCCCGATGATTTAAGGCCATCTAGGAGGTCGGCCTTGGCTTAAGTTTCTGGATGGTTTTGACCGGGATACGGTCACCACTACGAGAAAGAGATCCGCCCACTCTAACATGCAGAAATTGGCAAAGAGTGTCGAAGCTATTTGAATGACAAGAGAGCTAGATTGAGAGCTGAAAATAAAGTCACAATAAAGGAAGATGCTTATACTTTAGATCAAGTACTTTGCAAGGTGTAAAATATGATTGAAATATTGACACTTGATAAGCCTGAACCGCAGATTATAAATCCTAACTTTCGGGGCTAGCAGCAACCACAATTCAGGATCAAACAATGGAGAGCAGCCAGCACAAGAACTGCTAGTGACAACACAGTGCAAAGACACCTTTACAAAGTAATTCTGTCATTCAGAACTCGATGATGAAGATAATGTAATAGGAAGAGAGAATCACTTTACACGCATAGACGTTTAAATCCTTACTCACCTAAGATGAGGAGCATGCAGAAACCTCCACCGTACAAAGAGATGAGGATTTCTGTTTGGTAAATGCAAATTCCTCAAGAAGAGTTTGACACATTTGTGAGGTTATATGAATGTTTAACCGCCCACCAACAATAATATCTACCAGAAATGAGATGTGCCTATCAATCCAATCTAACAGAAAGGAAGCCAAAGACCAAAGAACATTCACCCGTTACACAAAAGAAGGGAAGAGATACCGATCCCACTACTAGCAAATTCCCATAAGCAAATGAAAATACACCAATCAGCTAATTGTATCGAGGGAGAAAGCCGAAAGAAGGATGTTTCAGCCAAAGAGTGAAAAACATTCACTAACTTAGAGTGAAATTGCTAAGTTGCTTCTATTCCTTTGACCGAGTTGATGAAAAATATCACACTATAAGGGTCAAAGGTTCAAGATTCTAAATTTTTTGATCCAATGTATGATATGGTGAATGTAAGATGACTCAACTTAAGTGATATTTGGACCAGCATTGGACGGTGAGTCTTCGCATAGTGATGCTTTCCTTTTTATATCACTTAGATCACATGATTTTCTTTGTTACATAATGCCGTTTGATTCCGTAGCATCTCATAATCTCAAGTGAGGGGAAATCATGGAGAAATTGGATTGGACATCACTAGGAAGTATCAAGTGATCTTTGGTTCTTTCTAATTTCTAGCAGAGTAAGATGCATTGGGCTTATCAAATATTTGTGTTAGTTTAGATCGTATTCGACTAAGAATGTTTTCGATGGAGGTAGGTGGAAGTGAGAGCCTCCCAGATTTGGCATGCTTCTTTCGTATCCGGGGAGCCGGTAAAATTAGCGGGAAAATTGCAGCTTGATTTCTCTTATGCTATCATTCTTGTGTTTGGTCAAGAGGAAGACTATATCGTGAACAAAAGATGAAGTATATGATCACTAGCAAGGAGAAACCGGTAAATCATCCTATTAATTATGTACATATAGATTTAGAAAGTCATATTTGTTCTTAGTATCTGGGAATAGTTTCCAATGATGTAAATAGTCAAGCAGATGAAGCAGAGGACATTTCAGAAATCACCGAAAATTTTAGAGAAGTTTGTAAGAAAGAGAGAGAAGAACTTGAAAGTTCTCATATAACTGTAAATTTCTCCGACAAGAAGAAATTTCCATGTACAACAAGTAGAAATAATAGCAAATGCAGACTTCCGCATCCGGAAGAAGATGAGAAGATGGTTTGGACCATGGATTTTTACAGTGTAGTAGGGAGTAATATTGCTTTAATTACTGGCACACAACCTTTTTCCACTTCTCAAAAGTACCTAGTAATGTATGTCCGTTTTTATAAATTAGCTTTTGATTGTTCAAATAATGAGGCGGCATTATGAAGCTTTGATTGTCAACTGAAAATTCTTAGAAAGTTGAATGCTAATACTCCAGTTGGTAATTGGCATAGTAGCAGAATACCAAGCTAAGCATCCTCAACACGGCCATCGAAATGTTGTTTTGACATTCTGAAATTGTTTTCTGCATCGTATTTCTAATTGTTCGTATTCGGGAGACACAGACACACTTGCAAAGCAGCAAGCAATTTGAAGATCTCCGATGAACTCAAGTAAAAAAATTGAAAATTCATGTGAAGCAATCGAACGTTTCGAACAATCAAAGGTATTGGCAAGTATTCCAAAATGATGATCAGATTGGATGAATTTCTCATAAAACGAAGGAAAATTTAAAGATATCACAATTGATATGGAACATGATGATGGTGAGAAGGATAAAAGGGCAACCGTATGGAATTTTTGCACCAAAGATACGGTCATTCCTAAAAGGATTGACACTGAGAGGAGCTCTTCGATCGAAGATGACGTAGCCAAAAAACCAACTTGTAATAACTGAAAAGGGAGTTGAAGATGTGAACATTGGATCAAATGGAGAATCCAAGATGGTGAAATTGTCCGTGCTATCACACTGTGAGGTAAAAGCAAAATATGTTAGTTTATTTTTTTCTTTTGTCGATGTATTTATCAGACTATTCGTATTTAAAGACGTAGGATACCACGTACACTTAGCACACCATTCCTATTAAGCCAAATCAAAAGCCAGCAAGTTGAGAAAGATAAACCAAAGTTGTTGTTCCCACCGAGAAGGAAGTCAATCGATTATGCAGTTGTATCATTGTTCCTATAAGATTTCTTTCCCTCACATTGATTTATTTATGCCTGGGTGGGATTGTGATATTGTGAAATCTGCTTTCTCGCATTGATTTCGTGAACTTAACAAGGTTTCGAAAGACAATTATCCATCATTTCAAATGGATCACATACATTAGTGTGAGTAGTTGAGCATCTCAGAGCAGTGCCCATACTCGATGGTTATTCTAGGTAGTTAACCCAAATTCTGTCCATGAGGGATGATAGAGACAAAATCAGTTGTTCACATGCATCGGGAACTTTCCATTGTGCTAAAATGCCTTTTGGTTTGAAGAATGTTATGTATCGGCGAGCAATGGATATGTGAATTTGCAAATGAGAAAGATGTTTTCTCGTTGTGTATCTTGATGATTTGACAAGCCTTTTTCTAATTCGATGAAGAGCACTCTTACTATCCAAGATTAAGCCAGCGATGTATAAAGTATGGTGTGTCACTCAACTTAAGAAGAGCTTGTTTGCCATGGATGAGGCAAACTTCTTGGCTCGTTAACATCAAAAGATGGTATCCGCATTGATCCAAATTTCCTCGAGTAGAGTTATTCAGCAAATTGAGCTTCCCCAAAACAAAAGGATATCCAAGCCTTTAATGGTAAGATGACCTTTAGCGCCTCGCTTTGTGCCTAATTGCAGAACATCTAAGAGAGATTACAAGTATTCTTAAGAAAGATAGTTAGTGAAGTGGACCGAGGAAGGAGTAAAGCCTTTCAATTTAGTAAAATTGGTTCTTTCTTCACCTCCGTTTGGATCAGCCCGGATTATACTTAGGATTTTATTTTGTTTTCATTTGCCTCGATATTACCAAGGCAATAGTATTGACGTTAAAAGAGATGAGTATGAAAACCAATTATTTTTTTCAGCGTAACCATATGATGCAACCTTAAAGTATAACATCATTGAAAATAAAGCTCTTGCTTTAGTGAAAGCGTTGAAATATTTAGCATATTCTTTATCTCCTACATTTCACATGTTCGCTAACGTTGTTGTTAAGGATGTTTTAGTGCAAACATTCCGAAGGGAGACGAGGCAAATGGATTGTCGCTTTTTTGGAGTATGATGTGGTATAAAGCCTACAAAGCTTATCAAAGGACAAGGGTTGGCTAAGCTAATGGCTGAATCAAATTTACACGCCTTGGACATCAATCTCATAGATGCTATGTCCAAGGAGAATGAGGAAAGTTCACCGCCCAGTATCGCAAATATCATGCCCTTGGTATTCGTATGTTGTATATGTGTTTGCACTTTGTCGACCACTCATGGCGAGAAACAAAAGAACCTCGAAATTGGTAAGTTTTGTATTTTAATAATTCACTTCATCAAGATCCCGTGGTGTTTTGATGAATTTTTTTGGTCGAAGAAGAAGCAAAGCAAAGTTATGGAGGATTTTCAGCAAGGGAGATTGTTGGGGTCACCTTTTTTGGAAAACAAACGACCAACAAGATTTTGGAGAGCGGGATATTATTAACACACTTTACCGATGTGTATAAGACCTGCCAAAAGCCGTCATGAATGTCAAATTTTTGAAGGAGGCAAAATTGCACTTTACCGCCAAGCTCATTGTGGTAAGTGCTCCTTTCGCAGTGGGGTTTGACCATCACAGATCCAACCGCTTCTTCGGCTCACATAGTGATCCTCACACCATAGATTAATTCATGAAATGGATTGAGGAAATTCCCACTGTGCAAGCTACGGATTTGGTAATAATTTCATTCCTTGGAGAATAACATTTTGTCTCGTTTTTAGCGGTTCGAATACATCACCGATAACGCAATGTTTTCAAATAAAAAATAATGGTTGAGTTTTGCAACAAGTATCACACTGCCTGACACCAACCCGTTTATCATCCGCAAGGGAAACGGATTGGTGGAGTCTTCGAACAATATTTGGTCAACATCATTAAAAAGTTGCCGGAAATAAACAAGAAAATTTTGCATAAGAAGTCGTCAATGCACTTTGGGTGATTGAAAGTGAGTAAGAAGAAACCATTGGTATGTCCCTTGGAGTTAGTATATGGAGTTGACACGAGCCTACCCTCTTGCAATTCCGTTGGTTAAACTTGAAGGTGTCGTGCAATGAAGATGATCATATGCAAAGAAGAATAAACCAAATGATCCATTTACACGTAAAACGAGAGAAGAAATTTTCCAAAACACATTCAAGCTACAAGAGAGAATTAAGAAAATTTATGACAGAAAAGCCAAGGCGGACAAATTTCAACTCGAAGAAGCGTTGCTGAATGATGCAAGAAATGAGGAAAAGGGTGGGCATGGTAAGTTCGAAATCTCCCGGAAAGGACCCTCGAAATGTCGCACACTCTAAGAGAATGCTTTTCCAAAGAAATGAAATCAGAAGATTTGCTTCAAGAGGGCCGGTCAATGGCTCATCGCTTCGAAGTGGTATCACGAAAATGTTTTCTCATGGAGCCGACATTGTCGATCGTAGCACCGTTTATTTCGCTTTCATTTTAAGTGTGTGTTCGATCTTTTCTTCAATTTGGGGCCCGGCGGAAGGCTATAACTTCCAAAGATTGATTTCAGCTTTGATTTGGAGTTTGTCGAGTCGTGTTTTTCGCCATTATTTTGCTCAAGATTGAGTCGCATTGAGTCAAATTTTCAGTCAACAAATGAGTCAAGAGTCTTGGGTTGACATGTCGGGTTATGGACCCATAGACCAATGGACGAAGGCACCGCTCACTTCCCGCAACCGTAGTTCTCGTGCACCTCCATGAGCCACCATCCCCATTGGAGCTAATGTTAGAGCTTCGTATTCATATCCCTCTGCCGGGAGATCGAATTTCTTCTTGTTGCATTTCATTTATGTTCATTAGTTCAGCTTGTACCACATCTTACTTAGACATGGATCATTCGATTTGCTGGCATTTTCACCATTTCATGTCATGCACCTCCACTGTCCATTTTAATTACCTAAATCATTTACAAACATATCTACAAATATGTTTGGTCTTCGTCACCAAAGAGTCATTTTAGGGTTTTTAGTCTCATTAGTCTAGAGTTTCGTTAATTTAGTCTTTCAAATGACTAATAACATGTCAGCTAGGAACATGAGGGAGGTTTCAAATAGGTTTTCATCACAAAAATTTCATCGTCATAATGCTTGATAATGATTTTTCTTCAAAAAAATCTTCTTGAAGAAAAAATTGTCTATTTATCCATTTTTGTAATAAATGGCTAATTTTCAAATTTTTTCTATTTAGAAAGTTCTTCAGCAAGTTCCTGTCACTTTTTCTAAAATCCCACAAGCAACTATCCCCAAATAACAGACGAGAGATTCACTACCTACCTTTAAACTAAAGGTAGCCACAAAACAAAGAGTTTATGTGAAAAGTGTCAAAGCTTTTCAAACTTTAGAAAAGGGTTTTTTCAAATTAAAAATCAAAGTCTATGGCATAAAATATATTTTTGTGTTTCAACAACTCATTTACATGCCAAGAGACATTGATCCGATTTAAGTCGTGAAGAGCAAAACAAAGGCTTGAAGGCCGAAGTCATGGGTGAGTTTACCTGTCACAGCGACCGGTGTGAGGTCGGCGCATACAAAACGCGCACATAGGCTGGCGTGTATTTCGAATCCGGTGTATGTCAAACATGGCGCATCGTCACTATCGTGGCGTACACGCAAACAACCAAAAATTTGTCATTGGCTTCAAAACTCAAATCGACTTGGTTTTGCCCAAGTAAGCCCATGTGACTTCTAAATTGCTATTGGTCATCGTTTGGTCATGATTGAAATGGATTATGAGAATTGAATTACAAAAAATTAAAACTTATGTATTCGTGTTAAAAATTCGTTCTAGGTTTGGTAAGTTGGTGTTTTAAAATAGTTTTAAAGCAAGTATACTCATTTCCATCTTTGTTTATTTCTCCCTCACCGTCATACTATCATTACAACTCTTCCCCTATTCCCTTATATCCCAAGTCACTCGTTCAAGCCCCTATTTCCTATCCATAAAATCATTCATTTTCTATCACTCTCCCTTTCCCATTTTGACTCTAAAAAATTACCAAACCCTCAAGTTCCCAAAATAAATACAAATGAAGCTCATTGGTCCTTACATTTGTAAATTTTTCTGCATGAAACATTATTCGATGAATTTATTGTCCCCATTGCCCTATATCTCATATGGGGCCTCACCCCTTTGACACACACATTTAAGTAAATGAAACAAAGCACTAAATTTCATTTTTATCTCAATACAATCAAACATAGACCTTGAAACACCATGGAGACAAACACCATATATCATATGTAGATAGTGATTCTACCAACGAGCCACATGCACCTAAAATTCTTCATAAAGGGCAAATATGTGAGAGAAGAGCTCCACCTTATTGACCGAACTAGCCAGCTCACTGCAATGGCATAAGCTACATGTTTGCGTTATTAGTATTGTGAGATGATTTTCTAGGATTTGTCATCACTGTGGAGTTGGCTCGTTTGTTTGTATTACATTTACATGATGGTCGTAACCTCCGGGTGTAATTTACTTAACACTGGAAACCATCTCAAGCAACATGAATACCGAATGTGGGTGAACAGTGAACAAAAGATGTTAGGATAGAGTGCATTATGAACCATACATCGTGCCTAGCTATGTGAGACAAACAAGGAAGATTATTCTATCTGGCCCCTTTGCAATCCCTATGCGCCCGATGAAAACCCACACGATACTTCGCTTGTGAGGGCCTACTTTCACGCCCACATGCCTACTACATCAAGGTTATCGATGCATTTCATGAGAGTGAGGATGATGAGCACACCTTATTTCATGCCGAACATCAAGAGAACGACCACCAGGTAGTAGGCACCCGACAGCAAGACAACAATACGATTACCATGCACTAATCAAGATCAGACAGCATCGCCCTTGGATTGTAGGGATTCCATGGGGAGGATTTCCTACTCTACGCATTTCTTCACACATCTCCTCGTGTCTTCCGTATGTTTTCCATGATGCAAGTGAACCTTCAAAACAAATTTCGAAGGTCACGAGACGGTAGCTCTATCGTCATGCTATGTTTGTTACTTATCGAGAGGCATTCGTATATTATTTGGCGTAGCCCGACGAGTACTATCTCCACCGGTAGCGGGGTCTCGTTGTCGTCATCACAAAGACAGCAGTGCGTGATAGAGGTAAGAGGCCCATGCAGATGAGGGCCCTTCAAGAGGTGCCGTAGACACTAACTTCATATTGATTGATGAGGATTTGAGCTTCAAGCTCAAAGTTGAGAGAGACTATTCAAGAGCAAGAAAGCCGAGATCGACACATCGATCGGCTGGTTAAAGAGAGCCCAATGATTCAAAATATTTGGAGCAAAGGAAATCAAATTGGCTTGGAAGATCAACAAACAATCATGGAATTTCAAAACATTGTGAGAACTTGGGTGTCGCCCAAAGAAGCCAAACCGAGATGACACCTATCGAGCGGGGAAATTGAGGTCGATAGAGAGACTTGCTCGATAGGGCTGGTTCATCTTGGAGAAGCTGTTGGAGAAGGAAAAAGGAAAATAATATGTTTGTGCACATGAAGAACCATTATTAAAAACAAATCATGTTTGGTGTGCTGAGATCAAACCCGAAGGTGCGCTTATGAGGCTCAAAGCATTGTGTGCTGCATGATAGACTCCAAATTTTGGTCGTGCTTTGTCGGCCCACATAGTTCTTGATGGCTGAAATTGAGCCTAAATTTCCAAGAAACTGGGGAAATTTTTGTCGACTTTGAATTTTTGCCCAAACACATTTTCCCCGGCTCGACGCGTAGCGCCACTTTCTGGCGCGCGCTTACAACTAGCAAAATTTCTAGAGAAAACTTTGGCATTTCTCTAGATTTTTCCTCGAATTTATGCATTCCATGGATTACCTGCGCATTTCATCAATTTTTGGGTTTCCTAAAGTGTCAAAACTCAAATGCCTGCTACTTTGCACACAGAAGCAAAGAACGTGAGATCGTATTTTGAGGGAAATGGCAACAAAATTTAGAAATTCCACTTGGATTGGAAATTTAGACAGTAGGGATTTAAAACGAGCTATCCCCCGAAAGACCCACTCAATTTGGGAAAGCCCTCACAATCAGCCTCAAACTTGTGCTATGCACAGAGATTTCAGGTGCGACGCATAGGGAAATTTGGCCTATTTTTCACTCAGCAGCTCAAAATTTCGCCTAGTTTTGGCTATTTTGAATTTTATATGTAAATATTGATGTACCTTGATGTAATTTCATGACCATGATGTAATTTTGGCACATTTTTACTCATCTTAGTAGATTCATTCACCAAAAAAGTAAATGTATGAATGAATCAGCTTCTATCATATAGAGGCAAGTTGTTTCCCATCACTATTTTTTGTTCCTAGTTTAGATATTGTTGAAAACAAACACCAGAATGATGAGCTCGACCCCTGGGAGGCATGATGTGAGTTAGGCTTTGCTCATATCATGTATTCTTCAATGGCTTTTGCTGGACACTTGGGATTGTCAGTACTTCATCACATGTTTTATCTCTACAATTTTGGCAAAGTACAGATTAGGGTTTACAAGACTCTTGAACGGTGGCTCTTTGTTTTGATGGTGTGTTTCTCTATTTGATTACAGTTTCTAATTTATTGTTTATGTGTATCATTTTCCTTCTCCTTTTCTTTCTTAAATTAAACAAATGAGTGATAAAGGTGGAATTATATTGGCTTGTCATTTTCCTCTCGCCTTAGTTTTGTTTAATTTTCCATGTTTTCATCTCTGCTTCGAAGAGACTTTTGGAAAGCTCCTTGCTCCATCTTCGCTCCTCACCGGTCCGAACTATCCGTTCATTCAACTTAGCATCAAAACAATTTCTTCCTTGCCCTATTCGCAACTCTACAAAAACTAGGCTCATCCCCAAACCCAAAAACTCGCTTTCCCTTTGTTTCAACAAAACCCCAAAATCAAAATCAAACCTTTACTTATACACCTAGCCTAAAATTAGCCTTGTTTCTAAGTCATCTCCAAGCCCGATTTATTATCTGTTGAGATCGACCTGAGAGTCTCTGCCTTATTCTCGGGTGGTGGGCTAGCCACTGTGACCGAGCGGATTTGATGCTGCTACTCCCTCAACTCCCCATTTTCCCTGCTCTCAAGGTAGATTTAGAAAATAACACAGTGCGACTCCACCGGGGAACAAAATTGTTTGCTTGTAGTGTTATTTGGTTTTACAAGCTGAGACTGAGCTCGGTTATGCCATGTAGCCTTCCCGAAATGCTCGTTTCGCACTCAGGAGTAGACAAACACCGGCCTGTATCAATCTCCGGTCTAGTTTGTAAACGTGATGCACTCTGAATTGTAAATTTCCCCGCATATAAGATCGTTTTGGAATTTTAAGACAGGTTCGTAATTTGAGAATAAAATCTCATTTTGTCCCTTGATTTTTGGAAACATCTAACAAACTCGTTTCCAGAAGACATACTAGAGAAAATCTGATCTCATCCACCTCTCCAAAAGCGATGTAGCAATCCCAATCATTTCAAGAATTCTTCCTCGAGAAAGTCCCGTGATTCCTCCGTTCAAATCTCATTCATGTCCCGGCCATTTTTATACCTTGAAAATCTTGTATTCAAGGAACAATTTTGAGTTGTCATTGTTTAAGACCAAGTCCCAAAGTGATATTGGTTCTAACGTCATAAATCCCGCAGTTTATCAAGCAATTTGAATGAAATGTGCTAATAGATCCATTGATAGTTACAGATTCCTCTTGAATATTCAGAATTCTATTGTGGCAACAAACATTCCCCGAGTTTATGAGGTCGTATCCGAAACACTTGGGCTTGTCTACAATACATCTTATTCAAAGTTCATATCGAGCCTCCTTTTTCATTCCCCCTCGCCATTCCCGTTATGGCAACCATCTATTTCGATCAAAAATTTGTAGAAGCTCCTCCATCTACACCCACATTCACTCGCTCATACACTCTCTATATCTCCAAGACCAGTTTATAAATCCACCAAGAACAATGGTTGCCTCAATTCCGCACTTCCCCGTGTTGCCTCGTAACTTGAATGACATGCCCGCTAATTATCAAAGTAAGATCCCATTGTTTTGACAAGTACCTCAAAGTCTTCCGCTCAAAGAACATGTTGACAAATGGCGTATTTCTTTGACCTTTCATGAGATCGATGCAAAATGTGACCATGAGATTATTTCTCTGAACTTTGGAGGTGAAGTAAGAAAATGGTTCAAGATTTGGTGTACCTATATTGCTACTGGTTTAGCTTCTATAAATTCTTGGATAGAAGTAAAGAAGATCCTTCTTCGCATCACTTCGAATATACCAAGATCACAGAATGTTGTGAGTCCGTCCAAGATTATTGCATAGATTCAATGCGTGTTTACGAATGCAATTCTGCTGATTGGCGTCATCTAGGAGGTCAGCTTTGCTTAATTTTCCGGATGGTTTGATCTCGACATGGCCTACTAATTACAAGCAGCAGACCCCACTGAAGACATGCGTAAAATTGCGTGAGCATTGCTTAATTGAATGAAAAGAGCTAGATTGAGAGCTGAAATAAAGTTGCAATAAAGGAAGAGGCTTCTACTTCAGACTGACATGCATTTTTTGGGTAAAATATGATTAAAATATTGACACTTGATAAGCTCGAATCACAGATTAGAAACCTAACTTTTAGAAGCTAAATGTTAATACAATTCAGATCAAACAATGAGAGCAATGATAATGTTAACCTACCAGATAACAACAGGCAGACACCAAAATGAATTTTTGTTGGTCCGGAATCAGAGACAGATAAGACAATGAATAGGAAAGAGAATCACTTCTTTACCGATGATTTGCCAACATTTATCAATCGAAGATGAGGGAGTAAGGAAGAAAACTTCCACCTACAAAGATGAGGATTTATTTACAAATGCGCACACCAAGAAGAGCTCTAAGAGTATCGTAGAGGTTATAAGAATGCTATGTCCACACCTTAAAACATCAATATTCACTTAGAAATGACATATGCCTCTCAATCCAACGAAAGAGAAATTAAGTTTCAGCATCAAAGAATGATTTACCTGCTATAAGGTGGAAGGGAAAAGAGACAGTCGATCCCACCACCAGAAAATCCCCATCGAAATGAAAGCTGATTCCACTAGCCAACGAACAGGAGAAAGCTAAAAAGAAGGACATGTCTCACCAAAGAGGAGAAACTTCAATCTTTAACTTAGAGAACAAGGTTAAAAGTTTCCATTCCTTTGACCGTAGCCGAGAAAAATAGAAGCTATAAGGGTCAGTGGTTCAAGACCACTTCGACTCCAATGTCCGATATGCAGAATATTAAAGAGCGATCAACCCGAGTTGATATTTGGACTAGTATTGATGAGTTCTCAGATAGTGATGTGCTTCTTTTATATCACTTCCGATTGCATGATTTTGTGTTACATAATGCCATGTCGTATCTCCGAGCATCCTACAATCTCATGTCGAGGGCAATCATGGAGAAATTGGGAGCCTGACATCACTAGAAGTACTGGGCATCTTTATTCTTTCGATTCTACAGGTGATGCATTTTGGATTATCAAACATTTGGTGGTTAGTTTAGACTGGTCTCAACCAAGAATGTTTTGATGGATGTGGTGGTGCACATATTCCTCCTAGATTTGGCATGCTTCTTTCCGTATCCCGGGGGAGCTAAATTGAAGGAACATTGTGCTTTGATTTCTCCTTATGCTACCATTCTTGTAAGCCTAATGATGAGAAGATTGTATTCAACAAAAAGATGAAGTATATGATCACTAGCAGAGAAACCAATTCATCCTATTAATTATGCATATACATATTTAGAGTCATTTGTTTTATATTCGCATAGTTTCAATGATGTAAATAGTCATTAGTTGAAGCAAAGAGATGGTTCCTAACCACCGAAAATTTCGGAGCACTTTAACAGGTAAGAGAGACAACTGAAAGTTCGTTGAGCAACTGTAACCTTCGTACAAAGCAGTAAAACTGATGTACAACAAGGTAACAACAGAGAAAAACAATAATTTCTCAAAGACCTAGAAGAAGATGAAGATGGTTTGACCAGGATTTGATAAAGAGGGAGTGATGGTGTTGGAATTTAATTTGGGTATCAAGAATCTTTTTCCACCCCAATAAGTTACCAAGTAATGTAAGGGTTCTATTTTACAAATTAGCTTTTGATCGTTCAAAGAATGGAGTAGTAGTAGCTATAAAGCTGATTGTCGTGTCCTAAAATTCTAGAAAGTCAATGCTAAGAGAGACTTCATAGCAAAGAGGCTCCAAGTTGGTACTCAAAAAAGTGAAAGGCGAATACCAAGCTACATCCTATCGTTTACCAAAATGTTGTTCTTGATATCTTGAATTTTTTTCTACCATATTTCCTTGACTTCTAGCCTTCGTATTCTAATGCAGTATTGCATGCACTGCAAAGACAATAAGCAATTTAAATATTCCGCGGAACTCAAGTAAAAAATTTAAATTATGTAGCATCATCCATCATTCCTGATAATCAAAGGTATTACACTATTCCAAAATGATGATGAGATTGATGAATTTTCGTAAAACGAAGGCAAATTTAAAAGATACTTCAATTGATATGGAACATGACTTGGTGAGGTCGATGTGCAAGTAAATCAAACAAGTTTTACAATTTAAAGATAATGTCATTTCAAAGGCTTGATACCTTTAGAGGAGTTTCTTCATCAAGATGACGTAGTTAAAAAACCAACCTTTGGTGCCCTATCTAAAAGGGAGTTGAAGATGTGAACATTGGACTGTACCGAGAATCCAAAGATGGTGAAATGGTTCAAAGCATTGCCACAGAGGTAAAAGAAAAAATATATTAGCTATTGTCTTCTTTTGCCGATGTATTTTGTTGGGACTATTTAGACTGAAGATGTATGATACCAATATAACCAAGACACCATTCCTATTAAGCCAAATCAAAAATCATTTCCAAAATAAGTTGAGAAGGAGAATCCAAAGTTGCCACCTCACTGAGAAGAAGTTAATCGATTACAAGGTCAGGTATCATTGTCTTTAGTGATTTTCTCGATTGGATTTCCTACTTCTGTGCTCGTACGCAAGAGGACAAAGCAAAGACCATTTACATTGATTTAACCGAACAAGGTTTCTTTGAAAGACAATTATCCATTGCCCAAACACTACATTTAGCAGGTTGGAGCATCTCGTATGTCGCTACTCGATGGTTATTCTAGGTATAACCAAATTTCCGGTCCATGAGGATGATAGAGACAAAGTGTTCACCACTCGGGGAACTTTTCATTATGCTAAATGCCTTTTCGCTTGAAGAATGTCAAAGCGACATTTTGAAGCAGCAATGGATATGGTATTTGCAAATGAGAAAGATGTTTTCAGTTGTGTATCTTGAGATGATTTGGACAAGCTTTTCTTAATTTCCGGTAGAGCAAATTTACCATCTGAAGATTGTTTTTCGCGATGTATAAAGTATGGTGTGTCACTCAATCCGAAGAAGAGCTTGTTTGCCATGGATGAGGGCAAAATTCTTGGTCACATAATATCAAAAGATGGTATCCGCATTGATCTAGCTCGAGTAGAAGCTATTCAGAAAATTGATCTTCCCCAAAACAAAAAGGAGATCCAACTTGCTCCATTTGTAAGATGAATTTTCACGCCGTTTGTGCCTAATCTTGCTGCAACATCTAAGAGAGATTACAAACATGCTTTGCAGAAACATAGCGATAGCGGATCGAGGAGGCGTAAAGTCTTTCAATTTAGTAAATTGGTTCTTTTTCTTCCGGCCTGGGCCATCAACCCGTATTATACTCTGTGGTGATTTTATTTTGTTTTCATTTTCCTGTATAAGGTCATGGTGAAGTATTGATGCGTAAAAGAGATAAGCATGAAAAACCAATGTTTTTTTCAACAGTAACTATACACAGCTTAAAGTATAACATCATTGAAAATCAAGCTCTTGCTTTTATATACATGAATATTTTCGAGTATATATATTTCATTCTCATATTCTTGCTTATGTTCCTAATTACTAAGTATGATGCTTTAGTGAAAACAGACCGAGCGAGCATTAAAATGGATTGCTGTTTTGTTGGAGTATGATGTGGAGATAAAGCTCACAAAGCTGAATACAAAAGGACACACAGCTAAGCTAATGGTCAATCAAATTTACACGCCATGGACATCAATCTCATTTGTTGCGATGTCCGAGGAGAATGAGGAAAGCCCATTTACTCGTGTATCGTAAATCTTTGTGCTTTCTCCTTGGTGGTCTTGGATGTTGGGGATATGTGCTTCAAAATTTGTTTACCACCACCATGGCGGAACAAAAGTATAACCTCGAAAATTGAAGGCTCAAGTTTTGTATTTTGAATAATTCACTCTATTGGAAAGATCCCGATGGTGTTTTTTAAGTTGAATTGTTTGGTCAAAGAAGAAGCAAAGTGGTGTTATGGAGGATTTTCATGAGATTGTATATGCTACTGAAAACAGACAACAAGATTTTGAGAGCTGGATATTATTGGCCGACACTTTTTACCCATGTGTATAAGACCTGCTAAAATGGCTAGAATGTTTGATTTTTGAAGGATGCAAAAATTGCAAATTTTTGCCGCCGTTTCTCTATTGAGGTAAGTGCTCTTTTTCAAAGAAAATAGTTTGATTTATCATGTAGATCCAGATTCCCGTTTCTTCACCAAAGATAGGTGGATCTTACAAATGGCTGCATTATTTCTGCATTAAATGGATTATACCCCACTGTGCACCATTGGAGTCTATAATAATTTCATTCCTTGAGAATAACATTTTGTCTTGAGCGAAGGTCAAGTATTTCATCGATAATCAGTTGCATTTTTCAAATCAAATAGTCAAGCATTTTATAACAAGTATCACATTACTTTTGGGACACTAACCGCTTATCATCCGCAAGGCAACGGATTGGTGGAGTCTTTCGAACAAATTTGGTCGAACATTTGCTGAAAGTTGTCGAAATAAACAAGAAAAGTTGGTATAAGAAGTTGGTCAATGCACCTCATGGACTACATCTAATAAATCCACCTGGCAGGTACTCCTTTGAGTTAAGATAGAGTCGACACCGTGTTTCTACCTTCTTATAGCCCAATCGTTAAACTTTCTATAGAAGTTTATATGAAGATGATCAATATGGAAGTAATCAACATTCATTTGCAGAGATTGAGAAGAAGTTTTCAAAACACATTCAAGTCATAGGAGAGAATTATGAAAATTCAGTGACAAAAGTTTATGTACAAATCAACTCATGGTGTTGAAATGTGATTGAAGAAATGAGGAAAGGTATACATGGTAAGTTCAAAATCACAGTGAAAAGACCCTTTAAAATTTCTCTGTGATACCGGGGTGAGAATGCTTTCCTCCTGAAAAAGAAATGAATGGGGAAGATTGTCTAGGAAGGTCAGGTGAAATTGGTCAACGTTTCAAGCAAGATCATTTTCTAAAATGTTTTTATGCTGTTGATACTGTCACCGTACATATTGTTTATTTCAGTCAATGCAGGGCGTGTAAAGTCGTGATCATTTCTTCAGCTTTGGGGCCCAAAGTGAAGGCTGTGCAACTCGAAGATTGATTTCACTTTCTTGCGCTTGAATTTGGTTTGTGCCTGTTTTTCCGTTATTTAGGTTTCAATATTGATTCAGTTTTGAGTCAACGCCACCAACAAATGAGTCAAGAGTCTGGGTTGGATTTGTCGGGTTATGGACTCCATAGCCTCAATGGACAAAGCAAAATCGCCTACTCTCCCGTAAACCGTAGTTCTTGGCACCTCCAAGGAGCTACCATCCCCATTGGAGCCAATGTTAGAGCTCAGATTCATCCTCCCTGCCGTAAGATCAAATTTCCTCATGCATTTCATTTTAGGTGTCTCATCTGTACTTTGAGCCACCGCATCCATTAGGAGCATGGGATCATCCGGATTTTAAGGGTATTTTCACTCATATCCCTCATTTCATGCGACCTACCGGGTCCGTGTTTGTTCTCCAATGTAAATCATCTACAATCATTTACGTTTATGTTCGGGTTCCTTAACAAAGAGTCATTTTAGGTTTTTAGTCTCATTAGGTCTAGGGTTTCGTTGATTTAGTCTTAAAATGACTAATGACAATAGCACATGAGGAGGTTTGAATAGGTTTTCATTGAAAAATTTCATCGTCATATTGTTGATGGACGATTTTTCTTCACAAACTCTCCATGAAGAAAATTATTTGCTTTATCCGTTTGTACAAATGCAATGTAATTTCCTTTTCAAAGTTTTTCAGTTGTAAAGTTCTTTCAGCACCCTAGTCACCTTTGCTAAAATCCCATGCCAACTATCTCAAAATAACAGATTAGATTCATCATTCACCTCAAAAATCAAAGGAAACAAGCAAACAAGAGTTTAGGTGAAAGTGTCAAAGTTTTCGACTTTAGAAAGTGGGTTTTTTTCAAATCAAAAATCAAGGTCTATGGCATAAAAGATATTTTTGTGTTTGAACAACTCATTTACATGCCAAGAGACAGTATTGAGCCGAGTTAAGTCATGGAAGAGCAAAATGTTTGAAGGTCAAGCTGCAGTTTACCTGTCACAAGCAAGACCGGGTGGAGGTCGCGCGCATAAGAAAACAAAAGACACAGGGCCATTTTTCACAAAGGTATTTCGAATCAAACGTGGTGTATAAGACAAACGCGCGCACCGACCACCTGCCGTGGGCGGTGCACATGTACTACAACCAAAATTTTTTTCACGGCTTCCAAAACTCAAATCACCACTTCTTTTCGTCACAATTTCATGACTCTCTAAATTGCCATTAGCCAATGTTTGTTGCTGATTGAAATGGATTGAGAATTGGAATACCCAAAAATTAAACCCTATGACCTTGTTAAAAAATTTCTCCTTAGGGTTTTTAAAGTTGGTGTTTCTAAAATAGTTTTGTGCCATATACTTGCTTCATCTTGTTTATTTCCTCTTCTCCCTCACTCCAATAGTATCATTGCTGGGCCTCTTCCCTATTCCTTATATCCCAAGTCACTCATTCCCAAGCCCCATTTCCTATCCATAAATCTGTTTACTTTCCATCAATCTCCTTTCCCATTTCACTTAAAAATTCCAAACCCCAAGTTCCCAAACAATAGCTATCCATTGTCTCACATTTTTCAAATTTTCAAAAGGAAAATTATCAATAACTAAATTAACTTCATTTTCCCCATTGCTCCATATCTCTCTACATTCCCGTCCTCTCTTTAACACACATTTGGAAACTAAACAAAAGCACCAAATTCTCATTTTTATCTCATACAAGCCAAACACATAGACCTTGAAACACCAATGTGAGACATAGCACGATACATCATATGATAGAGATAGTGATTCTACCACCGAGCTACATGCACCTAGAAGGCCTCGTAAAGGTGGCAAACATGAGAGAAGAGTCCACCCATTGACTCAATTGTAGGCTTGCGCACTTGCAATGGAATGTTTTCGAGAGCAACATGCTATCAACATTGTGAGATGATTGCTAGGATTCATCATCATCAGATGCCAGCCTTGTTTGTATTACACTTACATGATGGTCAGTAACTCTTATGGGTAAAATTTCACATCACACCGAAAACCATCTTCACAACAAAGAATACCGAATGTGGGTGAACAATGCAACAAAAGAGACAGTATGAGTATTATAACCACACATCGTGCCTAGCTATGTGAGACAATTTTGCTGGGCATATTCTATTCAGCTTCCCGAAGGAATCCTATATGCTCGATGAAACTCATTATCGACATTTTAGCCAGAGGTCCTAAGCCACGCCTATGCCTACCACACTGTGTATGTGTTATTGATGTATTTCTAGATTAGAGGATGATGAACATACCTCCATTTCATGTGCCGAATATTGAGAGAATGACCACTCTGTGCGTAATAGGTGTCCTTGAGCAAAATAAAGACAACAAGATGATTAAGGGCAGCTATCAAGATCGTGGTTGTACATCAAATTTTGATTGGTGTGGCATTTTCATGGGAGGATTTCATTTCCGTACTTTTCCACATCTCCTTAGGTTCCTCTCACGTTATCCATGATGCAGAACCTTCACATCACCAAAAGGTCATGAGACGCAGCCTATCGCTGGTGCCATTGTTTGTTACTTATCAAAGAGAGGCACCAGAGTATTATTTAGCAGCAGCCCTCAACGTAGTACTATCTTCCACCGTGAAGGGGTCCGTTGCCACTGGCAACAGCATGGTAGGTGGCTGTGGATATGTAAGAGGCCCAGGATGAGGCCCTTCGTGGAGGCCAGATACCGATTTCTCATATTAATGATATACCTGAGCTCTCCAAGTCAAAGCGAGAGAGCATCGGTCAGAGCGTAAAGTCACATCAACATATTAACTGCTGTTCTGCTGTAGTGAGCCAAATGGATCATAAACTATTTTACACAGAAAAGCAATGGAAGATCAACAAACAATCATCGAATTCAAAACATCCGTTAGAGAACCTAAGTCACTGTGTTGTGGGAACCAAGATGACACCTATTGAGCGGGAAATTGAGGTCGATAGAGAGACTTGGCTTGAGAGGGTCAATATTCATCTTGAGAAGTCATGGAGAAGGAAAACAAGGAAAATAACATGCTCGTGCACACAGAACTATTGGGCACGAAATCACAGCCTGGTAAAACGAGGATCAAAATCAAGGCAAGGCTAAGGAGGGCACTAAAGCATCGTAAAAGTGAAGGAGGTTCAAATTTTAGCTTTCCAAGCTTCTTTGGACCAGCATAGTGCTTGATGCGAGGGGATATTCAACCCAAATTTCAAGAAATTTAAAAATTTGTCAATTTTGAATTTTTGGCCTAAACACATTTTCTCATTTTTTTGATGGTAGCGCCAGCCTGCCGCTATAATTGGCGCCCTTTCCGTAGAAAATTTCATTTCTATATTTTTTCATCAAAATTTAATACCTTATGATTACCCAAGGATTTCATCAAGTTTCGTGTCGCTAAAGGGTGAAAACACCGAAAAATGGTCGCCACTTTTTGCACACATTATAGCCAGTATGTTGGGAGATCGTATTTTTGAGTGGGTACCAGGTTCAAATTCAAATTCTCCACCTGACGTTACTAAAAGGGTATGTGATTTCCAACGATGTATCTGGGAACTCAATTGGACTCTCCAGAAACCCCCAAACGTTCAAAACATGCTACATAGTGAGGATTTCTTTAAAAAATGTTTGTTAGAAAATTTGGCTTTATTTTTTTCGTTCTTGCATAGTCTTAATTTTGCCTAGTTTTGATATTTTAATTTTTTTCTACAACTTTGAGTGCAAATTGATGTACTTCATGACCACAGAGGAATTTTGCTGTTATTTACTCATATTAGTAGATTCATTCACCAAAAAGTAATGTAAGTGAATGAATCGCTTCTTTATCACATAGAGTGCAAGATGTTTCATTGCTTATTTTTGTGTCTTTGTGTTTAGATATGGTTAAAAACTCTAGAATGATGAGCTAAACCCCAGAGGTTGTATTATTAGCCTGTCTACATTTTTATGCAGTCTTTAAGTCATTTGTATGACACTGGGGATTGTCAGCACTTCATTGTACATTTCATCCTCTGTAATTTTGGTGCAAAGTGAATAGACTGTGTCATGACTTTTGGGATCCATACTCTGTGTTTTATTTTTGTGTGTTTCTCTATGTGATTGTAATGTAATCGATGTTTATGTACTTACCTTTCCTTCTCCTTTTCTTCTTCAAAATTAAACAAAATGATAATAAGGGCGGGAATTCATTAGCTTGCTTTGCTCCTTCTTCGCTTTGTTTAATTTTCATGTTTTCACCATTTCTTCCTGAAGATGTGATCTTTGTTGATTCATCTTCTTATCTCTTCACCCAACTGAATTCATCCGTTCATCTAATCTAAAGCATCAAAACAATTTCCTTCCTTGCCCCATTCAGAATTTCGCAAAAACTAGCCTCATCCCCCAACTCCAAACTGCTTTCTTTCCCTTGTTTCCTCCACAAAACCCCAAACCGAAATAAAACTCCTTAGTTATGAGCACTTAAAGCCTAAATTTCCTTATTTCAAGTCATCTCAAGCCTTTATTGATTATTCAAGGAGATTGACCCGAAGAGAGCCCTCTTCCACTGTATGGCTAATACCACCCATGGTTTGATGTTACCCCGAACTTTCCCTTTCACCGAGGTAGATTTAGGAAATAAAACAATAAAATAATGCTTACATACATCTCATTTCAACAATCATTATCATATACACATCTATCTATAACAAATAATGAGTACATTCAACATTACCTAACAATATACACACCATGATGAACACCAACATGGGAACATACACCAACACAATATAGAATATATATGTACATATATATATATGAACTATAATGTCAAAATATAAAACTATAACATAACCACATATAAATGTCAAATATTCCTATACTCATTAACATGATTACTAGTCATGTTTTCTTTCTAGCTGACAGTGCCTCCATGCCCACCATGAGGTGCCCCTCTGGAGGTGCTCATTGAGACAGTGTATCATGAACTGTGTTGTTAGCACTGCTGTGTTTTGCTTCAAAGGGATGGTGTGCCTTGTTCGCATCACGGCCCGGTTTCAATCGATGGTTGTTTCTGATTGTGACTAGTGTCCGTCAGATGTGGCATGCGCCCCCATTATGCCTGCTCACTGTGATTGATGTTGGCTACTCATGATCTTTGGTGTAGGTGAAGGAGGAGGAGGTGAGCATTAGAATAAGATCACCTCACCATCATGACCACCACAGCGCCTGTGGATCTCTACCACGCTCATCCATCCTAGTCACAAGACTAAGCTCAACGACATGACACATGAGAGCACCATTTCCACAAGGGCATGTATTCCCAAGGCTCCAGAGCCCACGATCACTGACACTTGATTTATAGGGAAGATGCCTCAACGAAACCAAGAGCCAAGCACCGCTATCATCCAACTCCACCCTGGAACGAGTGTCCCCCCACACCACACCCCACGTATTTCTCTACCGAGGATCAAGCCCGCCATCATGATCCATCGTCTTCACCATCTCCATCAACATGAAAATTTATCATTCGATATACAATCATGTCTTAACGAATGTCCCAATATTTACAAAACATATAGAACACAACACGATTTGAAAATTAAATAAATTTAATAAAACAAGAACATCATATAGAACAAATTTTATTTAATTAATTAATTAATACAATAAATTAAATGTATTAATTTTAAATAAAATTATCATAACATACCTTCTTCAGACTGTGCTCATCCTCTCATTAAACAGGATATTATGGGCACCCCTCACCAAACCAAACCAAAGGACATGAAAACCATCAGCGTAACTTTAAAGAGTGATCATCAAGACTAGTTGGGCAATCTTACTGACTGTGAGATATTCAATAAAAGCTTTACATGCCACTGTCAGTGCACTCATCTGCCCCACCTGCATCCATATGCAACATCGGCCTATTAGATGCCAAACAAAAATCTCGCCATGCCTTCAGCCCCAAAAATATACAAATAACCTTGAAGAAAAAAGAATACCAACTTCCATGCTCAGAACTACATCTATCTAATGATGTACAAAACGCTACAAAAAATGATACCATCTCACACAAGTCATGGCGTCTGAAAAAATAATCAACACAAAACAAAAGTGGTAACCAATATGTTTCCATGTACCTATAGTGTTCACGTACACATAGTAGTGAGATGTACCCCCCCACTTCTAAAATCAAATGAAGCATGGAACTAACCATCGCACACTTGAAAATCAGAGAGAAACGATTGTCCTTCCTAATGTATCTCTAGACCTACGCCAACTGCCTCTGTTGCATTGTTGATGAGTAAACTGGGAACAAAAATCTCACCTTTCCTGGAGAAATAACAACAAAACATATACCCTCCTGAGGTAATATTCCAAATGGAAGTAATAATAGTAGTGCGCGTATTTACAGAAAAATAAATACAACATTCTAAGATATAGTAGAGTCAAATAAAGAGATGTTAAGAAGAAAGTAATGTTGTCCTTGATGGCAACCAAGACTGAATAATAATAATAGACAAGAGATAGTTGACTTGTGTTGTCCCGACAGAAATCCACCTCATGAAGTTACTCTTGACTTGATGACTTGGTAAATGAGCAAACTGACATGTAAAGTGATGTTTGTTAGCAACAGACATTTATGTTGTCTCGTACCCATAGATGATGGCAACTTACTCGATGAAGTTGTGCTTTACAGAACATGTCTTGATGAACTAAACTGCATCTGCTAGTGATATTGCATACAATGAAGAAAGGAATTCAAGATGTGATAGATTCTATGATAAAAGAGTATGTTCCCTAGCAAGGTCACAGATTGTTCAGAAGTCGTAAGGCATCGCCAGAAACACCAAGCCCCAAGCTGTGGACATGTGAAAAGCACAAGAAGGCAAAACAGGTAACCACCAGGCTGGACCCATTGTATTGAGTAATGATTCTGCCCACAGACCCTCCTATCCAGGAACACCAAGTACGTGTTTGGTGCCTGCATTGCGTTTTGGCCTGCAGGTCAGAAAAGGTGCCTGTGGTAATAAAGGCTCATGGCTGTTTGCCTGCCATGGCTGGCAGGCCTGCAGGCTGAAGGCTCTGCATGTTTTGGCTCATGGTATTAGTGGCACCGTGTATTGAAGGCTCACAGTGTTTGCTTTGGCCTTGTATTAGAAAGGGCCTGGGCATTATGTCTTAAGGGCTGTTTTGCTCAAGGGTTAGTATGTGCTTGGTATTAAAAAAAGGATAAACCTATATAAGGAGAAGAAATTATTGTGCAAATCATGAGAGGGAGGATGTTCGACTGAATGAATACTTTCATGAAGTATATCAGACAAAGTGTAAAGGTTTGATGATAGATTCGAATGCATGATGCCACCATTGAAGAAATGATGAAGAAGGGGAATTCAGATCCGGAATGTATTTACATTCTGATCCTATAAGGCTTAGATCTCGAGATGAGGCAAACATCTCATCACAAAAGGACAACTGAATCAACATTCCATCTAAAGAAGTATACGTTTATAATAGCGGAATATATATACGTTGAAGCTGCTGCAGAGAAGCGCAGATATACTGTATTTCACCGAATAAAATCGCGTATGCACAAAAGAATCAGTTTATATCGGCACTACATATGGGTTTGTAGGAAGACACAGGACACGCTGTGACGTTGAAAGGAAAACAGAGTGCAAACCAGGGGCTTGTTGGGTTCTTGTATAGCTGTCCGATCTGTTTCCATTGGGTTACTAACATCCGTCAAAGGAGTTATATGTATCTGTTTAATGCACATAGCGAAAGTTTTGAAAGGGTCCACTCTAAAATATGACAAACGTAATCGCAAGTTGCCTCCAAATAAGTCAATCCAAAGAAAATTGATGAAATGCATCCAGCAGAGACAGCTTGAAAACGAGCCTCGGCCGGGGTTGTAGCCCTTCAGTGAGGTCACAAACGACCGGGTTGGGTGTTTCCCTCTGCAGAGGTCGTGTAAACGAGTCAGAAGTTGGTTCTCTCCAAGGAGAGGTCGGGTAAATGAGCGCAGTGGGTGCCTGGGCGCAAGGTCGGTAGGAGTCCCGGCACCAAAGACAAGGCGTTGCAAGACAAGTTTTATAACAAAACATTAAATGAGCAACTGCAACGGTGGTTTTCTCCCGACTTGGGTTTCCACCTAAAACTCGGTGTTCATGTGTGATGCTTATATGTGATGGTTTATTCCTCGTTTCATCGATATGTTTATCGTTTGTTGAACATCTAATGAATAAATGTTGGAATGATATATGGAAAATTAATGGCATAATTAGATTCTGCTTCATACGCTAGTTTTATGAAGGATATCCGCGTGTATATGCCGCCTTTGATTCAACAAAGTAGCGTATGGGTTTTAGAGAGAGTGAAAAGTAAAAAGTTTGATAAAGTCCTAAATACTAATTCACCCCCCACCCTCTCAGTATTTTTCCAACAATTGGTATCAAAGCATCCTTGCGTGCTTCCGATCGTTGAAGGAGATCCATTGCAATGAAAGAAGCCAAAGAATAAGGTTACTCAAGGAAAGAAGAAGCCCTTTTAAATCATGTGTGTTAAATTGAAGGAGATGAAATAGGTATTAATTACTGTTGTTCTTGTATTTTACTTTGACCTGTGATATGCAAAGGTTATGATAGAAAGTGATAGTATGGACCTAGAAGAGACGCGCAGATTAAAGATGAATAAAGATTTCGAATGGGCGCCCACAAGTGCTCATGGCAAAGAAGCAAAAGAAGAAGGCTAAACGAAATGGAGATAGCTCGTAAAACACAGGGCAGCAGAAAAATGAAGAAGACAAATCGGCATTTACGCTGTTCTTGTGACTACCTTCGTGCGCAAGAGTAAGAGAAAGTAAAGTTGTGGACCTAGAAGAAGCTCTCAAGATTAAAGTTAAGAACCATGCCCATTCCATACAAGAAACTATCTACAAAGAGATGACCTCTCAATGGAAAACAGACAGAAATGCCGAATGGATAGGTAAGGGCGAAGGAAAGGTTTGCACTTAGCATCCAATCGAATTAAAGGATTAGAAGGAGAAATCAACTATCTAAATGCATCTCAAAGAATCACGCAAGAGGAATGAAGGACTTGAAGCTCCAATCATCTCTACAAGCAGTATCTAGAAGTGATCAAATAAGAAGAATGAAGAGCTCAATAAAACATAAAGAAGAAAACTAAAATTGCTGAAAGAAGAGATTCTAAATTTGAAAGATCAAGAATATGGAAGATGAAAGAAGAAAACATGACAAAGCAATGTCAAGCTCTGGAGGTTGAGGTAAACATTCTCAAAGGTAAATTAGAAGAAAAGGTTAGACTTTTTGAGGTTTCAAGATAGTACTAATACTTTGACAATATTATGAGTAATCAAAGGTATCCCGCTATCAAACTTGGTCTTGGCTTCCATAACTATTAAAGGAGAATCTAGCTCACAAGGAAGTGCTAAAAATTCCAGGATGTCAATGCAAAACCTGGAAAGAAAGAAACAAAAGGTCAACCAACAATGAAATCTCAAAGGAAACTAACTGACAAAGTTGAATGCTTTAAATGTCATAATTATGGGCATGTTGCAGCAAATTGTGGGAGCATCACCGATTGTTAAATAATCGTATTGAATCCGTATCACTATTTTCTCAACAATAATGATGACAGATATGTTTTTAAAAGTTGAAGCATTGCGATATATCCTATTTGTTTGGTGATGAAGAGTTTGTGTTACCGAGATGAAAGTCTGTAATTCGGAGAGTGACAATTTACAGCAAGAGATTGTTGCTTTATAACTTGCCGATGAACATATGTTGTTGCACAAGAAGGAGAACCCAAGTTCAGGGGAGCAAACAGTTGAATAATGATTGCATTGTTGGTAACATGACCTTATTCTTTGGTTTTTTGTGATACCCATGCTCAAATGATGATGACTTGGTACATGTATTAAGAGCAGACAGATTTGATCCTCGGTTACCGATAAGCATCTTTGTGCTCACACATGCATGAGCTGGGATGTCGTTTTGTTTCATAACAAGAATAGATCACGTGTGGTTTTGTTACTATGGTTGAGATCTTTTTTTGCTCACATATGTTACTTCACAAGCAACCTTGAAGAACTTGATGATATGGACCACATGGATGATTGCTTGACACATATTTGAAGATGTTGTTCGTAAGGATAATCTCTCTTGGAAAGACTGTATTGATGCTCAAAGAATTTAAAGGCTTGGTTACTAATGTGCTTATGCTTACAATCGTTGGATGACGTTGAAGACACAACCACACCGTTCTACCCATTCGTAGTCTGTGTGGAAGCATTCAAATATCCGCAAAAGAAGTCAACACCGTTTTT
The DNA here is from genome assembly GCA_034641835.2 of Pinus albicaulis. NCBI lineage: Eukaryota > Viridiplantae > Streptophyta > Pinopsida > Pinales > Pinaceae > Pinus > Pinus albicaulis. Next base: position 113,440,458 of record CM076583.1, on the reverse strand, counting down.
CTCACAAGAGGACGGGGGATCCGGTTAAAATATAGAAGATGTATTGGATACGTCAAGCCTTCGAAACATGTCAGTTAAGATATACGTGGAGTTCATACGAAACCGCGTATGTTTGATTGCCGATACCTTCGTTTGGAGTCGCCTTAGCACAGCTTCTATGTCGTTTGGTATCCATGAGGACTGCTGGTATCTCCGGTGGTGTCTCAGCTTCTCATAATTCTACTTAATGTTTTGAGAAAGAGCTTTGATGATTTATTGGTGAAAGTGTCTGTGATGCACAAACTAAGGGGCACTTAGTCATATGGAAGGATGCTTGACGCACATCTGGTGGGGAGTATTAGCTTTGGCTTTTATATAATGCATTGTTGGCATTATTTCAAACATGTTCTCTTTTCTTGAGGATTTTATGTTGGTCATAAATGGTCTTATTTGTAATTTGGATGAAAATAACTGTTGAGACCCATGATGAAATTGTAATATTCAATGTGGGAGACTTGTCACACCAGAAACCTACTTGGTTGGGTAGCCGAGTCAAATTTTGTAAAACCACTTGGTTGGGTAGTTGAATTGAAATGTAAACCCACTTGGTTGGGTATTTGAGTCTCATATGTAACCACTCTTGGTTGGATCTTTGATGTAAGTATGAGTCCTTGGTGATGGAGAAGTTCAGAGAGTCATGTACTTTATTGGAAAACATGTTTGAACATCTTAAAGATGAACCTGAAGGGGAGCTTGGCCACTTATATATCAGTATCCTATGGAATGCTTCTTTCCACATGTGGTAAAAGGGGGAGAGTGACATGGTGTTCGACCGAAGAGAACAATGGTACAAGAATGGGGAGAGAGTAATATGGTTTCCATTGTATTCTTAATGTACCTATCTCATGTGGTGATCAAACACCATCGTGCTGCTATCAAGTCCAAAGGGGAGATTTTTGGCACATGGATGCGTAATGCTGTCCTTGATGGCAACCCACCATGAAGATGAAGACAAGAGATAGTTGACTTTGTGTTATCTTTGGATGCAACCAATTTGACAGAAGTTATTCTGACTTGATGGACTTGGTAAATGATGAAACTGAGTATGAAGTGATGTTTGCGAAATAATATGATGATGCGATGTTGTCCTTGAATGGCAAAGATGATGGCAACTTACTTGATGAAGCTGTGTTTCGATAGAACATGTCTTCAATGAACTAAATCTGATGTATCTACAAAGGAGTGGCTTAAGGCACTGAAGAAGAAAGGAATTCAAAGATGATAGATCTATGACAAAAAGAGTATGTCTCTAGGTACATTGATTTGTTCAGGGGATGTCACATGCACGGAACAACGTTCCAAGTCGTGCGTATGGGAAAAAGCGCTCATAAAGGAAAAACTGTGTGGTAACCACCATGGCTGACCCATTGTATTGAGTAATGATTCGCTTCATGTGACCTCACTCAGGAATAACGAACAAAGTAATGCTTTGGGCTCATGGTATTGAAAAGGGGTCCGTGGTATTGAAGGCTCATGGTATTGAAAAAGGGGCCCGTGGTATTGAAGGTCATGGCATTGCTGGCTTATGGTATTGAAAAAGGGGCCCGTGTATCAAGGCTCATGGTATTGTTTTTGCTCATAAAAGGAAAGGGCTCATGGTATTATAGCCTGCAGTGTTGAAAAAGTGATAAACCTATATAAGGAGAAGAATTACTAAAAATTGCAGGAGAGTGGGAGCAAGATGTTCTGATTCTGAATGAATACTTTCTGTATGAAGACATTCCAGATGTGAAAGGGTAAAGGTTTGATGATAGATCCGAATGCATGATGCACCAATGAAGAAAATGGATAAGAAGGCAATCGTATCCTGAATGTATTTGTATCTCATGCAGATCTATTATGGAAGGTTTAGATCCAGATGAAGTAAATATCCGTTCGAAGTAAAAGGGATAAATCTGAACCGAATACAAGGTGATCTGAAGTATGCTGCCTATAATGTATAAGATCTATACGTTAGTTTGTTTGCAGGAAGCGCAGATATACGTGGCTTCGCCGAATAAAAAGCGTACAAGTATATGAAATTCACTATAATTATAATCGTTATTACTTGTTTCTGTATGAAGAATATAAAGTTATATCAAGAAAGAAAAGGCAGAAAAAGAGAACAGTCAATCAGAAGAAATGTTCAATCATTTCATCATTATTAAGAACGCCAAGAGCATGGTTCAAACATTGTTGACGTGCTGGCACTTGTATATCCAACAAAATACAATAAAAACGTGGCCCGCAAGTTGTATTTTGCAAGGGCTGGATCCAAAGGTGAAATCAAGGAAACGTGGTCCAGAGCCGAGGATCACCCCGCCTGCAATGTAGCCTCCTCCAGTGAGGTCGGTAAACAAGACTGGGGGTCGTAGTTCCTCTGCAGAGTATACCGGTAACCTCAGCCGTGGGTTGGAGCTCTCCCTTCCGTATAGGGGCTTCAGTAAACAAGCGCAGTGGGTGTCGTTATGATGGCAGGAGTTCAGCATCAAGACATATATGTTGTAAGATGTTTTCCATAATAAAATATTGAAGGCCGCCTAAGCAACTCATGGTTTTCCCGACTCGGGTTTCCACCTAAATCCGGTGTTCATGTGTGATGTTTACATGTGATGGTTTATCTTTCATCGTACACAAGCTATCGTTTGTTGAACATTCAATGAATAACGTCGGAATGATATAAGTGAAGAATTAATGGCATAATTAGATTCCGTGCATACGGTTTTTATGAAGGATATCCGTGTTATGTCAAATGATCCAAGAAAGCAGCGTATGTGGTTTTAGAGATAAAAAGTAAAAGCCTAATGGTGTCCTAAATACCGATTCACCCCCCCCTCTCAGTATTTTTCCCAACAAGAGAACTTTCAAATTTATTTACAATAGAAAAATAGATGTACAATGAGTCCCATAAGATGCATAACTAGAAATACAAGTCACCAATAGAAGAAAAACCTCAAAAGGAGGAGTTGCAACCAAGTATATAGACTGGAAGTGCCTTTACATCAGCATATTTTATTACCGCAATATACCGTAGATTACATCATATTCAGAGTGATAAGTGAAAATCAGATTCATAACATATATACACACTATAGAGGCTCTTTCATCAATCCCCTCGGGGTTTTTAGCAAACACCATGTGTACATGGTAGATCTAAGATCTCACTACAGATCCACAGAAATAACCTAGATTTTTTGGGAAGTTATCTGTATGTTCATATCGTATCTTATTATGACAAGAATACATATATCCTCCAATGGATCTCCAAAGTGAAGGGCGTATCCCCCAACACTTTCAAAACCAACTTTCCAAATGAAAGCAAACACCGCAACAACACCCCAGAAATAATGCAGACCTTGAAGAAAAACTACATTGTAGGGTTTAGAATATGTTTGGCCACATGCCATGATTAGAAAATGAAGCTCAAGATGTTAAATACTCTCCTCCCAATTTTTTATAAGCATTCCCCACTGAAAAGGAGCACTTAAATGGTCTAGATTTAAGTAGATCTAGCCTCCACTTGCTTAGCTTCAAAGACAACGCACTGCCAAGAACTATGTTGTAGTTGGAAGAAGAATCTTGCCTTTAGCCGCATAGTGGACCATGAATACAAGCACCCTCCCAAGAGGCCACCAATCGTAAGAGTGGGGATTCCCATCGAACACCCGTTGCTAAACAACACTATTCTCGCCTAAACAACAAGAATGATATATGTCGGGTCACATAACATATTCGTAACTGATGATCATCAACAACCTTATCATGCTTCCATCCTCTTCCTTTTATAATAGATGTAGCTTAGAGAAAGAGGGGGAAAAGGGATGAAGAGAAAAAATCGAAGGGAAAGAGCGACAAAAAGTCAAGAGCGAACATTTTACTTATGGTAGTTATGGTTCAAAATTGACAATTAATTTAAAATTTTACAATTTTACAATTTCACAAATTTACAAATTTTAATAAAATTGAATGATGACAATACATACAACTACGAATACAACTTTCACAATTTCAAAATACAATTACAATTGTACAAATATTTTACATACAATTACAATTAAAATTACTATTAGAATTAGAATTAGAATTACAATTACAATTTTATAATTTTACAAACAATTACAACTACAACTACAATTTTACATACAATTACAATTACAATTACAGTAACAATTAAAATTTTACAATTTTACATACAAATACAATTAAATTTATAATTACAATCACGATGCATAAAATTACAATTACAAATTTAAAAATTTAAAATTTTTACAATTTTAATAAAATTGAATCATGACAATACATACAATTACAATTAAAATCACGACATAATGTTTAATAAATACCATGATTTAATATTAAAAATAAATATCATGATCATGATAACCATCATACAAATATCATATTCTAAAATACACATTCAAATTCGCTAACATCATCTAATCATCATGATCATGATCATCTAAAATAACACAAACATTGTACAACATCATCACAACACACACATTCAAAATATACATCTCATGTCAAATAACCGCTATCACATACATCTATTTGTACACATTAAATGAACATATCTAACATGACCTAACAATATACACATCATGATGAACAACATGTAAATTAAGTACATCAACATGAATACAAAATACATGGACTATATATATATATATATATATATATATATATATAATGTCAAAATATACAATGTATAACATAGAATCGTATATAAATGTCAAATATCTCATTGCAGACTACATCAACATTAAAATGGTTTTCTGTTCATCGTTGATGCTGTCTGGGCCTCATGCTCAAATGGATGTAGGTGCTCTGCCGAGAGGAGCTATTGATCAAGCAGGTACCGATTAGAAATCGGTTTTCAATGACGTCGATGGTGCAGTCTTTTCTCAAGGATGGTAACCCAATCAAATGGGACCTTCCTCGCTCGTGATTAGTGCTCGCTCATTGATGGTCGTGGTTCGATCAGACTAGGTGTTCCACGAGATGGTGCATAACGTCGAAGATGTTCGGTTTGGCTAGGAATGGATGTTGGTTGCTCGTGATCTTTGGCGTGAGGTGAAGGATGAGGAGGCGGAGTACTAGAATGATGATCACTCCCCTCACAATCATGATCATTAGATGAGCTATTTTATCATGGATCTCCACAATGCCTATCTATCCTAGCCGCCATTACTCTAGAAGCTCTAACGATATGACACATGAGAGTCATCATATCACTAAGACATGTCTCTCAAAGGTATGTGAGCCACGACTGTACCGGATCTCGATCGTGTAGGCGACGCCGCCATCGAAATCAGAGTCGACACCGTCACCACCCAACTCCATCTCGAATCGAGCGTCCGCCCCCACACCACACCTCTATGGGTATTTCCACTCGAGATCGTCCGGCCACCATGATACGTCGTCGTTATATCCTCATCAACATACACCTCCAGATCATTCAAAGGGAGTGAATTGGTTCCCCAACGAATGTCCCAACATTAAAAATATAGAACACAAATAATAATTAGAAAATTCTCATTAAACAATTGATAAAATGTTAAAGATTATGTCTCAATAAATTTATTCTACCTAACAGACTAAGACAATAAAAATTAAAGTATATTAATTTAAATAAAATACTAATATCACTCTCTTCCTATGGCTCATCCTTTATGAAGAGGATATTAGAAGGTCTTCGCCAATCCAAATCGTGCGGACATGGAACCATCACAAACGCAGTGATCATCAACACTAGCTAGCAAATTCCATTGCATTAGTAGATATTTTGCTAGAAAGTTAGACGTGTGTCTCTCTGGGCATCATCTGGCCCTACATCTATCCATACACACGATCGACCCATGAGGATGCCAAACAAAATCAAGTCAGTTTTCGCAACCTTCAAAACATACAAAATAACTGAATCAAAAGGAATGTCAACCTTGCACATGCTCAAGAACGACACTTATCTAATGATGTACAAAACTTGCACAAAAAAATCACAGACTATCCACAATTCATGGCGTTCGGAATAAATAAATTCAACATAAAATAAAAGTGGGCAACTAATGTGCTTCCTATCATTGGCATAGGCAGTGTAATGTGGTTTACTGGGAGGCAGTGAGATGCACCTCACCTCCTCTGAACCAAATGAAGAAATGCATAACTGACCACCAGACACCTAAAAATATGTAGGAGAAACCATATCATCCCTATTGTATCTCTAGGACTATGCCAACTAACTCCCTGTTGCATATCTGACAAGGAAACAGAATTGGGGAGAATCCCGCCCTCTCCTAGATAGGCCAATAATAAAATATATATCCTCCTTAGTGTGTAATATTCCCAAATGGGGAATGCAACAATAGAAATCATATTTGCAAGAAAATAATGAGGTTAATCTAAGATATAGTAGGAGGCCAATAAAGATACCTATCAAATGTATTTACAACAACAAAATAGATGTACAATTAGGCCCATAAGATGCATAACTAGAAATACAAGTCACCAATAGAATAAAAACCTCAAAAGGAGGAGTTGTAGCCAAGTATATAGACTGGAAATGCCTTTACATCGTTATTTTATTGGCTGCAACATACTGTACATTATGATTTATATCTAGAGCATATAAGTGCATGAAAATTTTATCTACAATGTTAAAACATACACTATAGAGGCTCCTCTATCAACTTTGGGAAGCCAGAAAACACTATGTATATGTAGTAGATCTAAGATCTCGATTCGGAGATCCGATAAATAATCGAGATTTGAACATTCGTAATTGTTTAGATCAGATCTTATTATGACAAGTAAGAACAACATCTCCAATGATCTCCAAAGTAAGGCGATCCCTCAACACTTGAAAACCATCTTCTAAATGTCAAACACCCTGCAACAACACCTATAGGAATAACGCAGATCTTGAAGCAAAACTGCACTTTAGGGTTTATAATATGTTTGGACACATGTCGAGATTAGAAAATGAAGCTCATGATGTTCAATACTCTCCTCCCAATTGTTTAGAATCCTTCCCATCGGGTATGAGCACTAAAATGGTCTAGATATAGAGATCTAGTTTCATTGTCGTTAGCTCTCCAAAGACAACCAAACCCTCAACAGGATCTCGTGTTGTAGTTGGAAGAAGAAGCTTGCCTTTATCCGCATAGTGGATTATAATACAAGACTCTCCCAAAAGCTACCATCGGGAAGAGGTGGGGATTCCCGATCGCATCAATTTCACAACACTATTCTCAGCTAAACAACAAGAGAATGATATATGTCTAAACAGACAATATATTCAGAAATCTGATAATCATCAACAACCTTCTCATGCTTCCATCCTCTTCCTTTTATAATAGATGTATCTTAGAGAAAGAGGGGAAAAGGGGAGGAAGAGAGAAAATCGAAAGGAAAGAATGACGAAAAGTGAAGAGCGAACATTTTGTTAGCCACCAATAAAAAAATTTATATCAAAAGGTGGCTAAAAAATTTCTGAGCCTTCAAGAAACAAGTTTCATTGCTAAAAAATGTTATCTCTTGAAGACTCTTGAAGACATCATGCCCTTGTTTCAATCTTCACTGCTGTTTCCATTCAGAAATCAGAAATTCTGCTGATTCCATAAGAGAAAATATTGCTGCAAACACCATTTTCCCTTCCTTCCACTTCAAAACCAACCTCCATTTTTACCCCTTTTATTCCCATGAAATACCTCTATTTTTCATTTGTTTCCCCTTTTCCCTTCATAAAATCCTCTTTACAAAGTTTAAAACTCCTTTTTTAACTCTGCCGAAAACCCCAAATCCATCAAAAAATCCTCAAAAACTCATAAAAATACACTTTTTTGTATTACAGACTTAAGCCCCCTCGGGCTAATTCTTAAACCACTTCCCCACATATGCCTTGGTGCTAGAAACAAGTGCTGAACCATTTAAGCGCTTATCACATCGGAAAAAATAGAGCGCGCAAGTCTATTTTGCCATATTAAAAGTTCCGATGCGATTAGCCCATTGTTTTATATCCTCTGATTGTATTATCGCTCCATATAATCTGAGTGCCCATAGTCAGGTGCTAAAACAATGTAAAAATCCATCTCCAATTGATATTTTCCTTTGTTAAATCATAAAAACTCATTTTTTTCTAAGTTTGGTCTAAACCCGTAGGAGTTATGTTTTTTAATATATAAATGGGTAGATTGAAAGACCCGCATCAAGATTTCCGATGCGATTGAAGCCCCATTGTATAAACTCCGCCCCCCCACTTTACTCCATGTAACTTCGCCCGGGACCAAGAGTTAAAGTCCCAAGCGCCAATCGCATCACAAAATTCCAAATGGTTAGATTGAAAGACCTGGCCCGACTTTTCGTTGCAATTGGCCCTTATGTATATAAGACCCGGGCCCATTATTTCTCATATAATCCAAGGCCCCGCAGACGGGTGCCTATTCACTTCTTATAGATAAACCCACCCCCAAAGCTAAACCTTTGTGTTTTATTAAAATTTTGGTTTTTCATATATATTAAAGGGTTTCCGCCGATGCAGGTTCTGAAACGATATCAACCATTGATCTAAATCTGATCAACGATTAGCGCATAATTGCATCGCAAAATTTTTTTCCAGCGCGTTAAACATAATGCCACCTCCCGATTGGTCAACCCCCGTTGAGTTCTCCACCGTCGATCTGATCTGCAGATCGACGGTCCGCGCTCAATCGCTCCATCGCACTCTAAGTTCTTTGCCCCGCCGATGCCTTTGCCTCCAATTACATCTGGACCATCCATGTGTCTAGATCGGATGATCCAGATCGCACCTCCCAACTTTGGTTTAAAATCATGCGCCCTGCATTCTAATGTTTTAGGCCAAATCCCAACCGTTGATATCTGTAGATCAATGGCCCTCATTAACCCTTTCTCCGCTTGTATTATTTCCATTTAACCCCCAGATTCAATCTAAGCCATTGATCCTCACATCCAATGACTCATATTTAACCCGACAGGATCTGCCTCCTGTGGGTCCTACCCTCTTCAAGATTCAATCTCAACCATCCATCTTAGATCTGACGGCCCATAATAAAATCGCTCCCCTTACTTCCGCCCGTTGCATCTATCCATTATCACACTCATTCTCTACCGTCAGATTTGAGACCCCAGATCCGATGGCACACACGGAGTTTCACATAAATTTCAGTGTGAAAGTTAATTTCTCAAAGGGCACGTGATATAGGTGGTTTTTTGATGCCACATGTCGGGCGGGGACGCATATTACTAAAAAGGCAAAATTTCCTATCCGCCTTCTCTCCGAGAGAAAACAACTATTTTTCCACCAAAACCACTTTCCCTCTTTTCCGTTGTGTGTTATCGTGCACGCCCTCCACCGTTGATCTCTGCAAATCAACGGTTCGGATCTAAACCTTAATTTACATATCACCCTCTGCCTCTACCAAAAGGTTTTCAACGCAAATCTCCACCGTTGATCGCGTTGGGTGGATCTCATATGATGGCTCATATTCATCCTGAAGCCCCAATTTCATTTCCTTCATATTTTACCCCCGCCAAAGGAAATTTTGATTATTTCCTTCGTTTTTCTTCCATTTTTTTTATAAAGTGACTCATTCACTTTGTATGATCACAACTGATCCCCATTGTTGATCTCTGCGCGATCAACGTTTCTAACTTATTTCTTCCTTAGCTCTTCCTTTAACCTCCGCAAACATATCTACACCATTGGATGATGCCATCCAATGACCGCGCTTGTCCCCACACCCTCTGAAGCAGTTTTTACCCAATAACATAGGATTTCATAATATTTTTGTATTTTGCAGGTTTCGAAGGATTTTCCCATTATAATAAAGGGAAATGAAAGCCGAGGGTGACAATCCTCCAGACTTTCATTCATAAAAGGAAGATCATTCCAAAGGGTTCTACGCCACATTTCATCAAAGCTTCATGGGCATTCATGCCATATGAGCCCTATGCGGCCCTGCACATCAACAAGACACAGAGAATTAAATAAAACAAAAGAGTATCAGTGTTAAAGAATAAAACATAGTGGAATAGAGGATTGAAGACAGTTTGAGGATTACGGCTAAGATTGATTATCAGAAGCCTAATCCTCCAAATTAAAACAGAATTAAATAAAATCATAAAGATCTATAGACAGAAAGCCTCCACTGCCACAACAGAGGCCAATTGATTCCTCTTAGCTACCACAAAGCCACCTGTTGCCTCAAAGCATTCAAACAGAGGCCAAAGTTATTGATCATAAATGATATTTGCCTCAGCGCAGCCAAACAGTTAATTCTGCTAAAGGAACTTAATGTAAAAATATCAGCAGAGTTATTGCAGAACTAATATAGAACCTAAAAGTCAACAAAAGCTCCCACCGAGCTTAATATTTAAATGCAAAACAATTAATACAGATAGAACATCTGTAAACTTCTCCATTGAGCCCCTCAAAGGCCTAGAAGAATTAAGTCTGTATTAATTGACTCAGGTTGTCTTTTATCAGATCCTGCCTCCTCATTCCTTCTATAAATACTTTTGTAGAAGATGAGAAAATTTTGGTTGCTGAACTTTGAAATATACTTGAGCTTGAGACTTCTACTTGTAAATAGTGTTCACTGGCTCTTGGAGCTCTGCTTGTGATAGATAAGTTAGTCTGGAAAGTGTATATGATTGTTGAACTAAAACATTGGACTTAAAGCTGTAACTGGTTTGGAGCATCAATACAAGTTGATTTATGGGATCCTGGTCTATGTCGACGGTGATTTTTTTCTTATTGTAAATCGTTATTTTATTTTTGTTTTCATTTTTTCCATCTTCTCTTATAAAGAACAACATGCATAGAGTTAGGATTTACTGTATACCAGTACCCTTCTCTGACTGATAAGCTTTATCTTAATTTTTTCTTCCAAATTGTGTTATTTAGGAATGATTTAATTTAGTTCAAGCTGTTAGGAATGTTGGCGTTCCCTCTAACTACTGTCTTAGCTAAATGTTATTCTTGAATGTTATTTTCAGTTCATGTCAAGTAGAGATGAGTTAAGGAAGATATGGTGAGCCCTGGTCCTAGTTTTATCCCCAAAGACTATCTGAAAGTTTCCCTTGGAATGTGTTAAAATCTAGATAGTTTCAAAGTACTTACCAGATCTTAGACCATTCTTTGTTATCTTATGTATTTGTCTTGAAAGTTACCAAGTAAAGCAGAGCTAGGAGAGGTTTGTAGTGAGTCCTGCCTGCTAGTTTCTTCTCCAATAGTAGCCTTTAAGTTTCCCTTTGTGTTTTAAATGTTTTTCTATTGAAAGTGTATCAAAAGCTAGCTAGTTTCAAAGTACTAACTAGTTCTTGGATTGCTTTTATGTTTTTCTTAAGTGTATGTCAAAAGCTGGCTAGTTTCAAAGTATTTACCAGATCTTGGGCTGCTCTTTGTTCTTCATTTGTTTAATTCCCCTTCTTGTTGTATCATTTCATTCCATAAATCAAAATTTAAAGAGATATTTAGACATAGATGACTTGCCCCATGGACCACTCTTGCCCCTTGTTGTTTCAATTAAACCCTATTATGACCCCATAGCCCAATGGACTAAAACCTACAATTATCTATATTTTTGGCCAAAGCTTGTTCTGATTGCTTGCAAATTCACAACTTTGAAACTCTATCCATTTAGGAATTTCCCTTAAACAATAATCATGCTCAACCATCCAAAACAAAACAAAACCCTCGGCCTTCATAACTAGTCTAATATCATCACCCAAAAGCTTTAAAGATAAATCAATCTTTGCACTTATTGGAGAGATCCCTCTCCGGATTCAGGAGGGCTAGATCCTAGAATCCCAAAGTGGTTGAAATGATGTTTCTCCCTGCAGTTGGAATTTGCCAATCTTGCTAATTACAGGGCCCTAACACATTTTACTTACGGTAGTTACGGTTCAAAATTGACAATTAATTTACAATTTTACAAATTTACAAATTTACAAATTTTAATAAATTTGAATGATGACAATACATACAACTATGACTACAATTTTACAATTTCAAAATGCAATTACAATTGTACAAATATTTTACAAACAATTACAATTAAAATTACTATTAGAATTAGAATTACAATTAGAATTACAATTTCATAATTTTACATACAATTACAATTACAATTACAATTACAATAATGACATAATATTTTATAAATATCATGATTTAATATTAAAAATAAATATCATGATCATGATAACCCTCATACAAATATCATATTCTAAAATACACATTCAAATTCGCTAACATCATCTAATCATCGTGATCATGATCATCTAAAAAAACACAAACATTGTATAACATCATCACAACACACACATCAAATATACATCTCATGTCAAATAACTACTATCACATACACATCTATCTGCAAGCACATTAAATGAACATATCTAACATGACCTAACAATATACACATCATGATGAACACCAACATGTAAATTAAGTACATCAACATGAACATAGAATACATGGACCATATCTATATATATATATATATATATAATGTCAAAAATATACAACTATAATATAACTACATATAAATGTCAAATATTTGCTGGCACTACATCAATACTAGTACTAGTCAAGGCATGCTCAATTGATGGTGCAGCCTCATGCTCAAATGGATGAGGTGCCTACTCTGTAGGTGCCTATTGATCAGAAGCTGCAGTCTGCTTAGGAACTGGTTTCTGATGAGTCGTTGATGGTGTAGCCTGCTCAGTCGATGATGTAGCCCGCTTAGATGGACCTTCCTTCTCAGGATCAGGTTCCTAATCAGTCGATGATCATGTCTGATCAGGACTAGGTGTCTGCTGAGATGGTGCATACTACTAATAAGATGCCTGTTGATCAAGACTGGATGTTGGCTACTCATGATCTTCAGTGTGAGGTGAAGGAGGAGGAGGTGGAGTACTAAAATGATGATCACTCCCCTCACGATCATGATCATCAAATGAGCTATTCTGTCGTGGATCTACATGATGCCTATCCATCCTAGCCTCCAGTACTCTAGAAGCTCTAACGATATGACACATGAGAGTCATCATATCACGGGGCATGTCTCTCAAAGGTCTATAAGCCTACGATCAGCCTGGATCTCCTTGATCGTAGTAGGGCAGACGCCCTCATCAACCAGGAGTCGACATCGTCAATTTTCCAACTCCATCCTGAATCGAGTGTTTGCCCTACACCACACCCCTGCGGGTATTTCCACTCGAGGATCAAATCTGTCACCGTGATCCATCATCTTCGCCATATCCTCATCAAAATATACACCCAGATCATTCAGTGGGAGTGGAATCATGTCCCCAATGAATGTCCCAATATTTACAAAATATATAGAACACAACAATAATTAGACAATTTCATTAAACAATTTAATAAAACAAGTTAAAGAACATGTTAGAATAAATTTTATTCTAATTAATTAATTAAGACAATAAAATTAAAGTATATTAATTTAAATAAAACACTAATATTACCTCTCTCATCCAGTGGCTCATCCTCTGTGAAGAGGATATTGGTACACCGTCGCCAATCCAAACCGACATAAGGGCATGGAACCATCACGAATGAGTGATCGTCATCACTATCTATCAACTCCATTGCATTAGTAGATATCTTGGCTAGAAAGTAAGACTGGCCCCGCTTGGGCATCATTTGGCCCCACATCTACATCCATACATGCAACATCATCATATGAGGATGCCAAAAAAAATCAGGCCTCATCTTCAGAAACCTCTCAAAAAATATACAAAATAAATTTGAAGCAAAAGCGAATGTTAACCTCCCACATGCCTAAGAACGACATCTATCTAATGATGTACAAAACTGCCACAAAAAATTCATAGACCATCTCACAAGTCATGGCATCTGGAGTAAATAATCAACATAAAATAAAAGTGGGCAAATAATGTGTTTCCTGTCATTGGTATAGTGTGCAATGGTCATCAGTGGTAGTGAGATGCACCTCACCTCCTCTGGACCAAACAAAGCAATGCGTAACTAACCACCAAACACGTAAAAATATGTTGGAGAAACTATATCATCCCTAATGTATCTCTAGGACTACGCCAACTGACTCCCTATTGCATAGCCAATGAGGAAATCTGGCAATTGGGGCGAATCCCGCCCTCTCCTAGATAGGCCAATAATAAAATATATATCCTCCTTAGTGTGTAATATCCCTAAATGGGGAATGCAACAATAGAAAGCAGATTTTCAGGAAAATAACAGAGTTCATCTAAGATACAGTAGGAGGCCAATAAAGAGACCTTTCAAATGTATTTACAACAACAAAATAGATGTACAATGAGGCCCATAAGATGCATAACTGGAAATACAAGTCACCAATAGAAGAAAAACCTTAAAAGGAGGAGCTGCAACCAAGTATATAGACTGGAAATGCCTTTACATCGTTATTTTATTGGCTACAACATAATGTAGATTACACTTTATATGTAGAGCATATAAGTGCATGAAAATTCAGATCCATAACAGATACAAACACTATAGAGGCCCCTCTATCAATCCCCCTTGGGGTTTTTATCAAAACACCATGTACATGTAGTAGATCTAAGATGTAAGTCTGCAGATCTGTAGAAATAATTAGAGATTCTGAAATATTCAGAATTGTTCATATCAGATCTTATTATGACAAGGAATAGATATCCTCCAATGGATCTCCAAAGTGAAGGGCAGATCACCAACACTTGAAAACCAGCTCTCCAAATGGTGTGCCAAAACATCCTGCAACAACACCTACAAGAATAACGCAGATATTGAAGAAAAACTGCACTATAGGGTTTAGAATATGTTTGGCCACATGCCAATATCATAAAATTAAGCTCAATATGTTAAATACTCTCCTCCCAATTGCTTAGAAGCCTTCCCCACTGAAATGAGCACCGAAATGGTCTAGATCTGAGTAGATCTAGCCTCCACTTGCTGCAGCTTCCAAATACAACCAAACCCTCAACAGGATCTACGTTGTAGTTAGAAGAAGAAGCTTGGCCTTTATCCAGATAGTGTACTATACAATACAAGACTCTCCCAAGAGTTGGCTCTCCCAAGAGCTACTCAATGGGAAGAGGTGGGATTCCCGATTAGGAACACCTAGTGCTAAACAACACTATTCTCAGCTAAACAACAAGAGAATGATATATGTCTAAGCAGACAATATATTCAAAAATATTATAATCATCGACAAACTTCTCATGCTTCCATCCTCTTCCTTTTATAATTGAAGATCTTGCAAACCTTAAACCACCTTCAATGAAATAACTTCTTTCACACAAAGCATCTCCATATAAACTACGTTGTGCCTCATTGATGGCCACTCTTCCATGACAGCGTTGTAGATTTTTTCAAGGGTGCTTGATTTAGCAGCCAAGATTCAACATTTTTACTTTTGGCCTTGATTTATTCACTGTTTAGGAGTATCATGGACCTCCTTTACACTTTTATTCTTAAGACAAAGAAATAAAATAAAAATGAATATTCCAATTAGCTCATGGCTAATTGGGAATATTACAGTTCTCCCCTCCCAAATGTTGCTTGTCCTCAAGCAACTGATAAGGTGAGTTCTGCAGCTCTTATCCTCCTCCATTAGTGACACCATCATGTGATAAGCTTCCTCCATAAGCTAGGTGTTCACCAATCCAGCCCTCCATGAATTTTTCCTCCAAAGTTCTCATGAGATGTAAATAATGTATACCATAAGGAGACAATAGCTCAAATGAAACAAACATGGCTTGCCTAATTTCCTCACTGAAACATGTAGCATAAGATACATGGAGAATCTCCATCCCATAGGGCACATACATACCTCCCATCCTCCCTCCATACATTCCCATAAAAATTACAAGTACACCATCAATGTATGGGAGAAAAACTATATACATACAAACATATTTTTTTGCATATGGAGGTGGGTCATAGTCCCACATGTGGAACCAACGCAGTGCATCTCTTGCCTACATCAAATCAAGATGTGGTAAGTGGTTTTCCTACCACTTTCTTGCTGCCCATGTCATCTCACTATGGCTGAAATTGTGAGATATATTTGGTGCCTTAGGGATGCACCCATCATGAAACAAGATATCCCTTTGTCCACCAAGGGAGTGGCCAAGTTCAGAAATTTTGGTGGCATAAAGTTGGCCATGAAGTTTATAAGATACAATACTCCTCCTTGGAGTCATGGCCTGCATAAACATGCTGAAAGAATACATAGAATCAGAAATTAAAACATGATTTACATGAGTATGTTCTTCACCAACAATCCTCCTTATACAAATGGAGTGGTGCATAGATCTCTCTCCTCTCTCAAAAGACAGAAGAGATGGCTGAAATAACTCTTCCATAGAGTCAGGTTATTGTCCCAAATCCACATGGTTCATGCATTCTTGAAAATTCTGATGTAGTTCTCCTTCAAAGCCTTCCCAATCAAAGCTCCTCATGATGATTTTGTAGGTCTTCATGGAATATATGTGGCTGAAATAGAACTCTCCATAGGCTTTTTGTAGCAAATTATCCTTAAGCTTGGAGGCTCTCGACAAGAATATCATACCATGATGATAGATGACTCCCTCTTGGACTAAATAGGCCTCTTCATGCAGCTGGTCATCAAGTATCATGCAAGTGTGAAGATCCTTGGAATAATCCACCAACAGTTGGGATTTCCAATATGGATCTAAACTCCCCAACAATGAAAACACTGATGATGTATCAACTGAAATGTCTCTCATGTGGCTACTCTCCTCCTTAACATCTCCTATGCCAAAGGTATGTGTTGGAAGGTCATTCCTTCGCTTCTTCTCATCTCACAGCGCAGAATCAGAAATGAGAGTGGGTGATGATGATATTGGGAGAAGATCTCCCTCCTCATTGAGCCTACCCAAGACTCCCATCGATGTATCATTGTCTTCCAATGCTCCCATCGCTCCTGGATCTAATCCTGGAGCATCATGTTGTGATATATCTCCCACAAAATCTAAATTAGGTGGCCTCCTAGGTGGTTTTCCACTAGGTAAAAATGTCCCATGCAACAATCTCATGAGCATGATATATGGGACTGTAAGGTCCTTGCTTTCACTGCACAAATACATCTCTATTATTTTTGTAGAAGTGGTATGTGAGGGTATGTATGCATGCCTTTGATCATTTGAGTTTCAACACTCTTCTTGTCCACCCATTCCATTTTCAAAGCTTCCCAATCAGTGGTGACGTTTCCCAATGTAATCAACCATTGAACACCCAAAATCACATTGGTGTCAGGTATGTCAACCACAAAGAAGAGATCAATCAATGTGTAAGTCCCCATGGTAACTAAAAGTGATGGGAAATAATGCATGCATTGCATTTTCCTATCTCCTGGGACCAAAATAGATAATCCCTCAAAAGCATCAGTAGGTATTGCCCTCCTTTGCACTAGTTGGGCATCAATGAAATTGTGGGTAGCCCCACTATCAATCAACACAGAAACTCTCTGATTCAAGATGGAACCTTGAAATCTTATGGTTAAGTACTTATTTACTACTCTCAAAGATGAAATAGCCCCTCCAATAGGATCAAATGACCCATTCCCATCTCCTGATGGTGTTGGCTCTCCTCCTGCAGTGTCATCATTGTGACCCCTTCTTGGTTCATCTTCTTATTACTGCTCATCATCTGAGAAGACCTCTATGTAATGTGCTTTTCCAGCAGCACATCTATGTCCAGGTTCCCATGATTCTTGGCAAGTGAAGCAAAGCTTCCTTTTTCTTAGATCTCTCCGGACTTCATCATCAAGAGGCTTCTTGTATGAGCTCTCCTTGGAAGGAGCAACTTTTTCTTCCTTTCCCTTTGAAGGAAAAGAGGGCTTATGCTAAAATATTTCCTTTGCTTTTGGCAAGGAATCTTGAAGGTCTCTATTCCTTTCAATAGCATCATGTAGGGTAGTGGGCTTGGTATATTTAACCAACCCATGAAAAGGTTCATCTAAACCATCAATGAACATGTACACCGTTCTTGCTGTAGACAAATGAGGAACCATAATAGATAATCTTAAAAATTTAGAAATGTAAGATTCTATATTACCTGATTGTTTTAACTTTGCAAGGCTCATGAATGGTTCCTCTGGATCTCTTCTATCAAATATTTCCACTAGCCTTGTAGTGAACTCTGAATAAGTAGTCACATTGGAATGACCCAATGTAGACAAGCCATGGAACCACCAATCATGTGCTTCACCCTCAAAGTGCAGCGCTACAATATTGATAGCCTCCATCTCTGGGACCTTGTTCAACTGAAAGTAGATGTCAAGTTTTTCTACCCAAACTTTGGTAGAACACTTGGATGACCCATCAAAATTGGGTAAGAAGAATCTTCCCATAGAGTGGTGTCGATCATGATTCTAAATGAATCCACCACCTCTATGACGATGCTCTAGCCTTCTTTTGTCCTTTATGTGACAAAACCCATAAAAAATCAAGTGATATTTGAATCTCTAATTTTGAGACTCATATTCTTCAAAATAGTCTTCAAGGGATTCATGCTCTTGAAACCCTTCATTTCCCACAACCAAAAAAGTAGGCATGGTAGAGCATTGGGAAACTTGTGGCTAATGCACTGGTTGATCATTCCATTGATGAGACATGCCAGAGCCTTCTCCAAAATGGAATCCTTTAGGGGATTCTTTAATTCTATCGATTCTCATCTCTTTGATCTCTCTAGCAAGATCTTGCATGGCTCTCAAAAGGAGCTTAGGAAAATCCCTTTCTTCTTCTTCACTTCCAGATACAGGGGCTTTACCCTTGTATTCATTGTCATTTGTGTAATCAAAATTCTTCTTCTGTCTTCTCTTTAGATACCTCTTCTCTCTGTCAGTAATAGGTTCTTCTTTTTCATAAGACATATTGGCTTCTTAGAAAGCACAGTCTGTGCCAAGATGATGCTCTGATACCACTATAATATTTCCAAATGGGGAATGCAACAATAGAAAGCAAATTTGTAGGAAAATAATGTAGTTCATCTAAGATATAGTAGGAGGCCAATAAATATACCTTTGAAATGTATTTACAATAGCGAAGTAGATGTACAATAAGGCCCATAATATGCATAACTGGAAATACAAGTCACCAATAGAAGAAAAACCTCAAAAGGAGGAGATGCAACCAAGTATATAGACAGGAAATGCCTTTACAACGTTATTTTATTGGCTGCAACATATTGTAGATTACACTTTAGATATAGAGCATATAAGTGAATGAAAATTCAAATCTATAACAGATCCATACACTATAGAGGCTCCTCTATCAATCCCCCTTGGGGATTTTAGCAAAACACCATGTACATGCAATAGATCTATGATCTAAGTCTACAGATCTACAGAAATAATTAGAGACTTAGAAATATTTAGAACTGTTCAAATCAGATCTAATTTTGACAAGGAATAGATCTCCTCCAATGGATCTCCAAAGTGAAGGGCAGATCCCCAACACTTGAAAACTAGCTCTCCAAATGGTGTGCCAAAACACCTTGCAACAACACCTACAGCAATAATGCATATCTGGAAGAAAAACTACGCTATAGGGTTTAGAATATGTTTGGCCACATACCAAGATCAGAAAATGAAGCTCAAGATGTTCAATACTCTCCTCCCAATGATTTATAAGCCTTCCCCACTGAAAAGGATCACTGAAATGGTCTAGATCTGAGTAGATCTAGCCTCCACTTGCTGCAGCTTTCAAAGACAACCAAAAACTAAACAGGATCTGCATTGTAGTTGGAAGAAGAAGCTTGGCCTTCAGCTAGACAGTGGACTAGGCAATACAAGACTCTCCCAAGAGCTACTCAATGGGAAGAGGTGGGATTCCCGATCAGGAACACCCAGTGCTAAACAACAAGAGAATGATATATGTATAAATAGAAAATATATTTAGAAATATGGTAATCATCAACAACCTTCTCATGTTGCCATCCTCTTCCTTTTATAAGTTAAGAGTTTGCAAACTCTAAACCACCTTCAATGTAATAAATTCTTTCACACAAAGCATCTCCATCTAAACTACGTTGTGCATCATTGATGGCCACTCTTCCATAAAAACGATGTACATTTGGTTAAGTTTGGCCCAATCAAAATTTCCATCCCCTTTCAACACCTAAGGGTGCTTGATTTAGCAGCAACGATTCAGCCTTTTTACATTTAGCCTTGATTTATTCATTGTTTAGGAGTATCATGGACCTCCTTTACACTTTTATTCTTAAGACAAAGAAGTAAAACAAAAATGAACATTCCAATTAGCTCATGGATAAATGGGAATATTACACAGTGGGCTCATACCACTGGTCAGGACCGACCCGGAAAGCTTATCGATGGGCATCCCACCTGCAGATCAGCTATCCCAATAACCCACTATGGACCTTCAGGGATGTAGCCTCCTCGTAGAACTTGAGGAGGCCTACCTCCCTTAAGAGAAACTAGGTGGTTGCCGTAATAGGGTGAGGGTACAAAATTATCTCCCTCTCTCATGCCTCCCATAGCTGAATCACATTATAACAGTCCTCTATATGTTCTTTTTGTTCCCTTTTCTCTCTCCATTGATGTTGTTGAATGATTCACATATTAAATATAATTTTTTATTAAATGAGAAATGTATTTACAAATATATATATATATATATATATATTATTAAAAAAAAACACTCTGTGCGCCCAAAAAAACAGTAACACAACATTACCGATGCGTATTTCTTTTTCGTGCATTGCGCTCAATGCGCATGGAAAATGTTTTTCCAGCGCCCAACTAGGGAATATTTTTGTGTAGTACGTTGACCAAAATATCTTCCCCTGGGTAGAGAGTTTGGTCAACGTGTCGCCCAACAACAGTACATGGTCAACGGTGTGGTCATGTAAACGACCGCATCATTGACAATGTAATGCTTTGAGTCAGGTGGTGCGTTGACCTAACTATCCACCTCGGGGAAGTTAGTTTGGTCAATGCATTGCCTTCCTGACAGTATTACATAGTCAATGATGCGATCATTTAAACGACCACACCGTCATGTTATTTTTTAAATTCTATCGATGTGTGTTTTCTCAGTACCGCACCGGAACCCTATGTGGTTTCCGTTAACATTGTTCGTAGTGCAACCTGTAAATTTAAAAGCAGCACCGCAAATGGTGTGAGCCGAACGGCTTGAACGCACCGCACATAATTTTTTTTTATTAAACAACTAATTTTAAGTTAATTACAAATTTTAATCTGTTAAAAGGTTTTTTTTATTAAGAAACCATTATATTACTTGTACATTTTCGCGTCGAGGTGGAATCTTTGTTGAGGAATTGAAAAAACCAAATTTGCCCACCGTTTTTGAAAATTGGAACTCCACACAGTGTGCAATGGATGATAGTGATGGGTGCAATGGGAGCACCAATGGAAGGGTACCTCAGAGAAGACAAACTCACATCGATGCTTGAGAGGTGTAGAGCATGGAACGTAATTTTTTACAACTAGTAAACATGACGTTTTTACGACTAGTATTTTTTTTTTAATTAACACTTTTTCGGTGCGTGGGATTTTGAGATGCACCGAGCGATTTTATCAGTGACGCTCTGCACATCATTACAGTGCTCTGGATTATGGAGAATAACCGAGCCTGTATATACGTAGATCACCGGTGCACTAGAGTACTTAGATGCACCCAATAGGTTTGTATGAAGAACACGGTGCATTGGTGTGCCAATTTTTAGTATGCACTGGTGCATTTTGTGTAAAATGCACTGGTGTGTTTTATGATGAGAGATGCATCGAGAAAATAACATCCACAAAAACCTTCACTAGCCAACCTCCTCTACAGACCTCTAGTACAAACGGATATTTGGTTTCTTTTTACAAGGGCTTCCTCAAAAACATCTGCTATAGGGTCTTTTCCTTGTAGTGGTATATGGATGTAGATACTACCATGAGTTGTGTTATAAATATCTAATAAGTGGTATGTGTTTCATACCATTATGGTTGTCATGTTGTTATGTTGGTTTTCTTTTCAGCAGGTTGATCATTGTAAATACTGAAACAAGCTAAGTTATAAATATCCATGGGAAATATGTTTTACTTTCAACAATCTTGTTGGTTATAGGTGTCATTGAACACCAAGGATGGTGTTCCCCCAAGGGGGATGGTTCTGCAACAACCCTGGTGAAAATTCCTTGTAATAAAGTTAATAAAGGCAAAATAAGACCATTGTTATAGGACACTTATTCCAAGTTGAACGTTGCGAAAAAAAATCCTAGTGTGGGTTTTCATTTTGTTTATTGTGCCATAAGGAAATTGGAAAAGGTAATGTAAAAGGCTTTGGAAAGGAAAAGTGGAATTTGGGAAATTTGTTTATGAAAATATTTGAAATTAGGAGAAAATGACGGTGAAAGGTCACAGGTTTCATGCGAGGAGGAAAATGAAGGAAAATAATGGAAAATTAAGAAAACAGAGGTCACATTAATAAAAATTATTCTAAGCATTAGTTGGTACCTTTTGTCAGTGTAACATTTTTTCTGTTCAGTTTTGGAGTTCTCTCTCTATTCCCTCTCTCTCACACTCTTTGTCACATTAGGGGAATTTTAAGGTATAAAATTGATGAGGAGATCATTTGTTATGCTCAAAATTGAAAATGCTTGAAACTGTAGTGAACCTGAACGACTGGAAAGGTCTCATCGTTGCGATTCCGGTGCGATGAATGGATCAAAAAAATGATGTCGTATGAGGAAGATATCATGTTCTGTTCGTTTTCCTAAACAACTAAATTTTTTTTGATGGCCTGACTGGGATGCCCAGTCAGCATGCAGGTATAATCAATAGGTGGCATATACTGGGAATATTCCCTTTTCTCTTAACTAATCAAATCTTGCCATGTGGCACAACCAGGACCGTTGGATGGAGTTGTGCGTGTTTATTTGGCACAATTGGATGGATCACACGTGGCAAGCCTGGAGGCTACCATGTGTCCCTAGGAGGTTTAACCAAAATTTATGTGAGGTCTAGGGGGTTCGACCCCGCGACCTTTGGCCTGCATGCCAAGACCTGCACCATTCAGGCTACCATGTAGTTTTACCATATGAAGGATGGCAATAATATTTATGTTTTATAAACATGGCACATATGGGGGGGGGGGGGGCTACGGCGGCCTAAACATGTGTTCACATGTCACATGTTACGATCACCGCAACATATATTAATACAACGGTTATGACACGGCACCATTCAATTGCAGTTTCAAACCTCGTCACATTACACTTACAACTACTGTAACACCGACGAACTAACCCCCGACATCTCCGCAACCTTTAGTCCAAGCCTTATCAAATGTACAACACTCTGCACGGTCAAGGGTTTAAACCCCGACAGCGTTGTGAACATGTTTTTTAACTTCGGTTCCAAAACTACTCCACGTGGTCTACCGACCATAAGGGTTGGGTTGGCATGTGGCCACCCACCCATAACATTTAATACCACATTTTACAATTACCGGAGGTTAAGTGGTGTGCCACTAGTTTTGGGAAATTTTGCTATTTTAACCATAGACAGTGGCAGTTCTCCACTTTTATTGGGGGTTTTGTAGGAGTTATTGGGAAAAGTCTTTGGGAGGTCAATTTTCGACCAATTTGGGGAAAAAAGAGTCTTCCTAGACTAATTTGAGCATTTTGGAGCCACTGGTGCAAATAAAACAACCATTAGAGGCTTGTAAACACATGTATTTGCAATTTTGAGCATAATGACAAAGCAAGACATACCATTGGGAGCTGGACGAGCAGATGTAGCCTAGGAGGGGTGAACTGCTTCATCTTGCCTACTGTGTAAAACTTATATGTGATGTTATTTATCTGTTATACGCTGTTGTACAGTGTTACTTAGGCTTATTTTATGTTTAAAACTCACAAATTCATCTATTTTTCATGGTTAAAAAACTCATTCCTTAAGCAAACAAATGGAGACAAATTGTACATGTTTTTATTACTGAAAGGACACTTAGCGCAATAAACTAATACGCTCCTTTCAGATCAGGTTGGTATCAAAGCTTGAGTTTAATTTCTGGTGTTTTTGTGTGAAAATATTTGTTTAAATTTTTGCAAGGGTTTACATTCTTACTAGGCTGAAGCTTAAGAGAGGAGAAGGAAAATTGGTGGAAGCAAGAGATTCTCAAAGGGATCTATAGCAACGGAGGGAAATATTTCCACATTCTCTACCACCTAGTTCACCTCCAAAAGAAGAAAAAGCAACACTATTCATGCCTCCAGAAGAAGAAGAAACCCATGAAGAGGTGGATCTCAAAGAAGAAGAAAGATTGTTCAGGAAAGCATACCTTGAAATGACTGAAATGGTGAGAGTACTTTATCAAGAAAGGAATGAAATACTAGAAGGAGAAGGATCCAAACTTCACACGGAAGGTCAAAGATCATCAGGAGGTCACAATGATGAGGATAAATCAAAGAAGGACAATGGAGGAAACGAGGGAAGTGGAAAGTCACAATCCTCATCCTCATCATCATCATCCTCTACTTCATCTTCAGTACACTAGTCACATAAGTCAAAGAACACTGGTAGAATCCCTTTCCTAAAACTTGATGTTAAGTTTGAATTGCCAATGTTTAATGGTGAAGTCAATGCAGAAAAGCTTGATAATTGGATTAGGCAATTGGAGGTCTATTTGAGAATTTAGAACCTTCGTGATGATGATACCAAAATCCAACTAGCTTCGTTGAGAATGGAAGGTGCAACTCTTGTTTGGTGGGAAGCCAAGACAAAGCAGGAGATCAAGAAGCATGGTAATATTATTCTATCATGGACTGATTTCATTATTGCAATAAAACACCAATTTTATCCATTAGCTCACATGCATAAAGCCATAACAAACTCGAAAAATTTTAGACAATTGAAAGGACAAAATGTACAATATTACACCCAAGAATTTAGGAGAAGAGCTCTCTTATTAGGGGTAGATTTGCAGAGCCAAGATACTTTGCTCAAGTACATAGGAGGCTTACATATCTACCTAAGACATACTATTCTCATGTTTAACCCTACAAGTATAGATGAAGTTTGTGTTCAGGCCACACATCTAGAAGCTAGAGGGAAAAAAATTACTGATGAGAGTAGGAAGAAACCTTTTAAGGGGAAAAACAAAGAGAAGACCTAAAAAGATAAGTGCAAAAAGAATGAATATGTCAAGAAAGAGGGAGCAGTAAGGGACAAAACAATGGTTCAACATAAGGCCACAATAGAAAATTGTTCACCTACATCCAAAGGTCCTACAAATAGCAACAATAAAATGTGGTAATGGTGGAAGTCATAGCTACAACCTGTATACAGACTGTAGAGGAGATTCAAAGAGAATTAAAATTACAACTTAGGGATTTGTTATCACTCCAATGGATTCTCAGGTTAGCATAAACACTATTTCCTTTCTGTCAAGAAGTGTACCAAAGACCACTTTAGCTATGAATCTAAGTGTCTTAATAACAAAATGTCGTGAAATATCTTCAGATCTGCGGTTAGTTGAACAAGAAAAGAGCTGCAAAAAAACCAGATCTATGCATGGAAAGACATTAAGCAGTAAAAACAAGGGTTTGCTCCATATACCAATAGACAAGACAAGAACAATTTTTTAAAGAATTTTTGTATTAATAGGGCACCTGGGAGGAAAACAAGAAGGTGTATCTGATTCTCCTCAGTGGGATGGGTTATTGGAAGTCCTCAGCACTTCAGATCTAAGATTTCTCTCTCTTGTTGGTGTAGAAAACCCAATGCAAAGAATAGAGCTCAATGGGAGCTCACACAGCAAATGATGGAAAAATGGGACCAAGTGTATAGATCCAGAGTGATCTAATAGGCAACAAAAGGTGAAGAATGATGGGAAAACCCCTCCTATTTATAACAAAATATTGGGTCATTCTAGATCTTGGTGCATGATTAAAATAATGTTAACCAAATCTAGATCCACCTTTTATGGACTACTTTATTATATTTGTTGGAGGGAAAGGGTCTTTGACTTGGGTCAAATCCCTTGATTAGTCAAAAATAAATAAATAAATGATTTATTTATCTTTTTAAGGAAGTGGTTAGAAGATAATCAAATAAATAATGATTTATTTAATTATTTGTGGGTGATTTGGTCATATTTAACAAGGAATATTATCTAAATAAGATTAAATAATTATTCCTAGAAAATAATAAGATAAATAAATGTTTATCTAATTAATTTCTTTGTTTTGGGTTAAACATGACTAGGAATAATAATTAAATTATGGTTTAATTAATTATTCCATGAGGAAAATCAAACAAATATAGGTTTGTTTAATATTTCCTTTTTGGGTTTCCTGTTTAGACCATAAATAACCTAATAAATGTGGTTTATTAAGTTATTTAACATAGTGAAGGCAATTTTACTTAGGGTAAAATTGGTCTTACATGGTGTACTTGGGTCCATCTAATGATAATAGGTTAGATGACCAAAAAATGGTGTAACATTATGCATTTTTGGTTTAAAGATATATTAGAGGTAACCACAGACCTAATTTTAAGCATAGGATCTAGCCTTTCCTAAAGCTCAAAGAGGGCTCTCTCTTTACGCTTTAAATTTGCTGTTTTTAGTTGATTTTAGGCTAGTTATGTGAGACTGGTTGGTTTTGATTTTGGATTGGTTTGATCTTGGAATAACTTCTTCAGATGGATAGTTGCAGATCATTTTTCCATTGGGCTAATGGATTCAATGTATCAAGAAGCAGATCAAAATCAAGTTCTAAAGGAAATTTTCACTCGGCATGGTAGCTGAGTAATTCATATATTTAGGTTGGATGATGAAATGGTTTCAATCGAGATGAGAGAGAAGTTAAGGATTCTCAGATCTGGATAATGGAGGAAAATATAGAGGTCTATCGAAACTAGGGAGAAATTAATAATTCCCTAATCTGGATATCAGTAGAAAACATCAAAATATATAACAGTTAAGAACAGAGTGTACTTAAACAATTTATGTAATAATATTCCTGTTATAATATTTAGTTTTAGAAAACATGCATGTATGTGAAAAACTTCAAAAAATAACAATAGAAGAAGTGAAAATAATTCAGTGAAGTGGCTCAACAAATGAATCCTGTAATATGATGCTTTATTGCTCAATCCAGTCTGCTGAATTTAAAAAGTACAATCACCCCTTAGGTTCCATATCAGTACAATTATAGAAGTGTTTTAGCAATTCAAAATCCACCCTCAATACTTCGAATTGTGAAGTATTTGTACAAAAAATAGTTACAAAATATCCTAAAATGACTTAGGAATTATTCATGGAAAATAAATATCTTCATGAAAAAATATAGAGATAGCTATCTAACTAATGCAAGTTGTCCCTGCTTTTATTGAATTTGTTGTTTATTGTCTTTGATCTTTTGCTGATTTGTCTCTGACTGTTTGCTCAACGAAGGCTGTCTTTTAGGTAGTTGAGTGTCCTTTACACTGGTAGCTTTCACTCTGATTTATCATTTCTGTTTTGACTTTAACCATCTGACTTTCACGTGATACTCTTTAAAATTTGATTCTCTTTTACTGTATCAATTTTTTCTTTAAACTGACTGTTGTGTTTTACTTTTATCCTTTCATAGTAAATCAATCAACTTCTCCCAATCTTCTTCCTCTGGTAATTTGATTTTTACCATCCTTATGAATATTTCATTAGCCTCTGTATACTTTGAAAATGTAGGTTTGTTGATAAATAAATGTTTTACCTCATGTTGTAGGTAAAAGAGATTCTCAAATTTTTTGTAGAGTACTTTCCCTGTTGGAATTCCTTGTGAGGAAGGAATGTTAGCTTGTTCCTTGGCCATTTATCTCATTTTCTTATCATAATCCTCTTGTTTCATCAATCTGTCTTGAATAACCAGAGGATTTGGTAGGCCTTTCTGCCTCAAAATATCAAACTTCATCATAAACCTGGTTATGGAAAGCTCCATGTTTTGACATTTTTCTTCAAGTTGAACCATTAAGTTTCTCTTAGAAATCACCTTTCTAACTTCTAGGATTGTTTATGTCTTGTCACTAATTCCAATTTCCTCTAATTCTTGCTTATTCTTGGAATTCAGAAACTTTATGATTTCATTAGCCTCTTCTCGCTTCTTACCAAATTCTTATTTTATTTTCTAGATGGCTTTACCTGCTAATTTGATTAAATATTTTTGCTCATAAATATCCTGGATTGATGGCCAAATATCGTTAATAGATTCAATGATATTGGCCCATATTTGTTGCTTGGATTTTGCCATTGGTTCTTTCAGTGTTAAATATTTCTCTAACTTCTGCGATTTCTCTGTCAATATCTTGGTCTTCTGTATTTCATTCTTATGCATGATTTGAGCAAGTTTCTTCTGATCCTCCAGAATTTTTAGCTGTTCTTTAAGCCTGTTTATTTCATTTTTTTGGATGGACATTTCCTGCATTGCTTTCACTAGTTTACCTGCTTCATCACTTGGTTGTGCTGCTGATGTAGATGACTCTGTTGTTGAAATAGTTGTTGATGTAATAGGAAGTGTTTTAGCTAATGGAACTAATGGGGTGAATGACTTTTCCAAAGTGGAAGGAACTGCTGTAGTGACTATAGGAATAACAATGACAGGGACTGCTTCTAAGTTGTCCTTTTTCTCTTGCACTAACTTATCCATTTCTTTCAACTAGGTAGTTAACTGAAGAATGCGGTTCATCATCTCATATTTTTGGTTTTCATCCTGTAACACTTCCTTTGCCTATGGATGTTCATTAGGAGGCAATTTAAGTTGCTTATTTAATGCAGCAATGTCTGCATTCTTCTTTTTTATGAGTTCTTCTGCAACATTGACATTGTTTGGATAATATCCTACTTCAATAACCAAATCTTCCAAAGATTTTATTCTATTATCTTTAGCCTGAGGATGCCTTTTCTAGCTTTAACTAATATCTGATATTCCCTAGAGTATTTTTCAGCTTCTGTACACTCATGGCTTTGTTTGTCATGGTAGAATACAACATTTCACCAGCTTGCTTTTGAAATTATATCTGATATATAGGAGGAAGATCTTTGGCTTGAACTTCATATGATGTCTTCTTATAATTTGTTGATGACTTAGTATTATTCACTATTTGCTGCAGGAAGGTCATCACCATCTTCGTGGTCTTGTAATCAAATGCAAAAAGCAGCCTGCTTTGGTCACTTGGTAACTACTTCGATTATTGGGTATATGTATCTACCTTTAATGCCTCATTTATGAGCTTGATTTCCTTGTATTTCTGCATGATATCCTGCTCTTTTTCTGTCGGTTTACTAGAGGATGACACTTCAACACTACGTTACTTTTGAATAATCTGAGTTTTAGATGTTGAGTGATGATGAGTTTCTTCAGAAACTGCTGGAAGAGCATTATCTTTTACCACTGTATCTATATCAATTACTTCAATAATTTCCACTTCTCCATTTATAGGATTTAATTTGGGCTTCTTCCTCTATATAATTTTGAATTTTTTTTCAGCGGTACTCTCAGAAGTGTATGATCCTTCATCTTCAACTCTTTTAGATTTTCTATCCTGTGGGGCTCGCGTTTGCAAGATGTGACTAGTATCACCTTGCTTATCTGCCTCTTTCAAAGTGTTCTCCAACCATTCCGATAGATTGGAGTACTTCTCTATGTCTAGCTTGGATTCATGTACATAAGGATTTAATTTACATTTGACTCTCAACTTTCTTATAACTCCTAAAGGATCAAAATACCACTGGAAACTTTGGCTGAACTTAAATTCCTGCAAATATTTTTCAGCTTGTTGACTTGCATCTCTATTGTTGCAAATAAAAGGAACAATCTGATTCTTTATCTTAAATTGTCTCTTCTTTTTGGCTAACAATAAATTTATTCCATCAGAGTTAAGGATCTCCCCGATATACTCAAGTGAGGTATTTGGGTAGCTTATATGGAAAAATATTAGATCCATATACCCTAATATCTGTGTCATTCTGATAGAGGTACCAATCGCCTGTCCTAGTATGTTCTGATAAATGTCGGACCTTTTTTTATATCATCACTAATTCTTGGTTGACTACTTCTTTTCAGCATGTTGACAATAGGATGGATCAATGAGTCAATAAAGTATGTGTATGTGAAATATGTTGAATCCTTCCTGATTAAGGTAGTCCAAAAGATAACTGACTACAGATTACCTTCAACATCCAGTTTATGAAGGTTAATAGCAAATATTTCAGGTTGAAAGTATATAAACATGTGGAATAAAATAGATGAGTACTTTAAAACACCTTCTTCAGGAATTTTAACAAGTTGTTCATGAATTGTATCAGCAAGGTACTGGGAAAAATTGAATATGGTAGAAAAAAGCTGACTAGGGGTGAAAATAGACATGAAACCTAAGACTAAAGCATCAACATTCTCATCAGTAAAATAACCCAGAATACAAGATAGCATTGAGATGATATGTCTGGTTCTCTTAGAGAAAATAGTTGTTGGATAAGGAAGATTTGTTTTGGTAGTTGCTATTGATGAGGGGATGAATTTATGGAATATATGGAACCTCTTGCAGAAGTCCAAATTCAGATATAGCTGTGTGAGGGTATCAATTGGCATAGGGGTTTCACCAGGTGTAGGTTGAATCTGCTGCATTTGTTTTATTGATTCAGCTGTGATAGTGAATAAGACTTCTTTTCCAAGGGTTGAAATGGCTCTTTGATCAGGGAAATAACAAGTTTGGAAAATTCTAATGACCTCTGGACAGTGGAAGGTCTGTGGGACAATGTACTTGGGCAAATTGGACTCCCAAATGAAAACCTCATCAGCTTGATCAATTGATTTTTCATGGCTCCAGTAGTGGAGCTCAAGAAGGTTAAACTCAGTGACACGGTCACTAATTTTAAAGTCTTGGTCTACTAAGGGAGTGTGTTCTACATCTACAACTGGAGGTTGCAGGGATTAATTGATACAATGCTTTGGGAAGCCATATTTTTTTAAATTTTAATCAATTGATTACTTTCTTATTGAAGAAATAGGCTCTTCCCTCTTTAAAATACTGTGAAAAGATTATTTACAGTGTGCATAAGGGTTTGAGAGGAAATAGGGGCTTTTCTATGGTCTAAAATACTTCAATTTATTTAACTGGTTACTCTTTGTGATAAAAAATAATCTTAGGACCTCAGGAATTCTATGAAAAGATAACTAGGGTCTGCAGAAAAAGGTTTGGGAAACAACAGGGGTTTTCTTTTGGTCTGCAAAGCTCCTACACAGGTTCAATTACTGATTACTTCCTTTCTATAAGTAAATGCCTTGGTATATCAGGAATACCTAGAGAATAGAATATTTTGATTTGCAGAAAGGTTATTTGAGGTAGTGGAAGGATTTTATGAGGCTTTAGTGACCTTTATTATGCTTCGGATTGGTTCTACAATGTCTTTTGGTAGCAACATTGTTGAATTCTGGTGTAAAGGGCTTGAAAACAGGTCGGTAGAGTAATCTATGCTTTGAAATAGGTCGTTAGTTCTTTGTATGCGCAAAAGATAACATAAAATGGTGAAAAAGGCTACAAAGGATGGTCTTATGGGTTTTTAACCAACATTAATTAATCTTTGGGCACGGGTTAAATTCAAAAGGCAGGACAATTTTGTTACAATGGTCAGGAATATAGCTGAGTGGTTTTCGCAATGCGAAATGTAGGTAGGTGGTAATTTTTTGGAGGATGTGATACAATCAAATGATGCCACGTATCTAGGAGTGGGGCTCCAAAAACTTCTCATTTCGCAAGGTCTCAGATCGGTTAAAGATCGGGCTTTCGGGAATGCGATAAGAGATGTTGATCATCAGATTTGATCATTCTCAATCAAACGGTTGGGCGAATGTGAAGGATGAATCGGGGACTTGACAATCGTGGGGCCCAGATCTTATGTTAATGTGGGATTTATATGATATACAAATGGTTATTTGCATGGGGTCAGGACATTTATAATAGGCGGGGTTTATAACTAGTGGGCCTAGAAATACATATAGAGGGGATACAACTATATATTAAATTAATCATAAGGGGTTGGGGAGATATATTTAAGCACGGAATTAATATAATATGAGTTAAAGGTATTAATGGGAGTTAATATATAATGGTGGTTAATAAAATATACAATGAAATGTTAATAAGTGTGGGATTTTGTGAACAATTTGGAAAAAAGGATGGCGCGCGCGGGAGCGATTTTTTTCTAGGGTTTCAGTCTGCCATTGCCGCCGCGGACTGGAGATTGCGGTTCAGGCAGAGCCTCCATGAAATGCGATTCTGCATCTATAGTGCTGTTACTTGTGACTCGGCTTGGGCTGAGGATCCATTCGCACCTGTGGGACTCTATTTTTCTGCTGAGTCAGGTTCATGGACGCCCTGCAGAACCTACAGAATGAAGCTCGGGTGCCTGACCACTCTGTCAAAAGCTATTGCGAGGTATGATACGAGCCCCTGCGTGTGCCATTGGCTCCTTGGTGACTTTGGGTTTGTACCAGCGACAGGCTTTGTGCTCTGCTGCACCTCCCAGGGTGACATTGCGCACAATACTCTGTTTTTCTGGTCGTTTTCTCATGCTGGGTTATCAGCTTTTCTAGTTTATTGGGCGAGGTATCGGCTTGTATTCTTCCTATTCATGCCGGCCTTCACATTTACGCCCTGGTCCTCGAGGATGGGCTGTGAATGGGCATCGGACCTGCGCTATTGGGTTTTGACTGCTCCGTGGAATCTTCAGTACTTAAAACAGAGGCTACTTGGGCCTGCCCACCTCCCCACAGCTGCTGTTGCGTGGAATATAGACCTTATGGGTTCACTGTCGCTGCTCTCGATGCATCTGAGCCCGAATCAAGCCCACTATGATGTGCCTATAGCCAAAAAAGGCAGCCAGCAAGTCTGCTCCATCGATTCTCAGGTAGACACGTCTCCTTTTCAAGTGTTCATAAAGCCTCCTGTAGGTAAATGCTTCATTATTTGGATTCGAACTATAGATTCTATTCTACACCTGAAGGAAGCTATTCAGTCCATGGCTGGCTACCCAGTTCATTCACAGTCTCTAATATCTGGGGGGAAAGCTCTGGCTGACCACTGCTCGGTAAACGACTACTCCATTAACATTGGGTCATCCATCTGCCTCAACCTCAGACTGAGGGGTGGCATGATGGGTCAAAACAGGGCACAGGGATCTTCCAAGGGCGCAGGTGCATCCACAACAGTACCCACAAGAGGTTCATATAGGAATGTTTTACAGGGGGACAGAAACATTCCCACAGCTTCTGTTCCCCCTGCTGATAGTTCTCCCAAGCCTTACATTGTAGAACTGCAGGACAGCGTGCCTGAAATAAACATAGACAGTCTAGATATTGATATGCATAGAACTGCCTACGAATCCCAAGCAATTATAGGCAGATTCAATTGCTTCTGGCCCAAACCAATGGAGCTGTTCCATTGGATCTTTACAAATTGGACCATGGAATGTGAAATACACCTATGCTCTAAAGGATACTTCATTGTCAAATTCACATCCACTGAGGTCAGAGATGCCATTATCAGCCAGGGACCATGGTTCTGGGGCTCCACGGGACTCTTTATTACACCATGGTTTCCTAATTTTGATGCCAACACCATGGAGGTGACCAAAATGCCGGTCTGGGTAAGGCTCTACAATCTCCCGCTACATTTTTGGAATGAAAATGTTCTTGGCTGCATCGGAAATACCCTGGGCAGATACATAAAAACAGACACTCAAC
Source organism: Pinus albicaulis (assembly GCA_034641835.2). NCBI lineage: Eukaryota > Viridiplantae > Streptophyta > Pinopsida > Pinales > Pinaceae > Pinus > Pinus albicaulis. The sequence goes on along the minus strand of CM076583.1, from coordinate 113,406,641 downwards.
GCCTGGAAGAGCGCATATTCACCTTTGCACGAATCTGTGTGGAGGTTGATTTGAGCAAGGGACTCCCAGAGTCCATTATGTTGAACAACAAACAACAGAGATGGACACAGCATTTAGACTATGAGAACACCGCCTTCAGATGCCGGATATGCAGGTGCACAGGCCACCTACAAACAGCAAAAAGGGACAACAGGAAAAAGAAGAAAACAGGCAAAGCGGCAAAAGGTTGGCAATTTCCATCTGAAGAACCAGAACTACAGGAAGAAGAAGTGGAACCTTCACCACATGAGAATCAACAAACAGATACTTCTTTGGGCACACAAGAACAGGAAATGCAAGAGCAGGTCGACACCACCACAAAGACTCAGCAGGATATGGCACCTGGAACACTTGACAGTGGGGGATACAAAAGAACTCATACATCAGACACATCTGACTCCGATAAGGACAATGGAGCACCTATAGTAGGAAATCAGCTCGTCCTTATCGAGACCGAGCCAACACTTGGTGCTTGGCGTAAGGTTGAAAAGAAGAAGGGGAGAAAATCTTAATTGTTTTTTCCCCTTTGCTTTATATTTTCGGCAACTTGAATGTCTTTGGACATATACCAGCTCATACAACATGTAATTTTGTTTTCTCATAAATAAAATTACGAACTTTTTCTGTGTGAAAAAAAAGTGTGGGATTTTAAAATACACTAAGGATAATGTTTAAAACTAATATCGGGGGGATTTTCATAGCGGGGCCCGATATTATTATTTTAAACTTGAAACTTAGGATAAGTATATTTTAGGGGGTATTATGAAAAAGGGAATTTAGTAAAGGGATTTTACTTTTCCGAAGGAAAACATTGCATTTAAACTAAGGAAAAGGGGTTTTTTGTAGGGAAAATGAGTGAAGGGGAAGGGGTTTAAATGAAGGGGAAAGGATATTTTTATAAGGGAAAATGAATTTAGAGGGAAATTATAAAATATGGAATGATCAATTTCTACTATCCATGCCTTGTGAAAAGTGCTTCTACCTACCCATCATCTACCCTAACCTATTTTCTTCATTTCTTTGGGTGCATTTGAGCTTGGAGACCCTTTACATTTTTCTTTTAACAACAAACTATCTAATTCTAACCTTATTGCTTCCAATGGCTCAGATTAAATTGTTGATCTCATTTATTATTCTCTACCTAACTACTCATCTACCAATGTTAAATAGTTTGGCTAGATATTTATTCTCTATCTATCACCATGAAATTTAAAACATGAAAGATCAAGATTAAGGAGTTTGACATTCATGGATTGTGGCAGTTTTGACAAGATGCACACAATTTTATTTGGAAAAGTAAAGTAAAAGTAGTGGAATTTGAATTTGCATCACTTTCATGATCTATTTTATTTTATTTTTTGTCTTGGGGTTCATATTTTATTTTCTTTTTTGATATTTTTCTTTTAGTCCTTTGATTTTTCTTTTAGGAATTTTACCCGCTTTACATTTTTTAGTATGGGAAAACAATTTGCAGGAAGAAAAGTATGTACATATTACAAGACTAATCATATTCAATTCAAAATTATGAATCCTATTATTATAGGACCCTAACAGTGGCTCCACATGGGGATGGAATTTCCTGGTGAAATGTCAAGAAATTTAAGATCATTAGCCTTTGAACTTTGACTGTGCTTGCCTTGAACTATTTCCTGAGATCTACTTTATTCATAGTTATGATATTTTGTCTTTCAAACCTTAGGGCCTTCTCTTCGGGCTTCAAATTTGTAAGAAAAACATCCAATCCAAGCTAAACTCTGCAATATTATGTACAATGAGAAAAGTAAACAAAGTGAATTAATGGTTATTCTGGAGAAAAATAATGCTTCAACATTCTACCATTGATAGGTCCTCCTAGAAGATCTGATCCATAAATTTCCTTCAAAAAGAATGCATTGTTACCTCTGTAACCATAAATGATATAAGGACCCTTCCATAGGAAATCAAATTTACCATGTTTACCTTTTTCCTCTTTTCTAGAATCCCATTTAAGCACTTTATCACCTATGTAAAAATCATCTTCCTTTGTTTTCTTGTCAAATATATTCTTTATTTTTTCTTGGATAACTTGTGATCTGACATAGAATTCCTCCATGGTTTTTTGCAACTGTATAGTCTAATTTATCCTTTTCTATATATACTTTGGTTCTACCTGCAGTTCTTGCATCATCTTCATCATTGGCACTCATATAGAGGATGGAAAAACAACATCCATCCCATATACTAGCTGATAAGGAGATGTACCAATGGGATTTTTTGTAGTTAATCTATCTGCCCATAAGGCATTGACTAACTTTTTGTTCCAAGTCCTTTTGTTGTCTTCTAACAATTTCTTAATGACATTTACTAGGCTTTTGTTGGAGGATTCTGCAAGTCCATTACCTTGAAGGTAATAGGCAATGGAATGGCTAAGGGTGATGTGGTATTTATTACAGAAGTCAATCATATTTTTATACTTAAAGGCAGTTGCATTATCAGTAATGAGCTTTTTGTTGAACCCTTAGTTAAACTGAGAGGGGGGGGGTGAATCAGTTTAACACATACATGGACTTTTAAAACATTTCTTTTAAATATTATTTACACCTTCATTTCATGGTCAACTTAATATGTGAGAAACAAGTATTACTATCAAACAGATTTGTTAATGTAATAGCAGATTGAATATGAGAGCAGCAAGTATTAAGCAGATGAGATAAATCACATCAACACATAAAAATCATGCACAGAGACACCAGATATAAGTGGAAACCCATAAAGGGAGAAAACCACATCCTATTATTGTTGTGATGCAAAGGCAAGCTCCAACTCCGTCTCACCACTGTTTTCTGTGGGCACCAACCTACAGGAGGCTCCAACCTCAGTCAGCTACAACTGACATTTTATCAAGCTACAACTTGATGTGGAAGCACCAACTCCCATCTATTTTCTGCAGGCACCAACCTACAGGAGGCTCCTACCTCAGTCAGCTACAAGTGACATCTATCAAGCTACAACTTGATAGGGAAGCTCCAACTTCCTTACTCTTTCAAAAGAAAAACACTTGCTGATTTACCTTGGATATCAGCTCTGTTTTGTACCTTCTTCTCTTCTGTTCATCAACTCTTATGTCAGACCTGCTTCATCTCTGCTCAACCCCTTCTTCTTCTTTGCTCAGCTCCTCCTTATTCACATTCTTCTTGTAGCTTTCTTATTCTCTTCACCTCTCTTTAATTCTGCTGCACACTCTCTTCTTCTCTCCCTCCTTTTCATCGACACTATCCCCTTGGAGATTACCCTGTTTTATAAAAAAACAGCTTCATGGCTGTTTGTATTCCATTGGGAATTCGAAATGGATGACCATGTCTCTTTGCCTTCTGCCTTCTCATCTCTTTTCAGCTCACTCAGAAAAATGTAACTGTAGGTGCTTATTTTAATATGACAGTGGGATATTTTTTCTCTTCTGGAGACTTGCCAATGCATCACAACAATATAAATTTAAATAAAACATTTACATTCAAATTTAAATGAGAACTCCAGCTCATTCATTTTGTCTCTTGGTTTGCTGCGCATTTTTCTTTTCTCTGACTGTGTCTTTGTCCCTTCTGTCTGTTGTAGTGTAAGTGTATGTCTGCTTGTTCCTTTCTCATATCTGCTTGTTGTAAATACAGAGGAACTCCAATCGCTGTATGCCATGAGTGTCTTGTTGATGTGGAACATTCTGCAAGCGGAAAAAACATATATCACATTCGTATATTAATAATCGCCCTCCCGTTAAGCTGAGGCCCGTGGGTCTACAGACCATGCAGCATAGTTTAATACCACCGCAACAATGTTATATATATATATACATATAACAACGCCCTTTCATATATACAAATAAGTAATTTCAACTCTCGGCATACATACACACTTCCTTTTTAAATTAATTCTCAGCATAATATAGTGAAGACATATTAAACATATAAGAACTCCTTTTGGGCCCACTTAACACACTTCCTGATGCAATGAGTCTTCTCCGAATGTTATTTATCGCTCCTGCTCCGATTCCGATTCGATATGATTCCAATCATCGCAATCGGCGATCAACACAATGCCATAATATATATATATACATTTTAATACCTGCTCCGATGCGATGCAAATCAGCGATCGCAAATCGCAATGTTTGAATGCCAAACTGGTTAATTGTTCCACAGCCCAATCTAATTCAATCGGATATCGCCAATCGCTTGAATTGATATCACTCAACTATTGCAGCTCCAATGTGCTCCGATTGCGATTCAATCGGAAATTGCCAATTGGTAATTGCAATGAGCTTCCACCTTTGGACTCTTCACATTTCCGATCCGATTGGGGAGGGGTCCCGCCTTATAAAAAAAAAAATTATGCGCTCCATAATATATATGCCTTGGAACTTTGGTTCTTTTGTTTTCAGGATTAATAATATGAAACTTATAATAAAGTGCTCCTTTTGTATATATTTATACTTTGACCTTTGTTTATATGATTCGCTGCACATATATGTAAGGTGATGGATATATATATGTATCCTCCATCGGGGTAGGTGATTCCTGGAATTTATGTGCCTTGCCGCTTGGGGTTAAGCGATTCCCGGAATATGGTTCTGTGCAATTCCCAGAATATTTGTGTTATGTATAACGCCGATTGGAGTGTGCCACTCCCAGAATATTTGTGTTATGTTAAATGTATAACGCCGGTTGGAGTGTGCGATTCCAGGAATATGGTTCTGCATTATATGCATAATGCCCGGCTTGGGGTATGATTCTTGGTATTTTATAACTGCTCTACCTCTGCCTCTGTTGCTTCTGTCGTTCTGCCTCTGCTTCTGTCTCTGTGATAACGGCTCTGCCTCTATCATATTCGCTTCCTCTGCCTTCATTTGCTTCTTTGCTGCCTCCATTGTATTCGCTGCTTCCTTTGCCTGTTTTTTCTTCAGCGCTGCCTCCTTTGCCTGTCTCTGCTTCAGCGCTGCCTCCTTTACCTGTCTCTGCTTCAGCGCTGCCTCCTTTGTTTCCTTCATTTGCTTCTTTGTTGTCTTCATTTCCATGATAACAGCTCTGTCTCTGTAGCTATTTGTCTTACGCTCTCTCTTTTAATTCATCTGCTCCTTGACTGATGCTACTCCTTAATTCTCCTTTTGCTACCTTTTCTTCTTTAAATGAACTTGTCTCTACTGCTAGACCCTCTCTACATCTTGCTTCTATGCCACTCTCTTTGCCTTGTTTTTGCCTCAGATTTTCCTCCTTTTCCAAAAGCCATGTTGCCATCAATGACAACATTTCCAACACTTTTGGGGATATCCAAATCTGGAAAGGATAATGTTTTCAAGGAATTAAATGATGACAAAATCAGTGGCTTGCCTAGAAGGAATTGCTTCTATCCACTTGGTGAAATAGTCAGTGGCTGTCAAGATCCATTTATGTTGGGCACAATGGAGAATAAGAGAATTTCACCCGATGAAGTGTAGACGCATTCTTTGAAACGAAATTCATGGAAATGGGTTTGAATGAGAAGGCTAGTCTTTTTTTCTTCCCTTCAAAGATCTGACATTTGTGACAGAAGGTCACATACTTTCTAAAATCTGAAAAAAGTGTGGGCCAATAAAAACCAGCCCTCAAGATTTTATCAATTGTAGATTTCTAGTAAAGATGTCCTCCACAGTCACCTGCATGAAACTCTTGCATAATTTTATCAGCTCATCTTTTAGTAAACAATGTAAAATAATGCCATCATGATCTTCCAAAACAAAGCATTATTTATGATACAATATTTCATTTCTTTTAACTTTAGGAATCTACTTTTAGTTCTAGACAAACCAGGAAGAGCTTGTAAGTTCAATAAGACAAATATGATATCTACATACCAAGGTGAATCTAAGAAAGGTTCACTGGTTTATGGAGTTGCCATCTCTTCCTGATCATCTAATTGAACAATAAAAATTATATCTAAGGCCTTACAGTTATATTTAGCCATGATTTTGGCTAGACCTTGGCCTTTAATAAGTTTAGCAGGCTTAATTTCTATGTCATGTTCCAAAATAGTGGCAATCCATTTGCCTCTTTTACCATCAGGCCCATTTGAGTCAAAATGTCCTTAACCACTAAATTTGGGACATAAGCAATAATGTGAGAGTATAAAATGTACACTCTAGAATCTTTGATAGCCTTTACTAAAGCCAATGCTTGCTTTTCAATTATGTTGTATTTTAATGTGGCATCTCTTAATGATTTTCTGAAAAATGCTATGGGCTGTTCATAACCCTGATCATTCTTTTGCAGAAAAACTACTGCAATAGAATGTTCTGAAGCAAAATAAAAATAATGAAGTCTTTTTTGAAATCAGGACTGATCATGATTGGTGTTTTTGTAAGGGCTTGCTTGATTGATTCAAATGATTGTTTGGCCTCTGCTATCCATTTAAGTGCTAAGTATTTTTTCAACATGTTATTCAATTCTGTAATTAATTCTACTAAATTTGAAATGAATCTTCTGAGAAAATTAATTTTACTTATGAAAGCTTGTAATTCCTTGATATTCCTCGAATGAATTATGTTCAAAATTTCTTCTATCCTAGCTGGGTCTATCCTAATTCCCTCTTTTGATATTATGTGACCTAAAATTTTACCTTCTTCAATTCCAAAGAGTGTCTTTTTGGGATTCAAGGAAATACCAAATTTTCTACATTTAGTAAACACTTGTCTTAAATGATCTAGATGCTCATTATCAGATTTTGAAAAGACTGTTATATCATCTAGATAAATTACAAGAAAATCATGAATTTATTTAGCAAAATCTATGTCCATATCTCTCTAGAATGTGGCTCCTGCATTCATTAATCTAAAAGGAATTTTCACATACATGAAGGTACCCCAAGGAGTAGTAAATGTTGACTTTGGTTGGTCTTCTGGTTGAACTAAGATTTGATTGTATCCAGTGAATCCATCATGAAATGAAATCCTAGATGATCCTACCACCCTCCGTAAAATATGGTCCATTTTGGGAAGAGGATAGTTATCTTTTAGGGACACTTTGTTTAAGTTCCGGAAATTAACACAAAGTTTGATTTCCCCTATTTTCTTCCTAGTAGGAACTAAGTTTGAGACCCAATTAGAATATCAGATTGGAGCAATGATCTGTGCTTCATACATTCTTTTGACCTCTTTTTCAATCAAGTGCATAAGAACTAGATTTATTCTCCTAAGATTCTGTCTAAATGGTTTTTGATCTTCTTTAATGGGTATTTTATGTTGAATGATATTGGTGTCATAAGACTTAAGGTATTCATAACTCCAGGTAAAGACATCTTGAAATTCCTTAAACAAAGCTATATATTTCAGCTTTTCTTCTGAAGGTAATACTTTGGATAGTTTAATGAGCTTAGGCTTTTGTTATGTTCCTATGTTATGTTCTTCTATGTCTGATCTTAGTGGTTCCATTTTAGGTTTTCTTGCAACATTATTTGAATCAAAAATATATTCTAAAGGGGGTAATCCCTTAGGTAAAAATTTATTCTTAAGGTTTAAAATCTCAGAATCATCATTTGTTATTTCTTCTATTTCTACATTTTCTAATTTATCTATTTATATTTGAGTGAATTTAGTGGGTTTAGTTAAATCTAAATTATTTACATCTATTTCACTATCAATAGTTTCATCTACTATACAATCTGTATCTATGTTACAGTTTTGGAATTCTACCTCAGCATTCATAAAATTATAGATTTGAGCATATTGTGAAAAAAATTTCCAATATTTTAAGTTGTCTGGTATAATAGGCCTTTGTCTTACATCTGTTGTATATTGGTGATTTGGCTAGAAATGCAATCTGCAGGTGCTAGCAAAAGTTGCTAAACTATGTCCCTGTATGTTATGTTTCCTAGGAATTACAGAAAATTCATTTTCAAGCAATTATTTTACCAGATCTAAAATAGTTTCTCTGTATTGGCTAAGTCTACAATGTTCACAAAATACTCTACTTTAATATTTTTTATGATCAATTCAAAGTCTCCCATGATAGAAACTCTTTTGGCTCCTATTTTTCTAATAGTTTGCAATCCTAAGATTAAAGCTTCATAGTCAGCCATGTTATTTGTACGTTTAAAATTTAATCTAAAGGCATGACCCTTTGAATGATTGTTTTCCATGTTATAAATCCAACATCTTGCTCCTTCTCCTAATATATTTATAGAAACATCAAAATATAAATTCCACATTGATTCATGAAATATATTATCACTGTCAACTTCTTTATGTTTCTGTTTTAATTCGGTCGTTTTATTTGTGTTGGTTTCTGAATTACACAAAATGAAGGAATCCATTTCAGAGTGTACATAATAAATAACATATTTTTGTGGATATTCTATACTACTGACCATGTACTTCATCAAGGTTTCTCTGTAAATATTTTTGGGATGTCCAAATACTAAAATAGTGGCATAAGACATGTCTAGTTGTAGGGATCCCTATAGTTTTTTTCCCCATGAGCGAGATAATAACATTCCATATTTAGGAGGGATATCTGCAACTACAATATCCATGACAATGCTTTAGGCTGGGTATTGAACGAAAGTGACACATAAATCTTCTATTAAACCAAGGCATTTGACTTTGCTGGAATAAAAAAAAAAAGATCTTTATATGGCCTAGTGATGTCAAGATTTAAGGTTTCCATGATGGCTTTTGGCATTAAATTATGGGATGCTCCAGAATCTAGCATAGCATTGCATAATATATTATCATGAATATTCAAGTTAATGTAGAAAAGAGGAACACCACCCTCTTGTTTTTTACCATTAACATCAAGACCAAATATTAATTCAGGTTGATCATCATTCAAATTGATAGAAAGTCATGTTTTTTCGACTCTGTTAAAGGAATTGGTATCTTCAGTTTGGATATTGAATGGAACTTGTGTTTTTCCTAAATAATTGATTTCTTATTTACTAGATACAATTTGAGTGTTTTTCTATTGTTTATCTACAGTTGTTTTTTCAATTTGTGTTTCTATTTTTTTACTATTTTCAATCTTCTTTTGTGGGACAGTTTGAGTAGCAGTGGTAGTTTTGCAGATTTTGAAGTTTCAGCAGTTGTTTTGGAATTAGATATTTTGGGATTAGATGATATTTTATTAGCAGCAGATGTAGTTTTAACATAATTTTTTTTTTTTGCAGCAACAGATTTTTTAGGATCAGCTGGTGTTGTAACAGCAGTATCCATGAAATCTACAATTTTAGGGCTGGGTGCAATTTTTGAACTAGAAATTTGTTGATTTGAACTAGATTTTTGCTGAGTTACTCTAGGGAGAATTTGTAGTACTTTGGTTGTAGGAGCTTCTACTGTTTTTTTGGTTTGTGTTTGGGCAGTTTTCTTAGTAGGAGCTTCTACATTTGTCTTACTCCTAAGGTTATATTGCTTGTGAACTTCATTTATTGCAGTATCATAACCTTGCTTATAATCAAATGATTCCCCAAATTCTAATTGCAACTGTTGTAGCATGAATAATTCTTGTTATTCTTCTGTAAGAAAAATAGTATTATCATCATTAATTTCCATTAAATTAATCTAGGTATCTTCATGTTCTTCATTTTGGTGAGAAATTTCAGCATAGTTCTCTTGGAAAGGTGGTCTTATTTTTTGATAAGGTGTTGATTCTCTAGATTTACCAGTTTTGGGATTCTTTCTAAAATTTGGATTTCTTATTTGTGGACCTTGTCATTGATTATCCCACCGTGGTTTTCTCTCCATTATTTCTAAGTTTTCCATCATCCTTTCCATGTTTTTTGCTAAACTATCGATTTTACTATCTGATGTGGATGATTCCTCTTTTATAGTGACTCTTCATTCATTTATCATTCTGGCCCTCTTGCCTAACAAGTTTGATTCTACACTAATTGCATTGATTTTAATTTTTTCTAATGTTTCTGGGTTTCTTTCCCTCAATTGGTATGACATGTCAGTGTCAAAACCATCAAGAAACTTGATTAAGGCTAGATATGGTGGGGGTTTAATGTTTGATGGAATAGCATTATAGATGTTGTTGAACCTAGTACAATAGTCCTGAACTAACTCATTAGGAGCTATTCTAATGTTTTCATATTCAGAAAGAATTTGTAAAGGATTCTTTTTTTTCTCCCATCTATTTATAAATAACCTATGAAAAGCTTCTAGATCAGCAATGTGATTGGCAGGTAAAGCTCTAAACCACTTTTTTACTTCTCCAGCTAAAGTTTGGGAAAATAGTCTCATTTGAACATCAACTTCATCTATTTCATGCAATTCAAAATAATATGGCAGTTTGTTAGCATGTTGTTGTGCAGTGTATTGGCCATATCCATAAAATTGAAAAAAAAATCTTTGATAATCTTGGGGCATGGCATGTAATTGAGATGGTAGGATCAAAGGTGAATATTTGGCTGACATGGTTAATATTCTAGTTTGGCTAGGAGGAAAATTTGTAGTGCTTGGTGATGAGGTTGAAGTACTTGGAAATGTACCTGGGATACTAGATGATGTACTTGGAAATTTTATTGAAGTACTGGAAAATGTAGCAGTAGTGCTAGAAGGTGAACTTGAAGTGTTTGGAGATGGAAATAAAACTCTGGGTTGAAAAGGAAGCTTGGGAATGAATGATTCATTGGAATCGAGTGTGGTGGAAATAGTAGATGAGGTGGTACTAAATAATGATGAATTTACAAATTCTAAATGACTGGTAGAAGGCTTAGGGGCATAAGCAGATAAAGTAGTTAACTCAACATAATGTTGAAGGAAGGCTTCATCAATTTCTTTAATCAAAGTGGCAGTCAAAGCATCAAGTTTATCACATGCTTCTAGTATTTTTGGTCTGAATCAAGTGAAATAGTTTCCTTTTTAGTTTCAATAAATGAAATGAAATCAGGATCTATAACACTGTCATATATTGAGCTTTCTGATTTAGTTCTAAAAAAAGATTGTTCAAAAGATAAATCAGATTCTAAATCTTGTAAACTTGACAACTTTTTGGGAAGTGAAGTAGCTTTGGTTAATTGACTTGTAATTTCTAAAATTTCTAATTTCTAATTCTTTTTCCTTAAAATTATGTCTAGGTCATCTACAATTACAGCAGGTTGTGGATCAGGATGAGCCCTAGTGTAGTATATTATTTTGGAAGCTAGAATTTTAATTTTCAATAAAAAAATTCTCTAACAACCCTAGAACAACCTTAACGTAAAAATATTCTAAAAAGTGTTTGCTTTAAGTTTTATTTTAAATTGAGGACTGATGTTACCCCAATATGGTCGCCAGGATGTTATCACTCTAATAATTTCCTAGGGTTGTTATGCTTTTTTGGTTTAAAGAAATATTAGAGGTAACCACAGACCTACTTTTAAGCTTAAGATCTAGCCTTTCCTAAAGCTCAGAGAGGGCTCTCTCTTTATGATTTAACTTTGTTGTTTTTTGTTGATTATAGGCTAGTTATGTGAGACTGGTTGGTTTTCATTTTGGATTGGTTTGATGGTGGAATCATTGTTTCAGATGGATAGCTGCAGATCTGTTTTCCATTGGGCTAATGAAGTCAATGTATCAAGAATCAGATAAGAATCAAGTTCTAAAGGAATTTTTCACAGGGAAAGGTAGCTGAGTAAATCAGATCTTTAGGGTGGATGATGAAATGGTTTCAATCGGGATGAGAGAGAAGTTAAGGATTCTCAAATCTGGATAATGGAGGAAAAGACAGAGGTCTATCGAAACTATGGAGAAATTAAGAATTCCCTAATCTGGATATCAGTAGAAAACATCAAAATATATAACAGTTAAGAACAAAGTGCACTTAAACGTTTTCGGTAATAATATTCCTGTTATAATATTTAGTTTTAGAAAACATGCAAGTATGTGAGAAACTTCAGAAAGTAACAATAGAACAAGTGAAAATACTTCACTGAAGTGGCTCAACACATGAATCCTATAATATGATGCTTTATTGCTCAATCCAGTCTGCTGAATTGAAAAAGTACAATCAACCCTCAGGTTCCAGATCAGTACAACTATAAAAGTGTTTTAGTAATTCAAAATCCACCCTCAATACTTCAAATTGTGAAGTATTTGTACAAAAAATTATTACAAAATATCCTAAATTGACTCTAGAATTATTCATGGAAAATAAATATCTTCATGCAAGAAGATAGAGACAACTATCTAACTAATGCAAGTTGTCCCTGCTTTTATTGAATTTGTTGTTTGTTGTCTTTGATCTTTTGTTGATTTGTCTCTGATTGTTTTCTCAACAAAGGTGGTATTTTAGGTAGTTGAATGTCCTTTACGCTGGAAACTTTCACTCTGATTGATCATTTCTGTTTTGAATTTAACCATCTAAATTTCACATGATACTCTTTAAACTCTAATACTCTTTGATTGTCTCTGTTTTTATTTTAAACTGATTGTTGTGTTTTACTTTTATCCTTTCATAGTAAATCAGTCAACTTCTCCCGATATTCTTTCTCTGGTAATTTGAATTTACCATCCTTCTGAATATTTCATCATCCTTTGTATACTTTGAAAATGTAGGCTTGTTGATAAATAAATGTTTTACCTCATGTTGTAGGTAAAATAGATTCTCAAAACTTTTGTAGAGTACTTTCCCTATTGGAATTACTTGTGAGGAAGGAATCTTAGCTTGTTCCTTGTCCATTTCTCTCATTTTGCTATCATAATCCTCTTGTTTCATCAATCTGTCATGAATACGTAGAGGATTTGACAGGCCTTTCTACCTCAAAATATCAAACTTCATCATAAACATGGTTATGGAAAACTCCATGTTCTGACATTTTTCTTCAAGTTGAACCATTAAGTTTCCGAGTAGTCTTTAGTGCCACTTTTTGAAGGCTTTTACGGTGACTTTTTACAGTGTAATTTCTCTAAATTCCGGCAGGAATTTATTGAAAAGAGAAGTTTGATTGGTAACTTTTCACAATCGAAGTGCCCTAGAGGATTTTGAGGGTGCTAAATCCATATATAGAGTCAAAAAACCAGTTTGAATAACAAAATCCAAGATTTTACCTCAAAATTTTTCACTGGATTCTGGCACCTGAAACTTCAAAAAGTCGCACTAAAGACAATTCCTTAAGTTTCTCTTAGAAATTACCTTCCTAACTTCTAGGATTGTTTATGTCCTGTCACTAATTCCAATTTCCTCTAATTCTTGCTTATTCTTGGAATTAAGAAACTTTATGATTTCATTAGCCTCTTCTGACTTCTTACCAAGTTCTTCTTTGATTTTCTGGATGAACTCACCTGCTTCTTTGATTAAATCTTTTTGCTCATAAATAACCTAGATTGATGGCCAAATATCATTGACAGTTTCAATTATATCGGCCCATAGTTGTTGCTTGGCTTGTGCCATTGGTTCTTTTAGTGTTAAATATTTCTCTAACTTATGAAATTTCTCTGTCAATCTATTTGTCTTCTGTATTTCATTCTTGTGCATGATTTGAGAAATTTTCTTCTCATCCTCTAGAATTTTTAGCTTTTCTTTAAGTCTGTTTATTTCATTAGTTTGGATGGACATTTCCTGCATTTCTTTCACTAGTTTACCTACTTCATCACTTGGTTGTGCTACTGATGTAGATGACTCTGTCACTGAAATAGTTGCTGATGTAATAGGAAGTGTTGTATCCAATGGAACTAATGGGGCTAATGACTCTTCCATAGTGGAAGGAAATGTTGTAGTGACTATAGGAATAACAGTGACAGGGACTACTTCTGAGCCAACCTTTTTCTCTTGCACTAACTTATCCATTTCATTTTCCATTTCTTTCAACTTGGCAGTTAACTGAAGAATGGGGTTCATCATCTCATCTTTTTGGTTTACATCCTGTTACAGTTCTTTTGCCTGTGGATGTTTAGTAGGAGGCAATTTGAGTTGCTTCTTTAATGCAACAATGCCCACATTCTTCTTTTTTATGAGTTCTTCTACAACTTTGACATTGTTTGGATCATATCCCACTTCAATAACCAAATATTCTTGAGATTTAATTATGTTAGCTTTAGCCTGTGAGGATGCCTTTTCTAGCTTTAGTTGATCTCTAATGTTCCCTAGAGTATTTTGCAGCTTCTTCACACTCATGGCTTTGTTTGTCATGGTAGAATACAACATTTCACCAGCTTTCTTGTGAAATCCTATCTGGTATATAGGATGAAGATCTTTGGCTTGAAATTCATATTATGTCTTTTTATAATCTGTTGTTGACTTAGGATTCTTCATTGGTGGCTGCAGAAAGGTCATCTTCATCTTCTTGGTCTTGTAATCAAATGCAGAAAGAAACCTGCTCTGGTCACTTGGTGGCTGCTTCCAGTATTGGGTATATGTATCTACCTTTAATGCCTCATTTATGAGCTTGATTTCCTTGTATTTTTGCATGATATCATGCTCTTTTTCTGCTGGTTTACTGGAGGATGAAACTTCAACACTATGCTACTTTTGAATAATCTCAGTTTTGGATGTTGAAGGCTAATGAGTTTCTTCAGAAAATGATGGAGGAGCATTATCTTTTACCACTGTATTTGTATCAATTACTTAAATAGTTTCCACTTCTCCATTTATAGGATTTAATTTGGGCTTCTTCCTGTATATCATTTTTAATTTTGTTTCACTGGTAGTTTCAGAAGTGTATGATCCTTCTCCTCTGACTCTTTTAGAGTTCCTATCCTGTGGGGCTGGAGTTTGTAAGATGTGACTAGTATCACCTTTCTTATATGCCTCTTTCAAAGTGTTCTCCAACCATTCAGACTGACTGGAGTACTTCTCTATGTCTGGCTTGGATTCATGTACATAAGGAGTTAATTTACATGTGATTCTCAACTTTCTTATAACTCCTAAAGGATCATAATACCATTTGAAACTTTGGCTAAACTTAAATTCTTGTAAATATTTTTTTAGTTTATTGAGCTACATCTCTACTATTGCAAATAAAAGGAACAATCTTATTCTTTATCTTAAACTATGTCTTCTTTTTGACTGACAAGAAATTTATTCCATCAGAGTTAAGGATCTTCTTGATATACTTAACTGCAAATAACCTCATTGGGAGGTATTTGGGAAGCTTATATGGAAAAATATTAGATCCATATGCGCTAATCTCTGTGTGATTCTGATAGAGATACCAATCTCCTGTCCTACTATGTTCTGATAAATGCTGGAACCTTTTTTATATCTTCACTAATTCTTGGTTGACTGCTGATGTTCAACATGTTGATAATAGGATGGATGAATGAGTCAATAAAGTCTGTGTATGTGAACTTTGTTGAATCATTCCTCATTAAGGAAGTCCAAAAGATAACTGACTGTGGATTACCTTCAACATCTAGTTTCTGAAGGTTAATAGAAAATCTTTCAAGTTGAAAGTATAGAAACATGTGGAATAAAATAGATGAGTACTTGAAAGCACCTTATTCAGGCATTTTAACGAGCTTTTCATGAATTGTATCAGCAAGATACTCGGAAAAATTGAATATGGTAGCAAGATGCTGATCAGGGGTGAAAATAGATAGGAAACCTAAGACTGAAGCATCAACATGCTCATCGGTAAATAACCCAGAATACAAGACAACATTGAGATGATATGCCTGGTTCTCTCAGAGAAAATAGTTGTTGGATAAGGAGGATTTGTTTTGGGAGTTGCTATTGATGAGGGGATGAATGTCTGGAATATCTGGAACCTCTTGCGAAAGTCCAGATTCAGATATAATTATGTGAGAGTCTCAATAGACAAACGGGTTTCATCAGGTCTAGGTTGAATCTGTAGTATTTGATTTATTGATTCAGCTGTGATAGTGAATAAGATTTCTTTTCCAGGGGTTATAATGGCTCTTTGATCAGGGAAATAACAAGTTTGGAAATTCTAATCACCTTTGGACACTGGAAGGTATGTGGGACAATATACTTGGGAAAATTGGACTCCCAAATGAAAACCTCATCAGCTTGGTGAATTGATTTTTCATGGCTCCAGCAGTGGAGCTCAAGAACATTAAACTTAGTGACAGGGTCACCAATTTTAAAGTCTTAGTTTGCTAAGGGAGTGTGTTCTACATCCACAACTGGAGGTTGTAAACTGGAGGTTGTAGGGGATTAACTGATACAATGCTTTAGGAGGCCATATTTCTATTAATTTTAATCAATTGATTACTTTCTAATAGAATAAATAGAATTTGCCCTCTTTAAAAACCTATGAAAAGATTATTTAGAGTGTGCAGAAGGGTTTGAGAGGAAATAGGGGCTTTTCTATGGTTTGCAATACTTCAATTGATTTAACTGGTTACTCTCTGTGATCAAAAATAATCTTAGGACCTCAGAAATTCTATGAAAATATAACTAGGGTCTATAGAAAAAGGTTTGGGAAACAAAAGGGGTTTTCTGTTCGTCTGCAAAACTCCTACAAAAGTTCAATTACTGATTACTTCCTTTCTGTAAGTAAATGCCTTGGTATTTCAGGAATTCCTGGAGAAAAGAATATTTTAAATTGCAGAAAGGTTCTTTCAGGCAGCGGAAGGATTTTCTAAGGCTTCAGTGACATTTATAATGCTTCAGATTGGTTCTTCAATGTCTTTTGGCAGTAAGTTCATTTAATTCTGGTGTAAAGGGCTTCAAAACAGGTCGGTAGAGTAATCTATGATTTGAAATAGGTTGGCAGTGCTTTGTATGCGCAAAACATAACAGAAAATGGTGAAAATGTTTGCAAAGGATGGTCTTATGGGTTTTTAAGTAGCATTAATTAATCTTTGGGCGTGGGTTAAATTCAAAATGTAGGACGGGTTTTTTGCAACGGTCAGGAATACAACTGAGTGGTTTTCGCAATGCGAAAAGCGGGTAGGCGGTAATTTTTCAGAGGATGTAATACAATCAAATGATGCCATGTAGCCAGGAATGGGAATCGAACAGTTGGGCGAATGGGAAGGATGAATTAGGGACTTGATAGGCATGGGCTCCGAATCTTAACTTAATGCGAGATTTATATGATATACAAAGGGTTATTTGCATGGGGTCGGGACATTTATAATAGGTGGGGTTTATAACCAGTGGGCCCAGAAATACATATAGAGAGGATAAAACTATATATTAAATTAATCCTAAGGGGTTGGGGAGATATATTTAAGTGGGGAATTAATATAGTACAGTTAAAGGTATTAATGGGAGTTGATATATAATGGTGGTTAATAAAATATACAATGAAATGTTAATAAGTGCGGGATTTTAAAATACACTAAGGATAATGTTTAAAACTAATATCGGAGTGGGATTTTCATAGTGGGGCTCGATATTATTATTTTAAACTTGAAACTTAGTGTTGGGTCTTGAATACGACCACTTTTTAACACTTATTTCATCCATTTTTACTCTTCTTTATCATGTTATTTATTATAATTTATCATATAAATCCATCTTATAATGATTTATGCTTTTATGGATGAATATTATTTACTCTCCTTTATTTTTAATAAATTGATGATTATTATGCATAATTTTATCAATGATGGTTTATTAATATCACTCACCATTTTAGCCTCCAAGATATTTTCCAGATTGAAGATTTGATTTCCAAATCATCATCAAATATTCCAACTCATAAATCCGCTGGAATAAGAAGTGACCGTTTTTCGGTTGAGATTCTGAGCAAATGAAAAAGAATCTGGAAAATACAGAACATGGGTCTTTTCCAGAATGGGCCCAATTAACTTTTTAAAAGAATGGTTTGCCCAAATTTGGCTTTTATTGAGAGAAACGCAGGGTTCTTTGAACACGATTTTCTCCGATTTGTTGTTGTGGCCATCCTCCAAATCTCAGCTGCAAAGCCAAATTCGCCTTGCTCTTGTTGAAATATTGTTGGAAATATATTTTCTTGTTGATCAATTGGTTGGGAACAATTCAATTTTGTTACGAGAGATCCTATTTACTATTTGATTTCTCCTCTCTTTGGTTATAAAAGGGGACATTTGTAAAAGAGAAGGGATGGATCATAGTTGTTTCTTTTGTGAATTGTAAACTTAATCAAAAGTTGTGTTATTGAAAGCATGATTCCATTGTAATGATGCTCCAGTTTAATGATTAATTGAAGTTGTTGTTCCATTCGCATTATCTGAAGTAGCTTGAGCAGTCCCTGCTAGTGGTTAAGGGCCCGACCCCTGGTAGCGTGAACTGCTCCTTTGTGTTATATTTCCAATTCCTGCAGTATGTGATCAATTTTCTACATGCATGTTAATGTGAGTTTATTTCATTAGTTTTTATCATTTTACTGTCTTTATGTATTACACGCTCTGTTTATGAGTTATTTCATTATCGTATGATCTGAATCTTATTTCTTACAGCGTGTGTTAATCGAGACAACATATTGCCTTACTTAGAACATCCTTGGATTCACGAAAGTGATATTGGTTCTACCTTAATTAATTCATAATTCCATGCTTAATAGTTTATTGTTTTATTATAATGGATTTCGTTGCCATTCATTCCCAATTTAACAAGATTCTTAATCCTCGAATTACTTATCTTGTTATGCTTCGTTGTTCGGCATTTGATGTTCCATTCCATTTTCTGTTTCATTTAACTGCTGTTCATTTCAGAGTGCAGATATAAAGCTTCACTATTCAGTTTACTGTTCAATAGGATTTGCTGTTTAATAGAGTTTTTTTGTTCAATTCCATGAGTTAATATTTGTTGTTCGATTCTTCTAGTTTTAGTTTGTTATTCAATTACACTGCTGTTCAATTTAAATGTGTTGTTTAGTTTCAATTCATTAGTTTCTAGATTCTGTTCCTTTCAGTTATTTTCATTGGAACAAATATTGAGTTTGCTTTCATTTCGATTGCTTTAAGATCACCAACTGTAGAGGACACTGGTTATTGCTTCCAAGTCCTCAGATTGGTTATCTTGCATCGATTTCTAAGGGAATGAGTTATTGCTACTGTATCCCTGATCGATGTTTTGTATATTGGTTTAATTAAGGTTTCAAAGCATTTCCATTTATGTTACTGTAATTAGATTTCTTTACAGGCATCCATTTACTCTTTTATCTCGAACACTGTACTACATATTGCAAGGCATTACTCTTGGATAAATTGCTACCTCAGACAGAGTACACTCTTGAAATAAAAAGTCACTCCCGGATTGATAATTAATGTGAGATAAATAGGTGTTATAAATATACCTTTTATGCACTCGACATTTTGGCGTCGTTTCCGGGGAGAGTGTATACCATTTAGAAAGAGTGATGCATATTTAATTTTTTCTACTTGGGAAGAATTGGGTATTAAAGACGGAAGGTAAGAACTTGCGCACCGAACAAGAAACACACTTGTTCACTGGCTCGATTCACAGCATAATTGAGTGAAAGCTTAAGGTAGGAATGAATGCTTGCGTTTATTTATTTATTTTAGAGGTAGAGTGTTTTTTGAAAAAAATCTTGTAATTCCACTCGAGTGGTGATGTAAGCACCACCCATTTCACTAACCAATTGACAGGAACATTGGAAGGAGGATCCTTAAAGAAAAACTTGAAGAACATCTTCTATTATGGTAAGAAATGGCTCACATTGCAACTTTTGAATTCCCTATCAAAGATCTAGGAGGAATGACACAAATGCACATAATTCCCCCATTGTCTCTACCAAATTTTCATGCTTTGACAAATGAAGATCCAGATACATTCTTATTTGAGTTTGAAATACTTTGTATAGGATATGATTATTGTACTAATGACCAAAGATTGAAAGTGTTTCCTCTTACTCTAAAAGCAGCAGCTCTCCGATGGTTCATGAGCCTAGGTGGAAACTGCATCAAAACATGGGAGGACATGAAGAACATATTCTTGAAGAAGTACCAAGACTATTGCAAATCCAATGAAGATATTTTTAGTATGACAAAAAGGGAAGATGAAAGCTTGGAGGACTATGTAGAGAGATTTCGATACAACCTTCAAAAATCAAAGCATAAGCATTTGGAAAAAGAGATCTTGAAAACACTCCTTAAAGGAATCAAAGATGATTTTTTAGAACTCTTAAATCTGATAGGAAAAGGTGATTTTTTTCAGTTATCATATGATGATGTTTTTGAATTGTGCATAAGGTATTTAAGAGGAATTTCCAAGGCTGGTAAGAATTCTAGAGAAGTTTCTTCTTTCTCTTCCAAATTTACTACAAGAACAAGAGACATAAGAGATGAAATCAAGGTTTTATTTGAAAATTTTAAATATGATTTTATTAACTCTCTAAATTCACAATTGAATGTTTTGCAGGTTCAGAGAAATCAAGAATTTGATGAAGTGTTTTGCCCTCATTACCAAAAGGAGCATCCCATAGATAATCACTCTTCCTTATCTAATTTGGAAGTAGCATATCAAAGAGATGCAGAAGCTGCAACAAGGTCAAAACCATGGAAATCATGGCCTACAAGTACGTTTCAAAACAATTCCTCTCCATTCTCTTACTTTCATAATCCATTATGGAATACTCATATGTTAGGGCAGCCATGCCAATCTCAATATAACCACCAACAATCTTGTTTGCAAGTTTGGAATGGTTCACCTTATGATTGCATGACTACTCTCCCTCATCTTGTAGCATAAACACATCTTCTAGCTCTTCCACAACACCTTCTTTTCCGATCAAAATCATCCACTCAACACAATCAATTATATCATCAAGAGGCTCCATTCCCTACACAATCTCCTGCTCAACTCATTCCACACCCACACGATAATAAACTAGTACAACATGCTTACAATGTTGAACTGCAAAATTCAACCACCCTTCCCACCCATTCTATCTCACATGTACCATTGGAAAAAACTCACACTGAGACTTAGAATGAATCAAATCCAAAAATTGTAGAAGTTATGAAAGAAAATGAGGTTTCTTCTAGTTTGCACCAAGAAACCATTTTAAAAGCTCAAGAACTTCATGATATGATGGCTATGGGAAATCAAGGAAGTAAAGAATATATTGAAGATTGGTTTCACTCCATCATTTGTTTGCAACATCACTCCATACTTCAACAATTTTTGGCACCATCTTATCAAGGGAAGTTGGCTTCTCATACCCTAATTTTTATTAACATACATTTTTCAAATTTGGGTATATACATAATTGAAGTCTTATTTCAGAAATGACTCCATTGGAAATACTCTTATACGTAATCATATTCATTTTCCAATTCAGAGTAGGATAGTGGAGAAATAAATAAAAGAGGAAATAAAACAAACACATTTTTTTATTTATTTTTGTAAAAATAGTTGTTTCTTTGTTGCAACACGCTGTGAAATCAACATTGATGATAAATATTTTAATCTATTTGTGTATGTAGATGAATTATACTGCAAATAACCATTCTAAAAACACTTATATTCATTTTTATCATCAATATGGAAAAATTGCTTGAATATCATTTTTTTTGGCTTGCGGACTTGATGAAATTTCTGAAAACACAGTTGGGACAGTCATGTTTTGGGAGACCAAAATTGAATATTTTTAAAACTTTTTTCTATATTAAGTATCCCTTGACTTCTACTTTCCAACCCAATTTGAATCACTCAATTTGGATTTGAAATGAAAAAGTTAGAACCAAAACATTGACAGAGTGTCTAGTAGGCAGTTCAAGAACAGAGTTGGGACAGTCAGTTTTTGGAGGCCTAAATGACTATATTTTTAAAACCTGTTTTTATGGGAGATTCCACTATGAATCTAGTTTACAACACAGTTTTAATCACTGAATTTCAATATCGTATGAGGAATTTATGACCAAAATACTGACTGCCTATCATAAATCAACACTCTTGAAACTCTGTTTTCTCGGTTGTTCCTTAACGTATTTGACCCATCAATTCTTCTTGTCTTCAAAACCTGTTTCTATTGGAGATCAATAAATGAATCTAATTTAGTTTCCAATTCTAATCGCTTCAATCTACTATCAAACGAATAATTTATGCTTGAAATACCAACTGTTGGTCTGAGCTGGAAAATCGAAAATGACTCTACTGAGCAGGTTGTTCTAAGAAAATTTGACATATCATAGCATTGAATTTTTAAAACATATTTATATTGGAGATAAACCTTTGAATTAGCTCTTATTTGGCTTTGGAATCACTTGAATCGGACGAAAATAAAATAATTTATGATTAAAACACTGCTGGTTAGTATGGTCGACCACTGCTCTCCCGCAGGTAAAAAATATAATCTGTTTTATTTTTCCGTGGATTTTTTCTATAGAGTAACTACTTCTTAGTTTTTTGCATAATTTTTGGATTAGGGGAGCCTGATCACCTCTCCTTCTCCATGATTTAATGTTTTATTGCAGGTAGACACTCGTTTTTTGCAGGTCTTAGAAGAATAAAAAAGGTCAATTTATGGACGAGTGATTCTTGAAAATTTAGTAAAACAAGGGAATTTCATCTAGTTCATTACGTAACAGATTTATAACAAAAAGAAATGAAGAATTGGTTTCCATTTCAATATTCATGTTACTGCTGCCTAAACATTTTTCAAAAAGATCATTTTTTTTCCATTAATAGATTGATATTCCCTTAGGAAATAACATTATAGCTGTTGTAACTTAATAAAGTGTTGTTTCTTTTCTGATTTCTTTTATGTTTTTGTGTTTCAGGTGTTGATTCCTCTAAATTGTAGTTTCTGTTCCATTTGAAATTGAACAATAAGGACCCCACCATGCAAGTTTCAGTTACAGAAGGCAATTCTTCAGCAGCACCAATTTTGTGAAAAAAAAATATAAAAAAATATTTTTTTCTTAAAAACTGTACATAAACTTTCCTTTATATTTGATTGGATTTGCTTGGCAATGGATTGCATATTAGCTTTGTTCTTTCCTCTATTTTTTCCCTTTTTGTGTGTTTATATTTGTTTGTTGTTCCTCTTAAGGGACAGTTATTGTTCCTCTTAAAGAGCAACAATCGTTCCTCTTAAGAAGCAGTGCGTTTATGTGTTTATTTTTGTTGTTCTTTCCAAAAGGAACAACATTTTTGCTGATTAGTTTTCTTTTCAAAAATAACAACATTTTCGTTGCATGTTTTTGCTGTTCCTTTCAAAAGGAACAACAGTTTTGTTGTTCCATTCAAAAGGAACAGCACCGACTGTTCTTACTGTTCCTTTCCAAAGGAACAACATTTTCGCAGATTGTTTTTGTTGTTCCTTTCCAAAGGAACAACACCTTTTGAGTGCATTTTTCTTGTTTTAAAAAAAAACATTTCTAGAACTTTTTTTGAATTTTTCATGACTTTTTGAAAGGCAAACATACAATTTATGGAAGGATACACAGTCATACAAACTAAAGCTTACTGTAATCAGCAAATCAAAAGAAATCGTCATTTTTTTTTAAAAGTTGTTTAGTAATGATAAGAAAAAGGAAAAAGGGACATAATCAATAACATGTTCTTGTTGTCTTAATACCACTAAATTCATATGATCGATTATATTTATCATGTTGGTTCTTTCCCATATTTTATAACTTTCTTTGATTTTTACTTATGGAGTAGGAACAAGGGCATATTCTTTTCTATTGAGCTGTTCAGACTTTTTCCACCATCCCTACTCTTAAGGAGTGTTGAGCCATCCTTTATGAATAAATAAGAAAGTGTTATATGAAAAGAAAAATATTTACATATTTCATTAATAATTTTATAATTTGGCAGATGGAGGATAGGGGGTCTCATCAAGAGCCGGCCTACCATGTTCATAAGGAAGCAAGTGAAGTGGCATTCCCATCATGGCCACCAAACCAGGGATATGGTCTAATAGACAATAGAAAAAATTAAGAAGTCCTTCGAACAGGAGGTCTCATCACGAGCCGGCCTGCCCACTTTTCACTTTTTCCTAGTGAATGGCATTGTGATTTATCTAGTCACCAAGCCAGCACAATGGCCTCCATTATGACAATTAACAAGCACTTCCTCAGTATAGGACAATGGTTCCAAGGGTGAGAGAGCAACTCTGTCAAGGTTATGGACACCTGTGGGCAACAGAGCTCTGCTGATGGTATTGGAGTCACATTTATACACATCAATAGTAATATTAAACCCTTTTTCCTATATCTCTATTTAAATATTAGATGAAAGTTGAATCCTTAAATTTTGATTTTGAACCTATTATAAATGAAAATCATCATAAATCGATCACATTAGTTTAAGTGGGTAATAATCGCATTTTTACTTATGTTTATCTTAAGTTGTCCCTTCTCCTTATCCTTGAATCATTACAAAACGCTTCTATATCTGTTTACGATTTATCACATGCATGGATTTCAGTAAATGCTATAATTTCATTGATTGTATCGTAAGTATGTATGCCTTTCTATGCTATACAATTGTTGTGCAGTACACTGCTCTTTTATTTTGCTGATTTGTCACAATATTGATAATGCATTTTTATAGAATTTTTTCTACTTGAACTTTTTTGCATGCATCTTATCTGTTGCCATTTAAAACTGAAACCGTGGATTCAAGAAAATTGCATACAGAATTGTGATTTGTTTACACGAGAACAACAAGTATGGGGGAAAATTCTATTCGCAACATGATCGCACTATTGCAACTAACAGCAAAGGCTCGCGAATGCGCACATGGCTTCCACCTTTTGCATCACTTTCAGTAACTGCTCAGCCTACATCAACTTCAACAAAGGCCAGTCCCTACATGTCCTTCCACATTTTTTTTGGAGGTAACACTTGAGGTAAAATAGCATAATTCTCTGATTTATTATGAATTTAGGAGAATTTCATGAAAATCCATTGAGCATTGTTTATCATCATTCATTCCACATCTGTACCACTTCCCATTTTTTTAGACATGTCTCATCTTTCAATTTGGGGGAGTGTTGATTTCCTTCATTTATTTTTTATGGCCATGTCAGTAATATTCTTTGATATTCTTATTCATTCTCAACACCTCCCTTATTCCATGTTGTTTTACACCAAACATAGATTTCAACAGATTGTAACAACCACCTCTCCTTGTTTTCTAGCATCGCATGAGGACATGCTAATTCTTCAGTTTGGGGGGGGAATTGCTACACATGATGGATGTTTTCTACTTTCTTTCTCATTTAAGGCATACAATTTCATTTGTATATAGTGCAGAAATTGTTTTGCATATATCTTTAAAATTATGAACTAAATTCTTGTGTTTTCTGGATAATAAAGAAGTATCATTAAAATACACAAACCCAGATAATTTCACGCTAAATTAGTTCATAAAATTTTGAAAATTATGCACTATCACTTACAACCATTTTTTTATATATCTCATGATCCGTGCATCAAAACGATCTCATTTTTTAGAAATGTTAATGAAGTCATAGCTTGTGTCACATTTTTTATAAATTTCTATATACATAGTTGAATGCTTAACAACAAAATCATATAAGTTCTTTATCAAGATTGCTAAAATTGAATATTTCACATTTGAGGAAAATTCACTTGTTCCATCCATTTCATGAGCGACATCAATTTTCTAAGTCAGTTAATACATGGGTTTTGTTCGTTGCATGAGGACATGAAACATATTCAGCTAGGTATGTTGATTGAGCCATCAATTAATTTTTAACACTTATTTCATCCATTTTTACTCTTCTTTATCATGTCATTTATTATAATTTATCATATAAATCCATTTTATAATGATTTATGCTCTTATGGATGAATATTATTTCTTCTCCCTTATTTTTAATAAATTGATGATTATTATGCATAATTTTATCAATGATGGTTTATTAATATATTTTGTAAAATCACTCACCATTTTAGCCTCCAAGATATTTTACTAAAGATTGATTTTAAATCATCATCAAATATTCCAACTTTAAATCCGCTGAATAAGAAGTGACTGTCAGCTTGAGATTCTAGCAAAGGAAGAAGAATCAGAAATCCTGAATATGTTTTATTCAGAATTTTGCCCAATTAACTTGTGAACAACGCCATTAATCTAAATTTATTGAGAGAACACAAGGTTCTTGAGTACACTTTCTGCATTTGTTGTTGTGGTCGGCCCTCCAATTCAATTACAGTTTAAATTCACCTTCGCTTCAAGAAAGTACAATACAGCCATATTTTCTGATCAATTGGTCAGAATAATTAAATTTTTTATGAGAGATCCTATTTACTATTTGATTTCTCCTCTCTTTGGTTATAAAAGGGGACATTTGTAAAAGAGAGGGGATGGATCATAGTTGTTGCTTTTGTGAATTGTAAACTTAATCAAAAGTTGTGCTATTGAAAGCATGATTCCATTGTAATGCTTCTTCATTTTAATAATTAATTGAAGTTTTTGTTCCATTCGCATTATCTGAGGTAGCTTGAGCAGTCCCTGCTAGTGGTTAAGGGCCTGACCCCTGGCAGTGTGAACTGCTCCTTTGTGTTATATTTCCAATTCCTGTAGTGTGTGATCGATTTGCTACATGCATGTTACTGTGAGTTTATTTCATTAGTTTTTATCATTTTACTGTCTCTATGTATTACGCGCTCTGTTTATGAGTTATTTCATTATCGTATGATCTGAATCTTATTTCTTACAACGTGGGTTAAGCGAGACAGCATATTGCCTTACTTAGAACATCCTTGGATTCACGAAAGTGATATTGGTTCTACCTTAATTAATTCATAATTCCGTGCTTAATAGTTTATTGTTTTATTATAATGGATTGCGTTGTCGTTCCTTCCCAATTTAACAAGAGTCTTAATCCTCGAATTACTTATCTTGTTATGCTTCGTTGTTCGGCATTTGATGTTCCATTCCATTTGCTGTTTCGTTTAACTGCTGTTCATTTGAGAGTGCAGATATAAAGCTTCACTATTCAATTTACTATTCAATAGGATTTGCCGTTTAATAGAGTTTTTTTGTTCAATTCCATGAGTTAATATTTGCTGTTCGATTCTTCTAGTTTTAGTTTGTTATTCAATTACATTGCTGTTCAATTTCAATGTGTTGTTCAGTTTCAATTCATTAGTTTCCATATTTTGTTCCTTTCAGTTATTTTCATCAGCACGAAGATTGAGTTTGCTTTCATTTCGATTTCTTTAAGATCACCAACTATAGAGGACACTAGTTATTGCTTCCAAGTCCCCAGATTGGTTATCTTGCATCGATTTCTAAGGGAATGATTTATTGCTACTATATCCCTGATCGATGTTTTGTAGATTGGTTTAATTAAGGTTTCAGAGCATTTCCATTTATGTTACTGTAATTAGATTTCTTTACAAGCATCCATTTACTCTTGTGTCTCGAACACTGTACTACATATTGCAAGGCATTACTCTTGGATAAATTGCTGCCTCAGACATAGTACACTCTTGAAATAAAAATTCGCTCCCAGATTGATAATTAATGTGAGATAAATAGGTGTTAAAAAGATACCTTTTATACACTCGACACTTAGGATAAGTGTATTTTAGGGGGTATTATGAAAAAGGGATTTTAGTAAAGGGATTTTACTTTTCCAAAGGAAAACATTTCATTTAAACTAAGGAAAAGGGGTATATTGTAGGGAAAGTGAGTGAAGTAAGGAGAAAGGATTTAAATGAAGGGGAAAGGGTATTTTGACAAGGGAAAATGAATTTAGAGGGAAATTAGAAAATATGAAATGATCAATTTCTATTATCCATGCCTTGCGAAAACTTCTTCTGCCTACCCATCGTCTACCGTAACATTTTTCTTCATTTATTTTGGTGCATTTGAGCTTGCAGACCCTTTTCATTTTTCTTTTAACAACAAACTATCTAATCCTAACATTATTACTTCCAATGGCTCAAGTTAAACTATTGAGCTCATTTATTATTCTCTACCTAACTAATTATCTACCAAGGTTAAACAGTTTGGCTAGATATTTATGCTCCATCTATCATCATGAAATTTGAAACATGAAAGATCAAGACTAAACATTTTGACCTTCATGGATTGTGGCATTTTTGACAAGCTGCACACAATTTTATTTTGCAAAGTAAAGTAAAAAGTAGTGGCATTTGAATTTGCATCACTTTCATGATCAATTTTATTTTATTTTTTGTGTTGGGGTTCATATTTTATTTTCTTTTTTGATCTTTTTCTTTTAGTCCTTTGATTTTTATTATAGGAATTTTACCCTCTTTACATTTTTTAATATGGGAAAACAATTTGCAGGAAGCAAAGTGTGTACATATTACAAGACTAATCATATTCAATTCAAAATTATGAATCTTATTATTATAGGACCCTAATAGGATTGAAGAACATGAAAGGGGAAGAAATTGAAAAAAAACCCAGTACTAGTACATTAAACGGTCACATACAAGCTCCAAATGAAGAAGAGAGAATTGAATTGTTTCATGTGAGGGTCATATCCAAACATACCAAGATTGACACATTGTTTGACAGTGGGTGACAAGTAAACTTAATCTCTGAAGACTTGGTCAAGAAACTTAATCTTGAGACCATTCTGC
Source organism: Pinus albicaulis (assembly GCA_034641835.2). Taxonomy (NCBI): domain Eukaryota; kingdom Viridiplantae; phylum Streptophyta; class Pinopsida; order Pinales; family Pinaceae; genus Pinus; species Pinus albicaulis. The sequence continues at coordinate 113,378,170 of CM076583.1, read as the reverse complement.
ATCCAAAACCATATCCATTTTGGTGGATTTGTAAGGATGAAAATTTACAGGTTTCAAAGAAGTGCATATGTCGCTTTGCAATAACTGCACATTTTGTTGATACAGTTGAATTAGATGTGGTTCTGCTTGATATTATAGGTATTGTGTTGGGAAATCCTTAATTGTATGACAGGAAGGAAATCTTCCATCGCCATGAGACAAATATCATTTATTCAAATATGGCAAGGAGTACATTGTTAGGGCACATCGCAGGAAGATAAATATTGCAATGGTAAATGTTGGACAGGTAACGAAGCTGGTGAATTCAAGTAAGACTTTTTTTCTTCTGATGATTAAGCCTAAAGCTAATGTTAATCATGAATCATTTGAGGATTGTGATCCTAAGTTGAAACCAAATTTATATGATATATTTGATGCCCATCATGAGATGTTTCAGGAGACAATGGGATTGCCTCCAAAAAGGGAGATTCAACATGAGATTCAGTTGCAACAAGATTGTCCTCTTCCAAACATCAGCATGTATTGCATGTGGATAATAGAGAATGATGAAATAAAGAGGCAAATCAAGGACATGTTGGACAAGGGAATCATAAGGCCAAGCACTTCGCGATGTGGTTCACACATAGTCTTGATTACGAAGAAAGATGGGACTTGGCGCATGTGTGTCGACTTCAAACCTTTGAAAAAGATAATGGTAAAGAATCGATACCCTCTCCCAAGGGTAGATGATTTGCTAGATTAGCTAAAAGAAGAAAATTTTTCACTAAGTTAGATTTACGAAGTGGATATAATTAAGTAAGAATTGCAGAAAGTGATATATGGAAGATTGCATTCAAAACCAAACAATGACTCTTTGATTGGTTGGTTATGATGTTTGGGTTGTCTAATGCACCTGCGACTTTCATGTGTGTTATGGATAATGTTTTGCGTCCATTTCTTGATGACTTTGTGATTGTTTATTTAGATGATATACTCATTTTCAGCAAAAAAAGAGAAGATCATGTATTGCATGTGAAAATGGTACTTGATGTTTTGAATAAAGAGAAATTATTTCTTAAGATGTCAAAATGTGAATTTGGAAATACTTCTCTGGTTTATTTGGGACACATTGTAGGAGGAGGCGAGTTGAGAATTGATCCTTCTAAAGTGGAAGCCATTGTGAATTGGCCCACTCCCAAAATAGTAATCGAGGTAAGAAGTTTCTTAGACGCAGCTCAGTATTGGAGAAATTTTATTGCTAACTTTTCTACCATAGCAACTCCAATGCATGCAGTGAAAAGTGTTAAGAAAGGCTTCCAATGGGGAGGAAAACAACAACAAGATTTTGAAGCTTTAAAAGACAAGATCAGTTCAGCTCCGGTCCTTGCATTACCGAATTTGAGACAACCATTCGAGATACAAACCGATGCTAGTGATTATGCCATGGGTGAAGTACCTTTGCAGCATGGTAAGCCTATCAATTTTCATTATGAAACATTCAATGGTGTTGTAACTAATTATCCTACATAAGACAAAGAGTTGTATGCGTTGGTACAAAGTGTCAAGAAGTGGAAACACTACTTGATGGGTAAAGAGACGATTATACATATTGATCACCAACCATTACAGTACTTGCAGTGGCAAACAAAATTGCAGCGATCACGACATTTCAGGTGGATGGGATTTGTTCAACAGTTTCACTTGTTTATAAGGTACAAGAAAGGTATTTTCAATAAAGTTGCTTATATGATTTCAAGGCCAATTATAATTTCTTCTACTTTAATTTAAATGCTTCTATTGTACATGAGAGTTACATAGAACAGTATGCATCTGATACTGATTTTCAAGATGTGTATGCTATTTTGAGTGAAGGGAATCAAGTTGAGGAAACTGATTATCACATGCATAAAAATTTGTTGTTTCATTTGGGAAAGCTGTGTATACCACAAGGAGATAGAGTTAATGTCATGAGAGAGGGTCATTCACCTCTTATTGCTAGACACTTTGGGGTAACCAAAACAGTGGCTCATCTACAAAGGTATTGCTATTGGCCTCGCATGATAGATAGTGTGTCATGTTTTAAGAGTTGGTTGTATGTGTGGAACAAGCAAGCATAGCAATAGGAATCTTGGGTTGTATACGCCACTACCGGTACCATCAAGACCATGGGAGAGTGTCTCCATGGACTTTGTTGGAGGTCTACCTATGTCAAGAAAAAAACATGATTATCCTTATGTAGTTGTGAATAGATTCAGTAAAATGTGTATACTTATGCCATGTAAGAAAACCATTACCGCTGAACAAACTATTGAAATGTATTTTCAACATGTATGGGTTCATTATGTTTTGCCAAATTCTATTGTTAGTGACATGGATTGCAGGTTCATTGGGAATTTTTGGTCCAATATTTGGAGGATGATGGACACAAAGTTGAAACAGAGTACGGTTTTTCATCCACAAACAGATGGCCAAACCGAGGTGGTGAACAGAACCGTTGTGAATCTATTGAGAGGATATTGTAGCAAACATCCCAAGTTGTGGGATGAACAACTGCATTACATTCAACACACTTACAACCGGGCCAAGCACTCTTCTACAAATACTTCACCTTTTGAAGCCTGCTTTGGGTATTTGCCGAAATCACCATTAGACTTCATCTTTGAGAACAATGTTGCAATTCATGGGCATAGTGATATTGGCAAGGCTCGAAAGTTCATTGAGAAAATTAAAATTATTCATCAACAAGTTCAAGTACAGCTTGAGAGGAGTCAATGCAAATACAAGGAGAGGCATGACAAACATAGGGTTGATCACAAGTTTCAAGAAGGAGATGAAGTATGGTTGCACATAAGCAAAGAAAGGATGAAAGGAGAAGGTAAAAATCTCAAGCCCATTCACTATTTTCCATTTAAGATCATCAAAAAAGTTGGTAATAATGCATTTCAACTTGACTTGCCTTCATATATGCAAATGCATTCCATTGTCAATGTGGAAAATTTGCATTTATATGAGCCTCCTTTGATTGATGATCAAGGGAGTTATATTCAACTACCATCTATAGAATATTTCTTGCCAAAATTTTAGGATGAGCTCAAGGAGGATACCATCCTTGACAGGAGGATATGCACTTCTAAGAGGGGAAGTGTCGATTATCTTTGAATTGGGCTCAAGGGCAGCAAACCAAGTAAGGCAAGGTGGATGGAAGTTGAAAAGGTGAGGGAGTTGTACCCTCGTCTTCTGAATAGGCAATTAAATTATTTTAGGGTCCAAAAGCTTCCCAATGGGGAGGTGTGATCAGGAGATCATGTGTTATGCTCAAAATTGAAAGTGCTCTAAACTATACCGAACCTGAGTGATCGGAAATGTCTCGTCGTTCCGATTCTGGCACTGTGAATGGTTCGAAAAACCGATTTCGTATTAGGAGGATATCGCGTTCTGTTCATTTTCCTAAACAACTAAAATTTTTGTGACAGGGTGACTAGGATGCCCAGTTAGCATCCAGGTATAGTTAGCAAGTAGCATATACTAGGACTATTCACTTTTCTCTTAACTAATCAGATCTCACCAAGTGGTGCAACCAGGATCGTTGGATGGAGTTGTACGTGTTTATTTGGCATCGTTGGATGGGTGACACGTGGTAAGCCCAGAGGCTACCACGTGTCCCCAGAAGGTTTGACCAAAATTTATGTGAGGTACGGGGGGTTCGACCCCGCGACCTCTGGCCTACATGCCAATACCTGCACCATTCGAGCTACCATGTAGTTCTTACCATATGAAGGATGGTGGTAATATTTATGTTTTATAAACATGGCACATTGGGGGGGGGTGTCGGCGGTCCCAACCTATCGGCAGCCCAAACGTTTGTTCACATGGCACATGTTACGATCACCACGACATATATTAATACAACGGTTATGGCATGATGACATTCAACAATAGTTTCAATCATCGTCACATCTTACGGTTATAGCTACTATAATTCCGAGGAACTAACCATCGACATCTCCACATACTTTACTCCAAGCCTTATCACATGTACAACACTCCGCACAGTCAAGGGTTTAAACCCCGATGGTGTTGTTAACATTTTTTTTAACTCCGGTTCCAAAACTACTCCACGTGGTCTACCGGGGGTTCTGCCTGCAGTTGTGGGTGGATTGTAAGGGTTGGGTTCGCATGTGGCCACCCACCCATAACATTTAATACCAAGGTTTACAGTTAGCTGAGGTTAAGCAGCACGCCACTAGTTTTGGGAAATTTTTCTATTTTTAACCATAGACAGTGGTAGTTCTCCACTTTTAGTGTAGGTTTTGTAGGATTTATTGGGAAAAGGGTTTGGGAGGTTAAGTTTCGAGCAATTTGGGGGAAACAAGAGTCCTCCTAGACTGATTTGAGCATTCTGGAGCCACTGGTGCAGAGAAAACAACCATTAGAGGTTTTTAAACACATGAATTTTCAATTTTGAGCATAATGACAAAGAGGGACATGCCATTGGGAGTTGGACCAGCAGATGTAGCCCAGGAGGGGTGAACTGCTTCATCATGCCTACTGTGTAAAACTTATATGTGATGTTATTTCTCTATTATACACTATTGTACATTGTTATTTAGGCTTATTTTCATGCTTAAAACTCACAAATTCATCTATGTTTCATGGTTAAAAAACTCATTCCTTAAGCAAAACAAATGGAGACAAATTGTACATGTTTTTATCACTAAAAGGACACTTAGCACAAAAAACTAATACACTCCTTTCGGATCAAAAATGGGCCTCCTAAGGATATTATAAAATAACAGTGGAAATAATAAAATCAGATTAGATTACATCATCAAATTTTAGAGGGAAAAAAGAAAAATCTTATTTTTTCAACTCGTATTTTCAACTTATATCCCTATGGTTTGACTCAAATTTTGAGCAACAACACTTGTTGCATGCAGAATTTGATGCCTCATCCAAGTATTACCCAGGTTACATACTTTCTATGGAATCTGCTACTTGAAAAATGGGAAATAAATAAAAAACGTGAATGAAATCATGTTTTTTCAAGTATTTTTATTTTTTCATGTAGCAGGGTCCATCGAAAGTATGCAACATGGGTACTCTTTGGATGCAAAATTAAATTTTTCATCTAATGAGTACCCCTACTCAAAATTTGAGTAAAAACTTGGGGAGATAAGATGAAAATATGAGTTTAAAAATTAGTTTTATTATTTTATTATTTTTTAATATTTTTACCTTTTTACTCCCAAAATGGTGAATCATCCCCCATGGTTGACGTCATCATCTTGAATCCTATTGGTTCTTATAAAGTGTATCTTGGTTATAAATTTTTCTTAGGAGGCCCATTTTAGACCTCAAGGTTCCCCTAATGCTTAGAGTTTTCTTGGAGCACTTTAGCATTGGATCAAGAAAGAAAAAGTAGGAAAACAGGAAGCAAAGATCATGTAAGGAAGAGCGAGATCAAGCAACCACAAAATATTTACTTGTAGGTATCAATTTGCATGTATGATTTCCTTACCAGATTTTGCATGCATTGTCATGCATGTGTGTTTTTAGTTCTTTTGTTGTCATTGGCATGGGATTTTCTAGGTGTGACAATGTCCTTCATCCTTGCCTTGTCATTTCTGGATAGCCATGGTGTGATGGGGTTCTCATGTTTTTCTTGAGATTAATTACTAGATGGGTTCAAAACTAAGTGAGGTGGATCTCTGAATGAAAGAACACATGGCCTAGTGATCCTTGAGCCTAATTGTGGATTGCAGTAAAGACACTAGCCTAGTAACCCTTGAACCAGAATATATATGTTGCAGTAAATCAAAGTGTTGTGTGCCTTGGTGGGCCTATGAGTCCTCGCTCGATGAATGGCGGTATATATGGTAAATATTATAGGTGGTTGCCCTTAATCAGGTCTATGAATCCTTGGCCTATGAATGATGTGATAAATGGTCAAGCCTGGAGGGTGGTGTCTCGATTATGGCCTAGTGATCCCTGGATCATACTATGGATTGAGGTAAAGCATAGAGACTAGAAGACAAGAAAATTTGTCATGGTTTAGGTGGAGAAATATGGTGGCATCCATGATTTTTTAGGTCCTAGTAATTTGGTGTGGATTGCGGTACAGCTTGGTTCCGTTGATGAGCGTGAGGTGGTTTAGCCTCAGGAAGGCCTGATTTATTTTCTTTGGTTTTGAGTCTCACATTCATGCTTTTAATATGTCATGGATGTGATTGGATGAAGAGAGATTTTATTCAGGTAATATATTGTCCGGTGGAACGTGGAAGTCCCATACCGAGTTGAATTTTTCATTCATTAATAAGAGTTCCTTTCCTTGGTATTTTATGTGCAAATGTACTGGTTCATATGTGGAATTCATGGTTGTTGTATCCTCATTATTTCTATTATTTATATGCTAGTTATGAGTTTTTTTTATGACAGTGATGATGTATGGATCTCATCATGTTTCGATTTATAAATGAATGAACAATGAATATATGACCTAATAGAGGATAATGCAGCTAATGTGATAATAAATCAATTCTTCTTAGAAATTATCATATAAGTATGGGATCCCTATGTTCATATCTGTTATTATGGCATGTAGAATACATATTTGTAACATGTTTGATGAAATTCTTGTCATGGCTAGTAGGGGTCTAGTGAATTATTTTCTCTAATTATTGCAATTGTATCATTGTTGACATGTTACTATTCATTTCTGGAAGTTTCATGAGTTTTAGGGAAGTGACTAGGTCCTATCAATGGAAAATAGCCTTAAATATGATAGGTGTTGGCATAGAACTGACATAAAAATGCCATAGTCGCAATCAGGAAAGCCCACGGGAGCAACTAGGGATCTAACTCGAATGAAGGGCTTGACAAGGGAGCGACTGGGGCTCTAGATCAGTGAAAATGTTGGGTTCCTAAGGGGTTGGCTCCTGAAGGGTCTGTAGCCAGTGTAGAAGATTAGTTTGGTTTTTTTTTGTCGGTTCTACTTCCTCAACTGTACATGGGGAGTTGAATCAGATCATAGTAGCCTTTCATCACATGTTTATGCCAATTGACCAGCTAAATTGGCTGGGAGGAGGGTGTTACATATATGTTCAAGAGAATTCATTCAATTGATATCTGCTACAATAATCTTAATGATTCATTCCATGTTTGTCATTCCTGGTCCAATTTTCTATCAACATCATTCTGTCTCACATTTCATGTCATTGATGGGGGATACATCAATGCCCTCCTGCAATGCGTTGCTTACTTTGGACATAAAATCCTTATCCAAGGGGTTGAATTAGAAAAACCCTTCAGTACCTTGGGTTTTATAAACATCAATAAAATGTTTCCTTGCTCCCGATGATAGGTTTTCTTCATTGGCCTTTGAATTACATATTCTTTGTGGTTTTTAACCTCAACTTATTCATTCAGACCATGCAAATTGTATTGTAGTACCTATAGATCCATTACCATCATCAATTGTTTCTATCACATATGTTAATGGATTACACCATTGGCCGGTAATCAGATGGTTTCTACCATGTTAAACCTCAGCTCATTGATTCACATGGTTAGACTCATACATTGGACAGTTTTGTAAATGAGATAGAATACCCTAGATGTATTTTCATCCATCCAGACTGCAATTTTAGGATCAATACAAGATTACAAAGTATGATGGCTATGATCATGTAGACAGTCATCTATTCATTGGTTTACCCTTTATCATCAGTGAACGTGTAATTTTTATTTTTTTACATGTAATTCTAGCTTATGTGTTGAGCATATGTATGCCTCCCTCAAAAAAGATATAAATATGTAAATGTATTGTAACAGATGATGATCTCGATTGGTTGTTCTTGATCTAGACTTGTCACAAAGTAAAGTAATTTAGTCATCAACCACTGCCTCTGACTTTTTGCTTTAGGGGAAAATATTTTATAGGTCATTTTGTCACATTTGGTCAATAGGCTTGTTAATTGGATAGATAAACATTAATCAACACCTTTCCATCACCTTTTCATAAAGCCCTTCACATGACTCTCCCTAATCCCTGAGTTTCTCGGGTTAACAAATTGACTTACATGAATTTAAGGCCCAACATGTTTCCTTAGAAGATTTCATTTAGTGGAGGTTGCTCCACTCTACACCTACACTAATCATTAGCATATCGTCCCTTATTGGGTTGCGTTGATTATAGAAATCCAGGAAAAATTAAAAATAATCCTAAAGCTTCCTCTTCCACAAGCTTCCAAGAGTTGTCCCAACCATTTACCTTGGATAAGACTTTTGAATCCCATCTCAGCCTACCTTGGATATTTTAGTCCTTATCCCTCGAGATCATCCTCCCATAAAGAGTGGATATGAAGTCTAGATTTGTAAATGGATAAGAATTCCTAAAATACCATCCTCTCCTATATAGTTATTGCCATCCACAAGTTAGGGGTTTGATTTTGGAAATTGATTACCCTCATGCTTTTTCCTTGGTTACAAGACAGTCATAATTCCATGCATTGAGGTGAAATAGAGGTGTATTTCGTGGCAAGGAAGGACATGTCAACTTGAGGATTTTTCTACATGGTCAACTCCTGTATTTGGTTGTAAACTCTCTCCATTTCTATTAATACAACAAGTACATTTTTTTCATATATATGATGTTGATTTTCATATGTTTCAATGCTTTGTTGATCCATTGAATGAAGTGATTGGATAATGCTACATATATATCATATATCTTTGTCTTATTGTGTTTATATGTGCAGGTTGTAATTATAGCAATCAGAGCTAGGATTGGAACGTACAACCCAAGAAGAGAGTGAATATTGTGACAGATTCTAGATAAGCCTCATCTATTTATTAAATTACTTTCTTTTTCTTGTTATAGACCAGGCAACTAAGTCTAGGGAAGATACTTCTGTCTGCAGTTTTATATTCCGCATAACACCTATAATGATTGAATTCGAAGGTAAGATTTGCAACTATGTTGTGTCTATTTTAATATATCCCGGAGCAAGTTTGAGCTACATTAGCCCTAAAATAGTAAAGTCATGTTGTTTGAAAATTGATAAGTTTAAGAACTCGTGGCTTGTATAGCTAGCCACTAGGGCTAAAAGGAGAGTGGAAGAAAAACTTGAAGACTATCTTGTTGAATTGGCATGTAAACCAATAAAAATAAATTTATATATTTTCCTTTATGATCCTATGAAATTTTATTTGGTATGGATTGATTGGAAAAACACTAGTCTCTTATGAATGTAGGTTTTAACCTTCTACATAAATTATCTACAAAAGATCTCTTAAAATAGAAAATAAACAATAGCGAGAGCATAAAACATAAAACATATATACACAAAGATTTTCCCCTGGATCCCAGAAACAGGACTACCAGCTTGATTTTTTTCATTATATTCCTTTCAATGTTAGAATATATATATATATATATATATATATATATATATATATATATATATATACATTCCAAATCATTCATATAACCCAATACATTAACACTGGATTAGAACATAATTGTAGTTCCCTTGAACGGATCTACAAAATACCATGGACAAAAAACCATCACGCTCACAACCATGTGCTAAACCAATGCACAAAACCATACGTAGTCGTGGAAAGAATATAACACACTCCCAATATTCTCCCACTTGTTGTTTTCTTTCCATAGGGGACCACGAGAGAGCTAAGTCATGGGTCCAGCCCTGCAACATCAATTGTTTCTCTACACCAAGAGAAATTCTCACTTCTCACAGACTCCGTCAATGCATCTACAACATTCTTCAAAGTGTCCACCTTTACCAGCAACACCTTTTTACCCTCAACCATATATCTCAAAAATGATATTGAACATCAATGTCATTTGTACTTGAATGATAACCAAGGTTCTTAGCCAAGAAAATTGCACTTTTTATATCAGATTCTATCCTTATAGTTTGTTGCACCAACCCCATACTTAAACACAGTCTATGCAACCAAACTGCTTCCTTGCTTACATGAGTGGTTTCCATGTATTCTTTCTCTATAGTTGAAAGAGCCACTACAGACTGTATTTTACTCATCCAACTAACTACACCTCCAAATAGGCTAAACACATACCCACTCGTAAATATTCTCTAATCAAGATCTCCAGCTCAGAACATAACCTTTTCGGCTTCATCATCACAAACTTCACCTGATTTGGATCCTGAACATTTTCATATTCAAAGTATCTTAAATGAGTTCCCAATATAATCTTTGAGCACATCAGCTCACTTATTTCCATCATAACAAGAAACTTCAACTCTTACACTACCTCTATTGCTCAAATATGAAACCAACCTCATTGTTGGGTCTCCCTCCTTAGCCTCTTTTTCTTCATCTATTTCTTCTTCGGGCTCTACATATACCTTTGCATCTCCAATTCATCTACACTCCAACTCTTTATTCTTCATCTAACTCATCTAACTCTTGATTTCCTGCACCTTCTCATCCTGTTCCTATTCTCCTCGGTGGCATCCTTACAAGTTGTAAATTTATCACCGACATCCACAAACCTTGACCCAAGTTATGTGACCCATATTTTTCTTTCATCACTTTTGTTGTGAAACCCCTAAACAAGATTTCATGGTACCCTATTACACGAAGAAAACCCAAGGTGGAAATATTAGAAAAAATATTGATTTGATACCACTTCCCAAATTTCTGTGGCGTTCACAACACCTACAAAATTTGGATTGTTGTTACAAAGTGCACATACTGGGCCATTATAATTTGGATGTTATATTAATTAATTCAAGGACTAAGTCACAAAGCACAAACCAAGATTAATTCGAGCCTGCTAATGAGAACATAGAAAATAATCAAATACTTTTATTTTTTCAAAATGTGTTGTTATAGAAAAAATGAAAATATGAGAGGGAGTACTCAGATACTTGAAATTCCCACATTGCTACACATCAATAGCACACACGACAACCAAACACCCTCACTAACTCATACAATAGCCAGTCACACTCTCTGAAAATCATGTAACATGCAAACCAATGCCAGCAACCCAAGATCCAGTAGCCCAAACAAACCAGTGGAAAACCATTAGCTAAAAGAAAAAGCAAAAATCCCATTTTCTTCCATGTTCATGTAATTTATCCTCACATTCCTAACCTCTTCATATTACAGTAAAAAAAAATTGCTTCCCTTGTCGTTGACTTGTTCTCCTTGCAATACTAAGTAGATTCACTTCCTATCAGTGTGCGGAAAAACCAAATTTGTAACCTCTATCTCATCATCATGGTGTGTCCAATAGTGGTTATGTTGTAGCAACATAACTAAATAATTGTCGAATTTGGATGTGTCAGTGAATCTATGCAATATGAGCATGAGCATGCAATCCTAAGAGTGTTAGCCACTTCAAAAGTAGTCATCACTTCGACAAAATGTAGCTACAGGAGTAGCGACAACTACCACCTCGATATATCAACAATTACTTAATAGTTGTATAAAAACACTTATTACGAACTCAACATAAACTTGTTTTTGGTTGATGAAGATTACCCGAGACCAATAATTCTCTCGCATCAATTTTGGACTTATTTGAAAACGGATCATACATCAAATTTGCTCTGTCAAAAATATTTGGCTTCAATCTTATACCCACTCATTAGGCTTTTTATATTTTTCAATGATAATGATTATGGAAATGTATAAGATATTCTCTATCCTTTAGTGCAAGATCATAATTTATATTGCATTTTGGACACTTGCACTTTATATGTAGGAATCAATTGCCAAAAAGATAATTAATAGAATACTTTTTTAATGATATTGGTTTTAGGGAAATATTTTTAATATAACATTGTCTTTTGATATGTTATATGATGTTCAATGTGATATTTGTATTTAATATATATATATATATTCAGAAAAAAATATATTAAATAGAATATATATGATGAAATTAATTTTAATAATAACAAAAAAAAAAAACTAAACTTTTCATTTCAAATAAAAAATTTATTTAATATAAAAATGTAAATAAAATAAACTCAATAAAAAATCTTTCATATTAATTAAAATGAGCATTAAATACAAACTAATCCATTAAACAATATTACACCCAAAAAAAATTATTACATTAAAACTTTACAAGCATATACCACATAGGCTCCGCCGCCATTCTCAATTTCCTTGTTGAAGTCGATTGCAGTTCCTCTAAAATCTCCTCCGGCGTGACCTCGGCCTCTTCTGAGGCTCGACCTCCACGAATGGGAGCCGTGCCTCCACACCACCGCTGCACTCTACATGCAGTCCACGGAGCCCCTAATCAGGTCACCAACTACACATGCATCAGCAGCATCGCCAAAGAAACAGATCTAAGCTCTATAACAGCAGCTTCAACAGTCTTCTCACTGCCACAAACCACACAGCATGCCAACCTTTGGCTTTTATCCTCGATCAGCAGTTTCACAGTGCTCTCCACATTCGTCCTCTGCAACTTTGCATCGGCACCCCTACAACAACACAGAAGTTGTGCCACAATGCACCAGTATAAAATATATACTTATCTATTGCACAAGCACACTCGAAACCTCAAACACTGTAGCCTGATCCACTTCCTTCACTACGCTAACCATGTAGCACAGATCCACTCAACAAAACAACAAATCCACGATCAGACTACAGAGTTCAATTTCCATCTTCTCGTGCTGATGGGTCGCGCAGAAAGAAATCGCTCGAGAAAGAACAGCTTTATTATGTTGTTCACACTCCACGCAGAGGGCAGCCAACAAAATATGTATGCAGAGAATGATATCACTGCTTACGGGAATTATCCATAAAATCTTGGTCACGAAACCTTTAGTCGCTCCTCACACAGCGCTCCTCGCGTAGGCAACACTCTTTCTCAGATGGACAACCCAAAAACTAAACTAAAAACAAACCTCTCTTATTTCCTATTTCCCTCAGCCGAGGAGGGGCCGAGGCCAAGGCCCAGGCCCTTATGGCTCTGATACCAAGATAAAATATCACACTGCAAACTCTATTCAAATTATATATATTCACACAAAGATATTACACACATATATATATACATGAATAGTCTCAAGATAGGAAATCTATCTTGGACGCACAATAATGTGGTTGAGAGATTCTCTCAACCACATACTAAACTAGGAAAAAATATAGTCCTAGCTACTTCCTATTATGTAGGAACAAACTCCTCTATTAGAGAGTTACAACCACAGACAAGTAGGAATTAGATATTTCTAACTTTTTGCTAGAATCTAGTAAAAAAAATTCAAAAAATGAAGTAGTTGGAGTGTTTGAATTGCATTTTTTATGGTAGAAATGGATTCAGCACCATAAAAATCTTTAGGGCACCCAAAATACTGAAGTTTAACGACTGTAATCTGATTTTCAAAAATATTTGACAGAATTTTTCATAATATTACTAGAATTTCTGGGTTATTCTATGGTTTTTTTAGACTACGACTCTAAAAAAATGGATAGTGCGTGATAGGTAAGGTTAAGAAAAAAAGTATCTAAAAAAAATCACGAATTAGTCTTGAAAATAATAGAAATTCTGATAAGATTATGACAAATTCTAGTAGAAAATTTTGAAAATATGGGTTACAGCTGCCAAACTTCAGGATTTTGGGTGCCCTGGGGTTCTTGATAGTGTTGAATCCATTTCCACCATAAAAAAACCATTCAAACACTAGCATTCTGATTTTTTGAAATTGTTTTCGCCGGATTCTAGCAAGAAAATTGCTCTCCCATCTATTTTGTGTCATCTGTAAACAACGCCTTAATAAAATGGCTAGGAGTACGAACATAAATGATTATGAGGATCAGATGTGAAGTACACAGAAAATTCAAAGATTGACCCTTTATGTGAAGTTTATAAAAGAAACCGCAAATATGTTGGCATTGGCATCAATCCATTTTAAGTATGGATTTAACATGCGTTGTATGTCATTTTAAGTACGGATCTAACATAAGTTGAGAAGGATCAATTTGTTTTTGGTGCAAACTTATTTTAAAGTGCGAAAAATCATGTGTCATTTTTTATTGTTTAAATTGTGTTTTTGAATGTTATAGAGATTACATAACATGTGTATTGAGCCATTTTATGATGCATTTAAATATATGTCAATATTAATTTAAATTATTTTACACATAACTCACATTGCATATTTTATTTTATATAACATTAAAATATTTTGCTTTTACATTTTTTAAATTATTTTTTTATTTTTTATATAAAGATATATATGAAGTTAATATCACGTGACAATGATTGTACTCACATTTATTTTTACTTATAATTACTTTAGATGAAATTACATTAGGTCATATGGAAAACTAATTAAATATGCATAGCTCTCTGAGCTCAACAAGGTTATATTGGTTTTTTTTTTAGCGTTGTGCAGAAAAAAATATTGTGAACAAATATCATGTGATTTGGATAAATACGATGGAGTTAGTAAACATGAGGTGGGTAAATAAGGAGTGTATATATGTATATAATAATCTAATGATGCTTCAAATTTGTCTATAAAACAATGGAAATTTTGGCACGATTTTGATAAAATTGGGTAGAAATTTTTGGAAATCCAAGTGAGAGCTATCAAGATTAAAGATTTTGGGTGCTCCAAGGGTTTTTGACGGTGTTAAATACATTTCCACCCTAAAAAAAATGATTCAAACACTCTTACTATTAGATTTTTTTGAAAAAAAATGGTGGGATTACAACAATTTTTAACAGTCCAAGAAAATTTGATGCCTTCATAGGCAATGCCCTAATTTACACTTCTTAATAATAATAATAATAATAATAATGAATTTTATATAATGATGGAAACCTACATAATACCAAGGCCTCCTTCCCTTCATTGTGCATTGAGCATTCCTAGGGCACAGTCACTGACCTAACTCAATGTAGTGTAGAATTTCCCACTATATAAGCCGTGATCAGTCCTACCTTGTAGTGCACATTTCACATTCTCAGTGGATAGTATGGCTATCTCTTGATCCTACCATTGGAAACCTGTACAATCCCAAGTGTTGCCTCCTCAAACATTATCCATTATGTAGTAACAATGCTCAAGCTTGACACCCTTGCCTCTTAGTCTTTGTCACTATGTAAAAACTTGCCACTCCCTCTTTCCATTGTGCACTTCTCACTTCCAGTGCCCAAACTCCTACCCCTTGCCTCCTGAATTTGTGCATTAGACATCCCCAGGCCTCTTTCTAATTCCTTGCATATCGTCTCATTACTACTAGCCTCAAATGAGCAAACAAAGATAGATAGGTGATTTTGGGATTAATGTTGTCTTTCCATAAGTGAAGTTCATTTGTAAGTGCTATCATCCTATCGTGGCAAGATGATGATCAATAAGGTAAGTAAGAAGACGTCACAAGAAGGACACTTTTGGAGACAAGGCACAAATATGTAATCGTGTAGGAGTAAAGGAATCTTGGATCACTCATGTTGACTTAGAAGATTCCAATACTATATCCAGATCCTTTGGAGGATGAAGTTGAAGCACATAATAGATCAATCATATATAGTGAAGACATATAATTAAAGATTTATGTTGTCTTTCCATGAGTGAACTTCATTTGTAAGTGTTATCATCCTATCGTGGCAAGATGATGATCAAGAAGGTCAGTAAGAAGACGTTACAAGAAGGACACTTGGGGAGACAAGGCACAAAGATGTAATCATACAGGAGTAAAGGAACCTTGGATCACTCATGTTGACTTAGAAGATTCCAATACTATATCCAGATCCTTTAGAGGATGAAGTTGAAGCACATAATATATCAATCATATATAGTGAAGACATATAATTAAAGAGAATAACTTGTCATTAACATATTACGATGAAATCCATGTCACAATCGTTAAGTTATGGCTCCTAAAAGTGTCAACACGAGTGTTGTTTTGTCTCATGTATTATTGCCACATTATTGGTGAAATGTAATTATGTAATTTAGAAAATCAGAAAATATAAAATTTGTGGAAGCCCAAGAGTCGCAATTGAAGTGTAAAAAGTCACTAGGAAGTCCTAGAGTCATGTAGGAGCTCAAAGGTCACATGGAAACTCAAGAGTCACGAGGAAGGTGAAGAGTCACATGGGAGGTGAAAGGCCACCTCATTTGTTATAAATAGACCCTCATGCCTCAAGTAAATGGGCTTTGAAATTTTCACCTTAGATTCTATAGGTTGGCATAAGAGAGAAGATCATTCTTTGCTGGAGTAAGTAGTGGCTTAATGTTCCGCTATTCAGACTAGTATTACATCATTGTAATTGTGTATCTTGGAACTTTCGCTTAATATTTCAAGCTCTCAGAGACAAAACACTTTCATGCATGTATCATGGATTTTGTAAGACTATTATTTTAATGTTTGTGTCCATATATACCAAAGAAAATGAACTATTACATTGGATTTGGAATACATCTTGTTGAATGTGCATTATTACTTGATTTTATGATCCTTGTCACCTTGCAAACTATTTTCCAAGTTAATTAATGATTCTATCTATGCTCATGTGCATCTTTATTAGGATAGTACTGTTACTTTTCTTCTAAAGGCTCACTTTCCCTCTTCTTGTCCATGAAATTACATTATATACATTGCAATTGAATGTTTCACAATGTCAACTTACTTGGTTGTTTCAAAGGTTGTGTGCATACTCTTATGTTATTTAGTGTAGCCAAGGAAAATATTTAAGTTATGGCAGTCAGACCTATTATCTCGATGGGGCTCCTACTCTAAACAATGTGAGCTCTAGTTGGGACTTGGTATCAGGGAGACCCCCTTGTATGTTGGTGATTTCCAACACTGCTAGCATAACAATAATATTATATATTTGATGCCCAATATGGGCTCAGTAACCTCTAGATCTACGTTCTACCTATAGGCAGGGTTCCAAATTTCTACTAGGTTTTACCTAAAACAACAAAACCCTTTCAAAGAGCTACCCAAAATTATTTTGTTCTTGGTTCTAATTGAAGAATCAAATGAAAGAAGTTCTTATAGCCAATATTATCCAAATTTCTTCTTTTATAACTCTGATTCCCCTTTAAAATATGCTGAATATTTCTCTATTTATTATAGGTTAATTTCACTCTTTGTAATCGGGGATAACACAGGTACTAGTGTAAATTTCAGAGGTTCTTTATCCCAATTGTGGACCTTAAGTCCTTCCCTTGGTTCCTCTAAGTATAGCTTGAACCAAATCAGATCTGTTTCAACCTTTGATTCCAGTTCATCTACATTTCCTTGCAATTTTCACTTTCCCTCAAGTATTGGTGTTACCCTGGTTTTCTTCATCATATTGATGAGCTCGTACAGCTGCTCCAAGGTATGCTCCTTCCTTGTTCCATGGCAACCGACATTTGTAGTTTCCTAAATCTCGATGCTCTGCATTGAGTCTGGATTCCTCTTTGATGAATTGTAAATATCGAGGACTTAATCAATAAAAAAAATCCTAAAATATGATAGTCTAGTGTTCGAATTGGTGTTCGAAGGGGTTAAAAAAAAACACAAAATTGAAAGCCGCATCTGAATCCATGAGAAAATGCCAAGGGTTTGAATCCGACTATCAAGAAAATTGAAGTCAATCTAAAGCTAAATTGGTCGTTGGATGGAGATCTTGAATCTTATGTTGTGTTTTGATGAAGAAGAAGAGAAATACTCGGATGACATTTCCTGCAAATTTCTTTCACACATTCATACATTGTCACTTCATGTTACATGGATTGCACACGAATTCATAAGCCACATTTCATATATTCAATACATTCACGGACCATCATATAAATCACACAGTGATTTCTAAGCAGACTCTTACACGCTTGGCCAATTGATCATGTAGAGATCAACTCTCACCAGGCACAAAAACTTAATTGGTTTTAACACCACTCTATACACATCCTTTGATTAGCTTCCAAAAATAGAATTCACAATTGGTCATTCTTTGAATCCTTTTCACAGGAGCTGGATATTTTTGTGATTACACCCTGCTAAAGGTCATACGAATATCAAAACCCTGCACACATATTTATACATACAATTCCCATATTTTCACCATAGTACCCAGTAAATTCACCATTACACTCAACAAAGACATGTATTCAAATATCACACAGAATGAGGTTTTCAGAACCTCAAAGAACATAAAATGCTATCCATTAATCAAATCCTAATACACATTAAGCTTGGCCTGATATACGATGTGGGCATATTTAGCCCTGGCCTTCTTTCTCAACTCTCCACCTACACTCACTCTCTACCTCTCTATCCAATCCCCCCTTGAATGCCTTCAAGTTATATCATATTTACAATTAAATGATTCTAACTAATCTCAGTTTGGATCCTATAAAATATCCTCACCAAAATCCTAAAATCCCTCACTCAATCTCCAAGAGATATTTCAACTCCAAAAATATGCATGGAACTTCTAACACTTAAGACCTCAAATGTTCTCACACATTCGAGAACAATCACAAATTAATCATCATTTTAATAATTTAAAATTAGGGAATATCTCTCTTCATAAAATAAACATTCCCCTTAGGTTTCTTCAAAAATGAATTTATGGATTAGGATGCTGCTACATCAGACTCCCAAGGAACAAAATGTTCCATGATCTCCTAATCATAAATTGTTGTTGTTGAAATCATCCTGGTTTCCAAACTTTAAGTTGTTTCTCACCACTTGCTTCGCCATCTTTTTGTTGCGTTGTAGATGTATGCATTCCTCCTCGATCCCAATTCTTAAATTGTCTTTGTGCATTCATCTTTCTCTTACTTGCGTTAACAATCACCTGCTTGTTGTTTTTTTTGTTCCCTATTGTCCACTTGAAAGGTTTTGTTTCCAATGTTGTCTTCTTTATCTCTGCCTGTTGCTGATTTCTGCCTCTTCAGAATGAATAATTTACACCATCACAAGATATATTACACTCAATAAATTGCTCCGTCAAGGTTTCAAAATATCTAAAACCTTGCTCAACAAACCTTTTATCAATTGTTTTATCTTGTGCTTCCACTATCAACATCATGGGTTGCCTCCAAGAGGTTATTTTCTGATCATGATGTATATCAGTCCACAATTAATTGGCAGAAGTTATAATATATCATTCCTCTGCTTCTCCCATTGTACACACATCTAATGCTTTATGTGGAAGTCCTTCATATTCAAACTTGCTTGACTTCTTGCTTGGTATGAAAACAAAAAACCAATCTCTTGTATGCTGATTTTCAATTGTGAAAATTTTCCCTTGAATTTCTTCATCTCCAATTGATCTTTATATTCACATAATATTTAGTTGCACTGTCAACTTCTACACCATCAAATATTAGGTCTTCACCTCCTTTTGGATTTGTGAACAAATTTTGTTCAAATTATGCCATTTATCTCTCTCTCTACAATCATCTTTGGATTCAACAACACCCTGCATAAGAGTTGTTAAAATTATGCTTTCTTCATCCCAAATTCCATCATTTTGAGAACATTGCTCTTCATGAAAATCATCAACTGAATTTTTCTCTAAACCCTGAGCAAAATTAAAATTAAAATATTACATGATCAACATGTTCATATGGCAATGATCATACACAATTACATCTTCAAAATTCTGATCAACAAATTCAGAAATTTAAAATCTGAATTTTCTTCAAGCCTATCCCTTTGATCTTTGTCAATCTGCCAAACATTTCTTCCTTCCTCAGACCTAAATTTACAATTATCGTCACCCTGAAGCAATATTTTCCATTCATCCATCAATGTTCCAACCTTGTACTGTGAGATAATTTCAAGAATTTTCTTCCACTTTCCTTCATAAACTTCCAAAGAATACGATTCCTTTGACCATTCTCCTTTCAGCTGCTCCATGGAAGGTTGATTTCTTCCATCTTCTATACCTACACATTCAAACATTTTGCAGAAATTACATTCTTCCTGACATTCCTTGGGCTCATGCTCAATTTCCAACATACATTTCACTTCTTTTTTTCTGCAATTTTCTGTTACATGAGCTTCTTCTTGTACTTCTTTTCCATCTTTTGCAGCTCTATGATCACAATCAGTAATCTGATTTCTATCCCAATTAATTTTTGGTTCTGCATAAACCTCTTCATGACCTTTCAAAGTATAGCCCTATTTTTTCCTTCCTTGAGAAATTTCTACAAATTATTCTCCATGATTGTCTTCATAAGTTACTCTCCTTATTTTCCTGGTTGCATGAGATAACAATATCTCTTCTTCCTCGGGTCCTTGGCTACTTCCTAGCCTTTGACTCTTTGTAATTTCTTTTCCATTGACATAATTGTCTTGAGTTGCACTCTCCTTATTAGCTCTTCCTTTGCCACAATTGCACATCTACAAGACATACATTGTCTCCTCCTTTGCCAGTTTCCAATAGCTCTTAGTCATACAAACAATTTCTTCAGAAATATTTAGAGAAACACTCAATAAAAAAATGTACAACCACCAAATTATACCTCCCATCTTACTCTTATTTTCACAAAATTGTGAAATTTTGATATGATTTCTTTCATAGTCTTCTTCAAGGTTGTCTTCATGACACAAGGCTGAAATTCCTTCTTCTGAAACAGGCTCTTGAAACTTTCCAACTCCAGAATCAGCGACCTCTTTCTGTCATTTATAAGCATAGTCCTTCTTGGACTACTGCTCCTTTCTCGATTTCCTACATTTGATCAACTCCATTTACTTGATCTTTAGTACCTACAATTTCACACTCATACAAATAATTAGTTTGAAATACATTACAATTTCCTTCTTCACTTTATGTCATCAACATCTCCTCTTTGTGTTGATCCAAGCACTCTATCATCCTATCACTCTCATCATCATCCTCTCCTAGGATTGATCCTTCTCTAGGTTCATAAAAGTGAACTTCTTCTCTATATTCACTTCTATTAGTTTTATTTTCTTTCTTCATCCAAATCTTCATCTTTTGTATCAACTTCTTGGAAAATAACCTCATAACAGGCCACTTGAATCTTTTCGTTACATTCACTCCATATTTTAGATCCTCTCTAATCTCATTTTGTAGTAGTTGTTCCAAATGATTGAGTTGTGCCCTTAACCATTTTTCTATCAAATTCTTCATCATCTACTTTCCTTCTGCCATGTGTTCTTGCATCTTCTTTCCTCTTTCTATGGCTTGCTTCTAAGCCTTTCCTCAGAATCTCTCGAGTCATTTTCACCTTTCTTCTTGTGAAATTTTCCATGTCCACTTGGGAGCTACACTAAAGCCTTTCTCTTGTAGCCAGTCTCATTA
Organism: Pinus albicaulis; assembly: GCA_034641835.2. Taxonomy (NCBI): domain Eukaryota; kingdom Viridiplantae; phylum Streptophyta; class Pinopsida; order Pinales; family Pinaceae; genus Pinus; species Pinus albicaulis. The sequence goes on along the minus strand of CM076583.1, from coordinate 113,356,896 downwards.
CTACTACACAATCCCCTATCAAGCTTCCCTCTTGTGCTTGATCTCCTGGGATCACTTGGTTCTCTTTCCTCTAGAACCCTTTTGAGCATTCCCTTGCTCTTCTTTGGCTTCTGCACTTCTTCTCCCTCTCTTATTCTTCTGATTGTATGGATGATACAGCTCCCTTGCCTATTGCTACCTGCATATGCACATTAGTATTCATAAAAATTGACCTCTTAACAAGACCTTTTTTCCATGATCTTGTCTTTTTCTCACTCTTCCCTTAGATGGAATGATCCCAAGGTTTACTTTTCCTCAGTCTTCAAGTACCTTTTGCTAACTCTCCTTTGCAATTCACTACACTCTTCTACAATTCCACTGCTGGAAATTCACCTCTGCACTAAAAATTCAATCTCCATGCACACGTTTCACTTGTGTTGCCTCAAAGAGCATTACAGGCTCTGTCCCCAATTCAAACCTCTCCCTCTCTGAATATTGTTGTATTCATTCCACTGTCCTGGTCTTATTTAAACCCACAACATATAAAAATACGTGTTCTTCAATTTAAAAGTGAGCTGGATTGAGCCTCCTTGATCATATTTTAGAGCAAATCCTGCTTTGATACCAAAAATGATGCCCAATATGGGCTCATAACCTCTAGATCTAACTTCTACCTATAGGCAAGGTCCCAAATTTCTACTAGGTTTGACTTAAAACAACAAAACCCTTTCAAAGGGCTACCCAAAATTCTTTTGTTCCTCGTTCTAATTGAAGAATCGAATGAACGCAGTTCTTGTAGCCAATCTTGGCCAAATTTCTACTTTTATAAATCGGATTCCCCTTTAAAATATGTTGAATATTTCTCTATTTATTATAGGTTCATTTCACTCTTTGTAATTGGGGATACCACAACTACTAGTGTAAATTTCATAGGTTCTTTATCCAAATTTTGGACCTTAAGTCCTTCATTTGGTTCCTTTAGGTATAAATAGAACAAAATCAGATATGTTTCAGCCTTCGAGTCTAGTACATCTACAGGTCCCTGAAATTTTCACTTTCCCTCAAGTATTGGTGTTACCCTGGTTTTCTTCATCTTATCGGTGAGCTCGTACAACTGCTGCAAGGTGCACTCCTTCCTTGTGCCATAGAAACCGAGAGTTGCAGGTTCCCTAGATCTCGATGCTCCGCATTGAGTCCATATTCCTCTTTGATGAATTTTAAATATCGAGGACTTAATCAATAAAAAAAATCCTAAAATATGATAATCTAGGGTTCGAATTAGGGTTCGAAGGGGTTAAAAAAAAACACAAAATTGAAAGTCGCATCTGAATTCGTGAGCAAATGCAGAGGGTTTGAATCCGACTTCTAGGAAAATTGAAGCCGATCTGAAGCTAAATTGGTTATTGGATGGGGATCTTGAAGCTTATGTTGTGTTTTAATGAAGAACAAGAGAAATACTCAGATGGCATTTCTTGCAAATCTCTTTCACGCATTCATACATTATCATTTCGTGTTACAAGGATTGCACGCGAATTCCTAAGCCACATTTCATATATTCAATACATTCACGGACCATCACAGAAATCACACAGGGATTTCTATGCAGACACTTACATGCTTGGCCAATTGATCATGCAGAGATCAACTCTCACAAGGCACAGAAACTTAATTCGTTTTAACACCACTCTCTACACATCCTATGACAAGCTTCCGAAAATAGAATTTAAAATTGTCATGCTTTGAATCCTCTTCACAGGAGCTCGATATTTTTGTGATTACACCTTGCTGAAGGTCATACGAATAGCAAAACCCTGCACACAGATTTATACATACAATTTCCATATTTTCACCATAGTACCCAGTCAATTCAACATTGCGCTCAACAAATACATGTATTCAAATATCACATATATAGAGGTGTTCAGAACCTCAAACCATATAAAATTCTATCCATTAATCAAATCCTAACACACATTAAGCTTGGCCTGATATACGATGTGGGCATGTTTAGCCTTGGCCTTCTTTCTCAACTCTCCACCTACACTCACTCTCTACCTCTCTATTCAATCCCCCCTTGAATGCCTTCAAGGCATATCATATTTACAATGAAAGGATTTTGAACTAATTTTAGTTCAGATCCTATAAAATCTCCTCACCAAACTCCTAAAATCCCTCAATCAATCTCCAAGAGATATTTCAGCTCCAAAAATATGCATGGAACTTCTAACACCTAAGACCTCAATTGTTCTCACACAACAAATTAAGTATCATTTTAATAATTTAAACAATAGGAATATCTCCCTTCATAAAATAAACATTCCCCTTAGGTTTCTTCAAAAATGAATTTATGGAGTAGGATGCTTCCGCATCAATATTAATAATAACGATTAATCTATTTTAATGTAATAATGAATCACGATCCTGAATTGGTGTCTATTGTCAGTTCGCTCTCACAAGAGGTGAGGTAGGACCATCCTCACTTCCACCTGCAGGGCCAATTAAAAATACATGTAAATGGCATTACATGGAATCTAACACATGTATCACCACCTCATGAATATGGGTTGAGACGCTCAAGAGACCTCCATGTCAAAAGCCTTCGATCTACAATGGTTTCATGCATCTAAGCCTCAATTTTCTAGGAAATTAGCCACCCACTCTCTGAAAAGAATTTCCTAGAGTGTGATTTCTATATTGAATAAAAGGGAAGGCATAGGTCCCCTTAACCTAGTATCCCCATGGTCATACACAATGGGTATTTGCATCATTTTCAAATGAATATTAGCAACTATGTCTTAGAGATGTGATAGTGCTCAACAACTTATGAAGGGGAGATACCTCTAGTTAGTATTCGATGGTGGGTAGGTGGTGGGGAGGACTCCAACTGTTGGTGTTCAAGGATATTTATTAGAATTGATTCAAGATGTTAGGTGACTCTTTTCACAACTTCTTCTTAGTTCCTCTTGCATTATTATATAGTTTTTGTAGATAGTTTTTTAGAGGATAATTATTTAAGTCATTTCTTGGAACTCAATAATGCAATACCATAGATTTCCTTGCACTTATATTATGAAGTTAGTAGCTCTATCACTAGTAGTGTAAGCCTCACGAGATGCCCTCAGTTCCCCTCGCAATCATGTCTACTAGTTTGGCTCGTAGCCTTAACCCCTGTCTCCATTGTAATCATTGTTGGTTATATTTCCTTTTAGCAGAATAACTCAGTTAACATTGAATTCCTTCAGTGCACCCTCAAAACCAGTGGTTTTATCATCCTTTCTACCATACCTCCAATAATTCCACATCAGAGAATGGTATGTCAATGTGTCTCAACTAGTAGACGTGAGATAATTTATCAGGATCATTCTCAAGAAAAATCAATGACTCAAAGTTATAGGGATTCCAATCCAAAGCACATTCAATCAGTGATGGATAAATTCAATTCAAAAGTAGTGTAAGAGTGGAATGCTTACACTGATGAGTATATACTTGGCCATGTGGTAGATTGGATCCCTTATCTAGGCTATACATGTGGCTGAAATTTTTTCTATCTATGCACTGTTCAAATCTATTGGCATCTTGAAATGCTTATTGGAAAATATTTGGAGAAAGAATATGTTAAAATAAAATTTGCACTGCGGCTAATCATACTACTTGTAGAGAATCATCAAATGTCTCTTGAGCATAGTGATATGGAAGTGTGATTGGCTAGGATTGAGGCCCTACTTTCTAAGAACAAGGAACCAACTTCTCTAGGCACCCTCGCTGCGCCAATTAACATGTCAACTTCAACCTAGTTTGTTGTATCACTTATATTTTTCTTTATCTTTTTGTTTTGTTTTTTACTTTTATGGTTGTTTTAAATTATCTTAGGTTGTAACCAATGTAGTTGTATTTTTTCTACTCTTAGTTATGAAAAATCCCTGGATAGTACTGTTATTTGGCTTAACACTAGGTATGTTAGCACTATTTTGTAGTATTATGTAATTGTTGAGATAATATTTTATTTTTCAACCAATGTCTCATCTCTTAATATAAAATTGTGAACAAAAATGAATTGATGAATGCTATATTTTAAATAATTAATAGAATATCTCTCACACATATAAACAAAAAAAAAAATTGTAATAAATAATATTTAAAAATAAAATAAAACATCATTATTTCAATAGGACTAACAATAAACAAATAACAATAAAATTGTATATTTACACTAAATATTAATTCACTTTTATATTTTAATGAATTATTAATTCAATATATTGAGTAGTTTATACACTACATAACACTTCATTATCATGGTTACTTCAAATTGAGTTTCTCCTTGCTAATTATAAAAAATGAATAACATGAAAGTTAGTTTTATATATATATATATATATATATATATATATATATATATATATATATATATATAAAATTTGTCATGAATAAAAATTAAATTTTTAATTTAAATATTTCAAATTATTTTAAGACATTTTAAAATAATAATTATTTCTCTAAACTACTTAAAAATAATCAAACTTTTATACAAGTCATTTAATTTAATTTTTATTAATAAAATAATTTTGTAATTAAAACGATTAATAAAAAATAGAAATATAATTAAAAAAATTAAAAACTGATCATCAAGAATAAATATCTAATTAAAAACGATTGATCAGAAATATATTAAAAAAACAAATTTAAATAAAGTAGAAAAAAAAAACAAATATGTAAAATAAATATTTAATTAATGTACATAAAAATAAAATAAAAGATTGAGCATAAATAATAAATATATCTATTAAAATGATTGATGAAAAATAAAAAATAAATAAATAAATTAAATAAAAGAAATAAAACACTTAAATATCTAATTAAAATGATAGATGAGAAGTATATTTTAAAAAAAATTATAAAATAAAGTAAAAGAAATCAAGACCAAGCTTCTCATTGAAATGATTTTAAAAGTCTATTTGATTCAAATGATTTTAATTTTTTTAATTAATAAAGTAAAATAATGATTATCTAATTATAATGATTTTTTTAATAAAATTTAAAAATAATATATTTTGATTCTTTTAAAAATATTTTAGATATTAAATTTAAAATATTTTCAAAAATATAAAACAACAAAAATAATAATTCATAATAATTAAAAAAATTACAAATTCATAATAAATAAAAATTCTTTTTTTTAATCAATCTATATTACTATATAAATTTTTGTAAAACTAATTATATTAATGTAAAACAACAACAAAATTCATAATAAATCAAAATTCTTATTGATTTAGTATTTATAATAATGTAAAACCACCAAAAAAATTATCCATGGTAATTGAAAAAAATTACAAATTCATAATAAATAAAAATTCTTATTTCTTTAATCAACATATAAAGTAAATAAAAATTATTATTTCTTTAATCACTTGTAAAACGAATTATATTATTCTTATTCACTTGTTTATGGATATTATTGATATTATTCTTACTTGTGTTTGTATAGAGTAAGATTATTAATAAATAAATAAAAAATAATATTAAATTTGGTTATTTTATTTAATTTTATTTAATTTTATGGTTTAATATAAAGATGAAGTGTAATCCATACTTAATGTGGAGTTGATATACGTTATTTAAGAAAAAAATAAATATTTTTTAAATTAAAAAATAATTTTACTATAATCAATTTTTTTTTTTTTTACATATTTGGTTTGTTTTGTTTAAAAGTGTTATAAAATGTAATTCCACTCTAATTGTACTTTCTTTATTGATTTTTAGTATTACAACCTAATAAATATGGTAAATCCATGTCCCTATGAAATAAGATAATTTTATATCAATTTTTAAAATGATTTTAAACTAATTAAAAAATAATAATATTTTTTATATTTTCATATTTCAATTGCATACGTAAATAAACAATTGTAATATCCATATTAAATAATTTATTATAGTATCAAACTTATTATATATATATATATATATATATATATATATATATATATATATATATATATATATATATATATATATATATATAGATATATATATCTTTTTGACAGTTTGTGGTTTAGAGCCATTGTTCATTCCCTTTCTCTCATACTCTTGCACATTTCGAGCATCCTTGGAGCATGCTTGGAGAACTCTACTACTCACTTATATTTGGAGAAAGCAAGCAAAGGAAAGCAAGGAATCCCAAGGAGACAATGGGATCAATAACTACAACTTGATTTCTTTGTAGGTAATATGTTGCATGTATGATCTCCTTGATGGTTTTGGATGCATGATACATGCATGTGATTCCAAGGTTATGTGTTGTCATTTTCATGGAGATTTGGCAGGTAATATGTTTTATGATCTCCTTGATGGTTTTGGATGCATGATACATGCATGTGATTCCAATGTTATGTGTTGTCATTGGCATGGAGATTTGGCAGGATTGACAGTGGTTTTAGTCTTTCCTTGTCATTTCATGGATAGTCATTGTGTTATGGGTTTCCCACTTGTTATTATCGTTGGTTCTCATGTTTCCTTATGGTTGTGAGTTAGGAAAACCGCTCTGAAATCCCTGGAAAAAATTGGGTTTAGTTACTAGCTCCCAATTCCTAGGTTGAGACAAACTCTCTAGAGCCCTAGTGTGTTGAGTTACTAGTTCCTGCATCCACGATTGTAGAAAATGCTCTGGAGCCCTTGAAATTTGTGGTTTGAGTTAGCAGTAGATCACTAGAAAACTTGGGTAGAGACCTATTAGATTGATCTGGGATATTTCTAGACCATAGATGTGGAATGATTGTGGTTCAGGGTTGAGGTGGAAGCCTTGATTGGTTTTTTCTTGGTTTATTCCAAGAGATGCCACATTCATGCTTGGAATATGGAATGGCGGGCATTAGCTAAAAGAGTGATTTGGTTCATCATCTCAATCTATGGTCAGGTGGTATGTGGAAGTCCTTGAATTTTTTAGCATTTCCATATGTTAATATGATATATTTTTGTATTTTGATCTATGAGCATTTGAGTTTATTATGATGGTCATATTATGGCTGCTTTTCCATGGTTTCTATTATGGTTATAAGCTCATTATGTGATGGTTATGTGATGCATTCTATTTATGGATCCATACATGTTTGATAAGCTAATGAATGGTTTATGAATGCATGGAATAATAAGTGTTATTGTAGCTAGGTGGAGAGGGCATAGAGCCTTCTTGATGATTCTTATATTATTTTTAGACTCTTATGATCAAATGTGAAATCATCACCTATAGCTTCTATATTTTCCACACGTTTGATGAAATGTCTGTTATAGATTAGGAATCTATGGGTCGAGTTATTACTTTAAGTTTGAATTATTTTCATTGTCATCATGTTAATCATGATTCTGGAACGTTACAAGAAGTTCTCGGAGTGTTCTGGAGGCTAGCCTGAAATGTGGCACAAAATATGGAACTGCAAGCAAAGAACTAAAGCTCTGAGGTCATAACAACATAGAGGTAGACTTATACATGTGGTTGAAGCCTCATAACGACATTTATGAAGTGTTGTGGGTATTTTTGTGGACTTAATGTAGTAAAAAATAGCCCCAACTCAGGGATTAGTCACCTAGGGTGGTCATTTGGCCCCTAAGTGTCTTATAGCTCCTGAGAGATGTGAAGAAGGTTTAAGCTTGTCAATCCCCCTTCCATAACTAGAATTTGGAGGTCAAGTCATGTCATAGTGACACTAGTGTCATGTTTACCCTCGCAGGCTAGTGAAATTCGATAAATGTGAGAGGGGTGGTTACAAATTACGTCTTCTATTTGCACATTGAAATAAATTAGTTAACATGGATATTAAAATGGTTTATTTGGGCATACAATTGAAATATGAAATTATAAAGAATATTAACCTTTTCTTTAATTACTTTATAATAATTTAAAATTTGATATAAAATTATCTCATTTCATATGGATATGGAAATATTTTATTATAAGTGAGAGAGAGAGTGAAACATTTTTACCATATCTTCTTTATATTGGATTGTAATACCAACAATCAATAAAGCAATTATAATTAGAGTGAAACAATTCTTTATAACACTTTCAAGTAAAAAATATTTATTTTTATTTTAAAAAGAACACATTTCAACTTCATATTGAACATGGATTGCACATTATCCTGATATTAAATCATAAAATACAAAAAAATAAAACATCAAACCTCAATATTAGTTTTTAATTTATTTATTAATCACTGAATCTTACTATATACAAACACAAGTAAGAATAATTAGGTCGATAGGCCTTATTTTTTGAATCAACTCTTTTTTTAGGCTTATAGGCCTTCTCTTTTGAATAAACTCTTTTTTTTTTATTCAAGAAATTCATTTTGGTAATGACACATGTCACTAGTGAGACATATGTGCCAAAAAAGTAGTAAGTTCACATATTTCCCTAAATTTTTAGGAATTTTCCCTTACAACTAATTCTTTTGGCAATAAAATTAGGGATCTTTCCAGAAATATTATTTTCCTCTATAGAAAGTAGTCTTAAATTTCTAAGTTGCCCAATTTGAGCCTGGAGGTTTCCATATAAATGTTTACCTCCCATATCAAACCTCTTCAACTTTTGAAGCATTTTAAGTGATGATGAGACTGTCCCTATATTAAAAAATTTGTGACAGAGTTAAGCAGAGAGAATTCAAACTTTCTTGCACACAGTAGGAGGTGAGTGCCTTTATTTTCATGAATTTAAGAAGTGCTTGAATAGCGATGTCTTTTTCCTGCAAATAATTTGTATGGTGCTTAATATTTATCACAAAACCAATCCTGTAATTTCAAATTTATCTTCCCTGTAAATTGAATATAAAACCATCGTTATTTGTTTTTCACACAGATCATTTTTTTTTATGCAAATTCTTAGATGTCATTTTATTTGTTTAATTTAAGTTGAACATTCAACATTTAAAGTCTGGAGACTGTCTCTGGCTATTATGTTTTAGCAGCAAAAGACAAAAAATGACATGCAACGGAACGTTTAATTCTTCATGTACTGTTTTCGTATTTCCATTGAATCGCTTTATTTTTATGGAATATAAAATATATAAAGTTAGTCATCCAATAATTTGTAAGGTGCTTAATATTTATCACAAAACCAATGCTCCAATTTCAAATTTATCTTCCTTGTAAATTGAATATAAAACCATGGTTATTTGTTTTTCACACAGATCATTTTTTTTATGAAAATTCTTATATGTCATTTTATTTATTTAATTTAAGTTGAACATTCAACATTTAAAGTCTAGAGACTGTCTCTCGCTTTTCTGTTTCAGTAGAAAAAGATAAAAAATGACATGCAACGGAACGTTTAATTCTTCGTGTACTGTTTTCGTATTTCCATTGGATCACTTTATTTTTATGGAGTTTAAAATATATAAAGTTAGTCATTGAATAATTTGTATGGTGCTTAATATTTATCACAAAACCAATCCTGCAATTTCAAATTTATCTTCCCTGTAAATTGAATATAAAACCATGGTTATTTGTATTTCACACAGATCATTTTATTTTTATGAAAATTCTTATATGTCATTTTATTTATTTAATTTAAGTTGAACATTCCACATTTAAAGTCTGGAGACTACCCTCATGAATAAAGAGAAAGTATCTCAAATTCTATCTTTTTTCCTCCTCTTTTTATTGTTGAATCAAATAAAACCTAGCAAGAAACAACATTAATAATAATAAATAGTAAGTTGCTATTTGATATGCTAAGGTTTCACAATAAACATTGACTTCAGTGGCCAATTTGGAGGAGCAATTACAAAAGGTGTCCAACATTTTTAACTTTTACAAAGAACTTGACTGTCTTGTATGAGATCCACTATTTCGTCCTCCCACAAAAATAGGAAGAAGCATTATTTCATTGGAATAATAGATTTTGGTAACTTGGTCAAATTCGATTCGTTTGATGCATGGATTTGTTTGCTCTGGCACCTCTTAAGATACAAATGATTTCTGTGGATTTAACGGGCAAAGCACTGTGGTCATTAGTATCATGCACCATGACACTTGGATGAAGTGTTAGAGATGGTTGGACCTGGATTAAGGTTTAATTTTTAGATATGTTTTTATTTTTATAAATTGTTATTGTAAATAGATATGTTTCTATTTTTATAAATTGCTACTGTAAATAAATAAATTTATAATATGTGTTTATTTGTGAGATTTTTGGACAAATCATTTTTGGAAATTTACGTTTTGAAGAAAAACTATAGAGATTTTTGGGCAAATAAGTTTTGGAAAATTTTGAGATTGCAAACATTTCAACAATCTTCCTGTCATGTGGTCCAATTAGTAACAACCTATCATAGTATTTAGATTCTCTCTTGTGAAATTTACGATTTCATATTTATTTTCTATTTTATATATGTAACGGTGATGTTCAATAAAATACGTTTATAAATTGAAAAAATGTTCTTTCAGAAGCCAACTAAACGAAAAAATGTAATCTTGTAGCAATTAGTATTCTAACATGACATGCAACTGGAAAACAAAGCTTACATCCATTTAGAATGTCAAGTGAATTATGAATTTTTGAATTTAGGATGGGTGAAAACGTAGAGACCATAGTTACCAAATTCGCCAGAATTGGGTAAAAAAATTCGAAAACTCGTGAATTCGGTTCAAACAACGAATAATTCAGTCAAATTCGATTCATTTGCTACATGGATTTGATTGCTCAGGCACCTCTTAGCATACAAATGATTTATGTGGATTTAACCGGCGAAGCACCGTGGTCATTAGTATCACGCACCATGACACTTGGATTTTCTGGTCAAAGATGAAGTGTTAGAGATGGTTGGACCTGGTTTAAGGTTTAATTTTTAGATATGTTTTTATTTTTATAAATTGTTATTGTAAATAGATATGTTTCTATTTTTAGAAATTTCTATTGTAAATAAATAAATTTAGAATATGTCTTTATTTGCGAGATTTTTGGACAAATAATTTTTGGAAATTTACGTTTTGAAGAAAAACTATAGAGATTTTTGGGCAAATAAGTTTTGGAAATTTAGATTTTCCAAAACAACTATGAATGGAGAAGGAACTGCTTTTGTTTTTAAATTACATTTATGGGTTTTTATATTATATAGAGTTATTATAAATTATTCAAAATTTAAATTTTGAAATAAATTAGAAAAAATTTAATTGAATATGTGACTCCTCAAGAGGTACAGTATTGAATTTTTTCCGAATTAAAAATTTTTCATCCGAATTTTTTTTTTTCCGAATCGTATCGAATTCGAATCCGAATTTTAATTTGAATATGATAACTATGGTAAAGACATTTTTCCATAGGATACAAAATTTTTATGTATAAATTTTATTTTATATAAAAAAAAAATTTCAAATTTAACATAACAATTAAAGGAACTCAATTTAGCGTAAAGCTAAAAGGATTTTAAAAGTAAAACGAAATAGCCAATTGAAAAAACAATATAATCTTGTAGCAATTAGTACTCTAACATGAAATGCAACTGGAAAACAAAGCTTACATCGATTTAGAATGTTAAGTGAATTATGACTTTTTGAATTTAGGATGGGTGAAAACGTAGAGACAGTTTTCCATCGAATACAAAATTTTGATGTATAAATTTTATTTTATATAAAAAAAAATCTCAAATTTAACATAACAATTAAAGAAACTCAATTTAGCATAAATCTAAAAGGATTTTAAAAGTAAAATGAAATATTGTGTATAATTCATGGAACATTAGGGTACAGACCAGAAAATAAGCTTTAGGTAGCTTATATATTATATATTTGGGACGATGGGCCTTATTTTTTGAATCAACTCTTCTTTTTTTTCAACCAATTCATTTTTGTAATTACACATGTCAATAGTGAGACACATGTGTGCAAAAAAGTGGTCTGCAGTTAGTTACGTGGTCTAGCAGTAGTAAGTTCACACATTTCCCTAAATTTTTAGGAATTTCCTCTGATAACTTATTCTTTTGGCAATAGAATGAGGGATCTTTCCATAAATGAGACTAACATGAAAGAGAAACTATGAAAAGGCTATTTTAAAATGACTATATCTTGAAAAACTATGAATTCGTCCATGACTTTTAAAATGACCACGACCAACACGTTTTAAAAGTCTTGATGAAAAGGCTTAATGTCAAACCCACTAGGAATATAACCACTTAATTGATTTACAGAAATATAAATAGCTTGGAGCATAGTCATCTAGGTTATCTCCAAAGGTAGAGGCCCTTCTAATAAGTTTTCTGAAATGTTAAAATAGAAAACTAAATATGCAAGACCTCCAACCTCTAGAGGTATGTGGCCCCTGAGCTTGTTGTATGATAGATCTAGCAGTAGTAAGTTCACACATTTCCCTAAATTTTTAGTAATTTTCCCTTATAACTGATTCTTTTAAAGATATAGGAATCTCAGCTTTGAAATTCGGGCAATAGAATCAGGGATCTTTCTAGAAATATTATTTTCCTCTATAGAAAGTAGCCCTAAACTTCTAAGTTTCCCAATTTGAGCTGGTAGTAGATCTAGCAATAGTCGAAATTTTATCCCTCATTAATTTATTATACCCTCTTCTAGAGAATTTCTTGCAATTGGAAATCTAAGTGTTCATTATGAACTTATCTATTAGATAGGAATTAAAGAAGTGTTAATTCATGCTTCTCTTACATATTATTTTATGCATTAATATCTCTTCCAATGCATTAAAAGGAAATACAGGTATTGCCATTAGAAAAAAGAAGGTTGTACTTTGCTACATGATGGAGCCAACCTTGACTGAGAATGTCATCCCCATATTGCTGAATGGTTCAACTGATATTCAACCTCTACTCCAAATAATCGACATCAGCTCTATCTATTCATCAAAAACTAGCTCTTCACACTACCACATCACTCTCTCTGATGGGACGTATCAACACAGGACCTTGCTACCATTTGTTTATAGCACACAAGTTGCATCTAAAGACATCCAAATCAGCTTGATCATTTTACTTAAAAAAGCAGCTTTCACACTGTCCCAAAACTCTTCGTAAGATTAAATTCTGTATTAAACTATTTATTTTATCCTATTTTCATTCTTCCTGTATAACAATGAATTTTACATTCATTTTTTTTTAATTTTTTCATTCATTTCAGTTCCATTCGAGTCCTAGAACTTGAGGTTGTATGACGTAACACACCTTTGGTTAATGACTCATCAACACTATTACACGCAAAGGCAGGCGAATCCCAATCAAGTTCTTCATCAGCACAGGAGATTATGCCAACTATTGTAACTCCGACAAATACATCCACAACAACACTTGTATCATTCAAATCACTCAATCCCTACCAAAAATATTGGTCAATCCAAGGTAGAGCATCAGTAAAAACACCCTTGGAGAATTACAACACTGCACATGGCTTAGGGAAAGTCTTCAGCTTTGACCTCATCGGTCGTGATAGAGATGAGATTCACCTTTCTGCATTTGCTGAATTAGCTGAATCCCTTTATAATCTCATTGAATTTGGGAAACTATATAGTGTTTCCAATGGAACAATTAAAAAAACAAACCCAAACTACAACCACCTAAACAGTAAATGGGAGATTTACTTATTTGTTGCATCGAATATCAAACCATGTTTAGAAGATGATCCAAGCTTCCCTTACCATAGCTTTCATTTCAAAACAATCATTGAAATAAAGTCCACAAACCCAAATACCATTGTATATGTTATTGGTGTGGTTAGTTCCACCTCTCCTGCTTCAACAATTCGAAGAAGAGATGGAACTGAAACATTAAGAAAAACACTCACATTGAAGGACAAGTTAGGTTTTAGCATTGATTTAACAATATGGGGAGATCAATGTGTCTCTATAGGAAAGGAACTTGCTAAATTATGCTCTTCTAACAACCCGCCAATCCTTGGTGTCAAGGGAGGTCAGGTAACTAAATTTAATGGAATCACCATAGGGACAATCTCCACTACCACTCTTCACGTAAATCCAAACATTGAAGAAACTCAACAACTCCATACTTGGTTCCGTGATACAGGCTACAACTCTTCGTCTCCATATTTGAGTAGAAACTATAATGTCGCTTCCAAACGAGCTTTACCACATAAGACAATTCAAGAAATATCTTGCATGGAAGTCTTTGAGAAGGCAATATGGGTTTCGGTTCATGCCATAGTGACTTCTCTATGCATGGAAAATTTTTATTTTCTTGCTTGTCCATTAGATTTCAATGGAAAAAAATGCATGAAAAAAGTAATTCACCATTCTAACAATATTTGGCATTGTACAAAGTGTAACGATGAATTCCCAGAATGTGACTTTCGTTACAAACTTAAATTTGACTTACATGACCACACCGAACACCTTCAAAATGTAACTACCTTCAATGATGCGGGAAATGAGCTAATGGGAATCACGGAAAAAGACTTTTTCCTCCTCTTTATTGAACCAGCTGATCTTCAAAAAATCTATAGCCATATCTCAGGGCACCACTTCTTGCTATCACTTTCCATCAAAATAGAGTACTACAATGGTGTCAAGAATTTGCAACCTATACTGATAAGTTCAGAAGAAATTCAGTATGATGATGCATGCAAAGAGGTCCTAAAATACATTGACGCATTGAACATTTCACAATGCTCTGTTATTCATCGCCTTTGAGCTCTCTTCTTATATGCACATCATGCTACTTTTTTGCATAGGAAATAACATCTATATATATATTAGTTTTCCATACCATTGTAAAATACAACCATGTTGTTGTACTAAACACTTTATTTTACAAGACTCTTTTTCTATAATTACAAATATGTATATTTACCCCTTTACATTTTACATAATATAGATATAGATGTTTGGCACTACAAAAAGATTTTTTTTTTTTACAATACTCTTTATCAACATGTATGGAAAAAATCTTTTGAAACTCTTTCTATCGCTTACTAATAGTTAATTACAAAGTTGAGCTTGTTACAAAATGTCATACATTTCATATGCATTCATTACTCAATTTTGTTTCACTCTAAATTCCTCACATCTCATGCCTAACATAGAATTATTCGTAATTTCTTAGATATGTCATCAAACGATCAAGATGCAGATAAAAAAGCACAACGGCACCTTCTTTATGCTCAAAATAAACAAAAAATAAATGCACGTCGACGACTTCTTTGTAAAAATAAAAAAAAACACTACCGCTTCCACTACACCACCTCCCTTTTCAAGTTCTCTCCCAAATATGCATGCCATTTCACCCTACCTTCATCAAAACCTATATAACCCCCCCCCCCGCAATGAAGAACACCATCGCTTTAGACAAAGAATAGATAACCTCTCTTCATTGCATGTTTACACACGATGCAAAGAATCATATCAAGGTATGAAAACAAAAGTTTTACATGGTACCCTTTCTTTCTCTTGTTGTGCATCATCTAAATCTACAAACCGTTTTACTCATGTGAACAACATGGACCCTGCGAACAGCCATATGTCCTTTAGAATTTAACATGGGTTGAGGAAATGTTGATCACATGTGTAAATCCCATTCTAAAAGTAACGCATGCTCGTCGCAGTCAATACAAATATAGTGACTATACAATCAACTTCCCTCAAGACATCACTACTATTGCCAAATACCTACCTCGCCTGGTTTCTGAATTGGACATCCTAATTGTTAGAAGATAAAATCCTTCTGAAACATCCTATGAATTCATCGTTTGTAAATCACGTGTACCTGCAGCACTTGAATACAAACTCACTCATGATACCTACTACAAAGATGTTGAACTCAACCCATCTTCAATTTCTGCTCTACGAGATCAACCTACAAATATTTCTTATCTTCTTCATAATGTAACCACGTCCTCATGTATACCCCAGGAAACCATAGTCGATTCTACTTATGATCTTGATGCCATGCTAACTCCATTAGATATCCAAACTTCGTCATTTGTTCCAATTCTCCCAAACTCATGTATTGAACTTGATCACATTCGTGCTTATTTACACTCCACCGATCCAAACTCAACAAATTCAATCGATTGGCCTACAATATCTCTATCACCTATGAATGAATACACCACTGAGGGCCTCTTTGCTATGGAATTCCCCACACTTTTCTTAATAGGCATTGCAATGATCACACAACCAAGAATTACAAAATTTGAGATGCACGAATATGCCTTGCACCTTTTACGCTTCCATGATAATCACTTCGGCCAACATCCGGGATTCCATTACTACATATATAACATGCTAATGTGCCACCATATCCAATAAACTACCAACGTTTTTTTTAGGAAATACATTGAAAAGAACTTGCCAACAACTGTTTCAGATTTTGACAATGTCTTCATAACTTCCCAATTTCAAGAATTCTCGAACAGGTTATCCACTTTGGCTCAACCCTACGAGGTACACACTCTTTTTGGAACAAGCGTCGTAATGAGCTAACTGACATGATCACACAAATTTTGACTACATCTGAAGAAGAACAACTAGACACAAAGATTCTCTTATGCAATGAACAAAAAGTTATGCTCACCTACAATTTTTTGGTACATGCAGGGCTTGTAAATGGGGCACTTGGCACAGTAGTTTCCATATTTTATGCACCTGACTCAAAGCCTCCAGAATTTCTTTCCTTCATGGTAGTCGATTTTAAACAATACAGAGGAACACCATGGGACATTTCACACCCAACATATGTGCCCATTTCCCCTATCACAAGAGGTGCACTTCGTCAAATACCACTTCGAATGGCATGGGCTTTAACAACATACAAGTCACAAGGAATGACATTAGAGAAAGTAACAGTTGACATCGGCCCCAAATAACGCCAAGGTCTAACATTCATCGCCATTTCAAGAGTAAGAACTCTGTTAGACCTTCGAATCCATCCAACATTTCCATTCTCACGCATATCACGAATGAAAGAGAAACCAATCTACAACACAGAAAGTAAGAAGAATCATTGCTCGCATTGAAATCTATATAGAAGAGTACACTCTATCCAATAATAAACTCTTCATTTCATCTTCACCAAACGTAAACAAAACTTAACCTTTTCCAAGTTCCATACACAATTACTTACTTTTACGTTTGTTCTAATATTGGTTATGCTCTTAATCTTCAAAAGACGTTTATGCTTACTTTAAGTATTTTTTAACTCTATAATTAGTACAATTTTATCAACCGTTTACACTAACAATTACTATTTCTCTTCTTTCATGGCCAACAGATATGGATTCACACTATATAAACATGTTCTATGAATGCTGCCAAGAAATTCAACAACAAGAACTTACTTTACAGGATATACAACTGAGATTCATGTCGTCACAGACATTGCCTTTGTACCATTTGCGTACAACTATTTCCTTGTTACAAAAGATCCAAAAGATCCTAAAAAAAACAATCCACATACATGAAAGAGATACGCCCCAGAAAATGTGTGTTGAATGGAAACAACAACTTTCTGAGCATGGGGTCACAATAGACACCAATTGGTGTTGCTGATGTCATGCATCATCATGTATATATGATTAGATATTTACTGTCATTTACATTTATATGACATCGCAAAATTTTATTGTAAACTTTGAATGATTGGTTTTCACTCTTTAAAAATGTTGGAATTGCTACAAAGAATGGATATTTTTTCAAGTTTTTCAAATATAACTTTATATGCTTACATTAGGAACCATGCAAGCCTTTTCCCACCTTTCAAATGTTGCCTTTCAAATGGGAATTTCTTTTCTATCATTTACTAAGTAAGAAATTAAATTATCATTGACTTGCTTCTTGCACATTATAAATTAAAAAAAGAAGAAGGAAAATACACAAAACAATATAGATTTTATATAATGTTTATTGTTCCAAATCAAACTACAATTACTTCAAGATAATACTCCTATCGGCCTCTCTTTACACCTTTTGGAGCAATTGCTAATATAAATAATATCTATAAACAAGTGAATAAAAATAACATAAGTCATTTTATAAAACTATATAATAATATGGATTAATTAAGCAAATAAGAGTTTTTATCTAATATGAATTTGAAAACAAATTCAATTATCATGAATAATTATTTTTGTTGTTTTAATTTTTTTAAATATTGTAAATTCAATATCTAAAATAATTTTAATATAATTTTAATAAGCATAATAATATATTATTTTAAAAATATAATAAAAACATCATTATTATAATAAGATAATAATTATTTTACTTTATTTATTAAAAAAATTAGAATTATTTGAATTAAATAGTCATTTAAAATCATTTCAATTAGAAGTTTGTTTTCTATTTTGTTTTATTTTTATTTTTTTTAATGTACTTCTTATAGTTTACTAGGTTTTGGATAGAAGATGATTGGGTGCTTTCTTAATGCATACCTTGATTTAAACTCACTAATTCAATTCTCTGAGCTTTTGATAGACTATGATCGGGTACTTTGTTAAAGCATTCCTTGATTTGAAGTCATCTATTCAATTCCCTTATTGAATAAGAATGATATATTAAACATAATGAAAATATAATCCTGCCAAACTTATAAAAAACAAATTATACTTCTCATAAATCATTTTAATTATATATTTAAGTCTTTTATTTATTTTAATTTATTTAATTTTATTCTTTTATTATACAATATATTTCTCATCAATCATTTTAATTATATATTTAAATCTTTTATTTCTTTTATTTTTTATTTTTTAATGGTACGTCTCATCAATATGAGAAATTTATTCTTGATGCTCAATCTTCTTATTTTTTATCTTTATGTACATTAATTAACTATTTATTCGTGATACTCAATCGTTTTTTTTAATTTATTTAAATTTGTACTTATCCATCATTTTAATTAAATACTTATTATTTCTTTTACTTTATTTAAATTTGTACTTTTCATCGATCATTTTAATTAAAATACTTATTCTTTCTTTTATTTTTTTTTAAATGTGTATTTCTCATCAATCATTTTAAAAAAATACTTATTCTTGATGGTTAGTTTTTTATTTCTTTTACTTGATTTTTATACTTTTTATTAATCATTTTAATTAAAACTTTATTTTATTAAATAAAAATTAAATTAAGCGATTTGTATAAAAGTAATTATTTTTAAGTAGTTTTGAGATATGATTATTATCTTTAAATTGATATTTAATCTTTTATTTATTTTAATTTATTTAAATTTATACTTCTCATCAATCATTTAATTCAAATATATATTCTTTAGTGTTAGTCTTTTATTTCTTTTATTTTATTTTTATGTATATTTTTAATGTATTTTTTATTAATCATTTTAATTAGAAATTGATTTTATTAAATAAAAATTAAATTAAATAAGTTATATAAAAGTTTGATTATTTTTAAGTAATTTAGGAAATGATTATTATCTTTAAGTGTTTCCTGACTTGAAACATTTTGCAATATACAAACTTACATCATATGAAATAATTTTAATGATTTAAATTAAATATTCAGTTTTATTTTATTTATGAGAAATTTAATATTTTATATATATTTGAAAATTTGATATATATATTATTTACATAAATAGATTAGATTTCACTTTCATGTTGTTTAATTTTTATAATCTTGAAAGAGAAACTTAATTGACAACAACCATGATAATGAAGTGTTATGTGCCACCAGATTCAATATTCACATCTCTTTGATTTACATGTGAAAGTCTCATTCTAATGAATTAATAATTCATTAAAATACAAAGTGAATTAATATTTAGTGTTAATATATAATTTTATTATTATTTATTTATTGGTTAATCCCCTCTAAATAATGATGTTGTATTTTATTATATATATATATATATATATATATATATATCAATTCTTTTGAGTTCACAATTTGTTATTGGGAAATAAAGATCACTTGTGGAAAAATAATATTTGGTTTAAAAAATACTACAAAATAATGCTGACATAGCTAATAGTAGCAAAACTACAACTAAGAGTAACAAAACTGCAGCTACATTGGTCACAACCTAAGATACTTGAAGACAACCATAAAAGTCAAAAGAACTATTGTAAGCAAAAGAGTAAGTGATAAAACAAACTAGGTTGAAGTTGACACATTAATTGGCGCAAAAAGGGTGCCTTGAGAAGTTAGTTCCTTGCTCTTAAAGAGTAGGGCCTCAATCCTAGCCAATCACATTTCCATGTCACTATGTTCAAGAGACATATGATGATTCTCTACAAGTAGAATGATGAGTTGCATAGCAATTTTTCTCTTATTAGATTCTTTCTCCTCCAAATATTTGTCAATAAGCATTTAAAGATGCCAATAGGTCTTAACAATGCATAGATAAAAAAAAAAAATCGGCCACAAGTATGGCCTAGATAAGGGATCCAATCTACCACATGGCCAAGTATATACTCACCAATGTAAGCATTCCACTCTTACATTGCTTCTGAATTGGATTTATCCATCGTTGATTGAATTTTCTTTGGAGTTGAATCCTTATAACATTGAGCCATTGATTTTGCTTGAGAACAATCGTGATAACTTCTCTCACGTCTACTAGTTGAGCCACATTGGCATAACATTCTTTGATGTGGCATTCTGGGAGGTCTACTAGAAAGGACAATAAAATTACTGGTTGTGAGGGTGCACCGAAGGATTTCAATGTTCACCGAGCTATTATACTAAAAGGAAAGATAACCAAGAGTGATTGCAATGGAGTCAAGGGGTTAAGGATACAAGCCAACCAAGTAGGCGTGACTGTGAGGGGAATTGAGGGGATCTCATGAGAGATCACACTACTAGTGGTAGAGCTACTAACTTAATATGCTAATTGCAAGGAAAACTATGGCATTGCATTATTGAGTTCCAAGAAAGGACTTAAATAATCATCGTTTAAACAATTATCCACAAAAACTATAGAATAATACAAGAGGATCTAGGGAGAAGTTGTGAAAAGATTCACCTAACATCTTGCATCGATTCTACTAAATGTCCTTGAACACCAACAATTGGAGTCCTCCCCAACACCTCCCCAGCATCGAATACTAACTAAAGGTCTCTCCCCTTCATAGGTTGCTTAGAACTATCACAACACTAAGAAAGAGTTGCTAATGTCAATTTGAAGATGATGCAAAAACAAACTACGTATTACCATGGGGAGGATAGGTTATGGGGACCTATGCCTTCCCTTTTATTCAATATAGAAATAAAACTCTAGGAAAATATTTTTAGAGAGTGGGTGGCTAATTTCCTAGAATATTGAGGCTTAGCTTCATGAAACCATTGTAGCTTGAAGGCTCTTAGCATGGAGGTCACCTAAGTGTATCAACCCATATTCATGAGGTGGTCATAAATGTGTTAAATTTCATGTAATGTCATTTACATTTATTTTTAGTTTTCCATGTACCTGGAAGGGAGGATGGTCCTACCTCCCCTCTTGTGAGTGCGAGGTGATGAGAGAGAAATTGTCCACCTTCCCCCTTACCACACTTTATCATTAATACACACCAATTGGGGATCATGATTCATTATTACATTAAAATAGATTAATCATTATTATTAATATATGGTATTATTATTATGTAAACAATGTTGGAAATTTCCAACATACAAGGGCGTCTCCCTAATATGAAGTCCCCACTAGAACTGACATCATTTGGAGTAGGAGCCCCATCTGGATAATAGGCTTGACTTCCATAACTTAAATATTTGCATTGGCTACAATAAATAACATAAGAGTATGCACACAATATTTGAAACAAGCAAGTAAGTTAACATTGTGAAGCATACAATTGCAATGTATGTAATGTACTTTCACAGACATGAAGAGAGAAAGTGAGCCTTTAGAAGAAAATTAATAGTACTATCCTAATAAATACATACATGAGCATAGAAAGAATCATTAATTAACCTGCAAAATAGTTTGAAAGGTGAGAACGATTATAAAATCAAATAAAAATACACATTCAACAAGATGTATTCCAAAGGCAACAAAATAGTTCATTTTATTTGGTATGTATGGACACAAACATATACTGCAAACATTAAAATAATAGTCTTACAACATCCATGATACATGCATGAAAGTGCATTGGTTTTGAGAGCTTCAAATATTAAGTGAAATTTCCAAGGCACATAATTACAATGATGCAACACTTGTCCCAATAGTGGAACATTAAACCACTACTTGCTCCTCCAAAGAATGATATTCTCTCCTATGCTAAGCTATAGCTAAGCCAAGGCGAAAAGTCCAAATTCCATTTACTTGAGGCATGAGGCTCTATTTATAACAAATGGGGTGACCTTTCACCTCCCATGTGATTCTTGACCTTCATCATGAATCTTGAGTTTCATGTGACCTTTGAGCTCCTATGTAACCTTTGAGCTCCTACATGACCCTAGGACTTCCTAGTCACCTCAGTGAGCATCATCTTGCCATGATATGAGGATAACACTTGCAAATGAAGTTCACTCATGGAAAGACAACGCTAGTCCCAAAATCACATATTCTATCTTTGTTTGGTCATGTGAGGTTGGTTGTGATGGGACAATGCACAAGGACTTAGAGAGAGGCCTCGAGATTTTAGCGCTCAGATTCAGGGGGCAAGGGTTAGGATTTTGGGCACTGAAAGTGCACAATGCAGAATGGCAAGAGGGAGAGGCAAGCTTTTATGTAGTGGCAAATACTAAGAGACAAGGGTATCAAGCTTGGACACTGTTACGACAAAATGCATAATGTTTGAGGAGGAGGCTCTTGGGATTACACAAGTTTCCAATATAGGGATCAAGAGATAGTCCTACTATCCACTGAGAATGTGCAATGTGCACTACAAGGAAGGACTAATTAAGGCTTGCGCAGTGGGCAAGTGTATGCAACATACAGTTGGGTCACTGTGCCCTAGGAATGCTCAACGCACAATGAAGGGAAGGAGGCCTTGGTATTATGTAGGTTTCCATTGGTATATAACATTTATTATTATTATTATTATTATGTTGTTGTTGTTGTTGTTGTTTAATATTTAGAAGTGTAAATTAGGGCATTGCTTATGGAGGCATGAAATTTACTTGGACAGTTAAAAATGGTCGTAATCCCGCTCTTTTTTTTCCAAAAAACTCTGATTGTAAGAGTGCTTGAATTTTGTTTTTGATGGTGGAAATGGATTTGAGCACCCAAAATATTTAAGCTTGATATCTGTGACCTAGATTTCCAAAAAATTCTGCCCAATTTTATCAAAATCGTGAAAATTTTTCCATTGTTTTATAAACAAATTTGAAGCATCGTTAAATTATTATATACATATATACACTCCATCTTTACCCACCCCGTGTTTACTCACTCCATCATATTTATCCAAATCACATGATATTTGTTCACAATCCTTTTTTTTGTACAATGTTAAAAAAAGAACCAATATATTGTTATTGATCCGAGAGACTCGTTCTACAACCTTGTGAGAATATATATATATATATATATATATATATACTTTAAAAGAAATATCTTCAATTAATATTGACATATATTTAAATATATATTAATAATAAAGAACTAGATTAATGTGTGCTGAAAAAATGGCCCAATACACATGTTATGTAATTTGTATAACATTAAAAAATGTAATTTAAACAATAAAAAATTACACATTATTTTTTAAATCCTTTTAAATTCGTATTAAAAATCTGTGATTAAAATAAATCTATTCCAACATATGTACCCTTTCCTTTCATAAATTTCACATCACGGGTCATTCTTTCAATTTTGTGTGTACCTGAAATTTGACCCCTGATAATAAGTTATTTTCGTACTCCTAGCCATTTTCTTAAGGAGGAGTCTTTCGTTCGACGAATCGGGAGCTGATGTGACAGCTCCCGATCAGTCCCCTCTAGCGACTCCCTCTCTTCTTCGGCCCGATGGTGGACCCCTCTGAAGATGGCGATGGCACCCTCCTCCCCGCGGACGGCGACAACACTTCCTCTTCTGGTGGACCCCACGACCCTTCCTCTACCACCTCTCTCCCTCCCCGCGGCTCCTCTCCCATCCGCCACCCCACAACGCCACCACTCTCGCACGCGCAGGAAATTTCAAATTTGAACGCTAAGCACTTTCACGCCGGTAATAACATATGCTGCCCATCATTTTGGTTCATTCACGCCTCTGAATGTGCTCAGCCCGTCCCAAATTCAGCAGTGAAGGAAAAGTGCTCAACCCGTCAGTTATTCAACAATCCAAGGAGAAACAGAGTGGCGCCAGAGGATTCAGCGAAACACACTGGTAAATGTTACTCATCCCATTGTTCAAAATTTCTGATGATTGTGTATTGTATTGTTTGGAGAGCGATAAGTGCCTCCACATTTTCATTAGCAATCTTGTCATGTAGTTTGCTGCATTCATTCAACTCACCAGCTTTCCAACTCAGAATGTAGTTGTTTTCTAGCAGCAGAGTAGGCGCAGAATAAACACTTGTGCACATACTAAAACATATCAATACATTTTTATTAATCAAAATATTTTCATAAATTACTGTAACGCCCACATAGACTATAGCTTTTACCATGATTTACAAAAACAGTTGAATCAAGAATCAGTTAAAAAAATGAACGAATTCTTGAATCAGTTGATGTAAAACGAATTTTTGTATGGGTATTATTTATTTACGAGAGCATGGGAATCTTACTATGGTTCGGGAGTCTGTGTGGGATTTAATGTATCCAGCAGATTGTATGTGTGAAGAATGTGTGTAGAGGAAGACCTGGATTCCAGTGCACCGGAGGAATGGCCTTGTTTGATTTGTTGGAACTCTTCACAATAGACTTCCGTGCGCTATGTCAATAATGTTGCTTATGGACAATCGTTCCCACCGCTGTCAGTGACATTCTACCCTACCCACGCTCTGGATTATTAAAGAAGAGCTCAGATCAGATATGGAAGGGCGGTCAGCTTGTTTTGATTTTCCTTAACTCCAATGTGGAGTTCCCCGACGTCGCCTTCAGCATTCTATTTTGCAGGTGAAGCCTTTGCTTGTGGCAGACATGCTTATTTGACCACTTCTTTTTGTGTGGTCAGTGTATTTTTAAGTTGCTATGTTCAAGCCGTGGCTCAAATGGGTGTATGGTAAGTGATTAAAATATTTGCTAATTGTTGTTATATAATCTTTTGTGAGAAGAAAGATATAAGAAAATATTATATATAAATGGTATTAATTCTTTTTCTTTGATAAGAGTCGACTTGAATGAGAGTGGACTGCCAAGAAAGGTGATTTTTGGCTTACTTTCCTTATTAAATAGCCTTTCTCTTTGTGAGTTAAAATATATAGGAAAAGATTACATATAGATGGTGATGAATTCCTTTTCTTTGATAAGAGTCGACTGGAATGAGAATCGACTGCCAAGATAACAATTTTGGCTAAATTTATTTATTATATAATATCTTTCTTTGAGAGTTGAAATATATAGTTCACTTGTGAGTTGAAATAAATAGTTCCTTTATTTTACAATTTATTCTCATATGAAGATGGGTAAATATATGAGAAAATAATTCAAGGGAAATAAGTTGAGATTTTCCTTCTTAAAGTGAAAATATTTTTTGGTGGACATATTGAGATTAAGGCTTTGGTAACCTTATATGGAGATGTTTGAAATGCATGCATATCTAAGTAGGCATGTGTCTATTGCGTGAATTTGTTTCATGCATGCTTGGAAAATATGCATGTTTTCATATTCTCTATACATTGTATTTAATGCATATAGATAGGAATTTTTAATTAAAAGATGATTAACCACATGATTTTGTGGTTATTTTCTAAAAATAATCCTTGTTATCTCTTCTTGGAAAGACTCTTACGTCAATATTTTAGAAAGATAATGTTATTAGAGAGATAGAATGGTAAAAGGGAAACTTATTGGCAGGTTTTTGGAAAAGAATCCATGTTTTCTTTTCTTGAAAAGATTTCTATTATGTTAAAGATTGCTAATTATTTTAAATCTTAGAATTCTAAGAAGGGAAGTGTGTTTCCTATAGTAAAGGAAGAGCTATCTCTCTTGCATGCACAAAGAGGGAGAGTTATCTCTCTTGCATGCGCAAAGAATAGCCATTGTGTTATAGAGGCATGTTCTTTGCATGTATAAAGAAATGTTGAGCTATCTTAATATTTAGGAAGATATACTAATATGTGAGTTTATGTTAGTTCTTTTGGAATAAGGTCATGCATAAGCATGCAAAATATGTATTAACTTTTATTGAAAAATAATATACATATTTGTATGTAGAAAGATAGCTTGTAGTATTAAAACTACATTGAATATGATTATTAGTATAATCTTGAAAATGAGACATATATTTATATTCTTAATTGCGTATTTTTACATATGTTTACATGCTCACTAGCATTGAGATTTTCTTTGAGAAGAATCGTGAAGGAGGTTATGTGCTTCGTTGTGTAAGCACTCCTTTAGGGAGAGTCTTTTGGAATCGGTATGCATTCACATACATGGAAGAAACAAATGTTATGATAGCTTGCAGCCCATGCACTAAAAGTAATAGCTTAAGGGTTAGCTATTTTGACTAAATTTATGTAAAACACATGCATAAATATATTAACTGATGTATCAGTTTATTTAAAAGAAAGGCTTGGGAGATGTAGCCATTGTTTTGTAGGAATGTGTGCTTATGCGATGGAAGCATTAGTTATTGTGATGACTTATAACCAGCACATATGAGGTATGCGTTGTTAAAGGGAGAATGTCAAGGTACTTTACGTACTTGTCATGAATATACTTGAGTAGATGGAGAAACTACTATAGTACAGATATGTGAAATGATTGATTTATATTTTATGAATCTTGACATCATGTTATGTTGAAAGCATCATAGAAGGGAATGATGGTGACAGGTAGAAAGGAATATTATGCTTGTCATGTACAAAGGAAAATTATGCTTGTCCTGGTGGTAGGTAAATGATTAATGTTCATGCAAATGAGTGCGAGTTGCAGGAAGGTCCAATGTACGATGGTCCATTGTAGATACATCCATGCCATCAAGATGTGAAGATATGAAGATATGAAGACCAGAGGGTAAATGGTGTCATATTTATTGTAAGGGCTTTAAGCTAGATATTTGCATATTTCCTTGTAAGATTATATAAACGATGGTTAACGGATGGTCTCCCTTATAAGCCATTGAGTGATGGGCTGAACACCCTCATGAGCGTTTAATAATAAAATTAAACGTTGCTGGTTTTCACCCTACGGGGTTTCCAGGGTATATTGGTGTCCAATGATGTGATTGATTATTGTGTCCAGATGATGAGGTTGATTCCTTTCTTGTTATCATGTTCATCATGGAAATTATGTGATGACTATATGAGTAATGAGATGAATGGATGGTTACATCATATAGTATTATGTTAATATATTGTAATGGAGGTTGTTAAGGGTTAAGGAGTTTACTATTCTTAAAAAAAATTTAACTCCTTACATTTCCCTGTGAAGTTAATGGTGTATGTTACAATTATTATTTATGTTTTAAATGCTGATCAAAATTTCTTTTTGAAAACAAAGGAATGTCTAAAATAATGAAATAAATTTGATCTAAATTCTCTATACAAATACATAGAAATCGCTTGCTAAATTACGCTCAACCAGAGATCCTGGAAAAAAAACCCTTGATTGACAAACAAAAGCTGCACGAAAAAAGGTTCAGGTCTCAGTTTACTAAGAAACTGGATAAATTGAGCGAATGGAATTAAATAATTCAATTAAATTCCCTAACTAAATTGCTAATTCCCTCATCAATTGAGCTGATTCCACTGAATTTGATCATTTTGATATAACACCCCAAAAAAAGCAAAATAACAATTAATCCAACTCAGCATTGGCGCATATCTCATTGGCCCAATAGGGGCTCCCCGAATGAAGTAGTGTGTGAACTGTGTGTTTAATATATGCATTTTTGGTTCAGTTATAAAAGTCATAGTGCTCATTTAGTTAGCTTATATTTAATGGGCACAGACACTTAGATGAGTGGGAAGGTCGTATAGTTTGAGGCCACAATTACTGAGTTCCCAATTGAAGAATCATTTCTTATTAATTCTTATGATAAATAAATACAAAATACTAACTACAATTAGAATATATATGCATTTAACAGTATTTGAACCCACTCCACTGTAAATTATAAATAAATGCAAAATACTAACTACAAATGGAAGATAAAGATTCTAGATAGGTCTCAATTTTGGAAAAAAAAACTGTATGGTTTCTCTATCTCTGGTAGCAAAGAAAAAATATCCCATGGACTCATGTTGTGGCTATGTGAACTTACGCATCAACCGTATTAGCAATTTTGACCTATTGGAGGACATCGGAAAGTTAATAGTGTACCATAAAATAGAGCGCATTCTGCAATTCATATATGCAAGCCTTTGGTTTGTGAATATGAAAAGCCTATGGCAATTTCTCAGTAGGTAGTTGGATCTACAGAACTTGGTGGATTCAATTGTGATTAAACCTTATGTAAACTTAGAACTAACAAATGAAGTATTTTTTATTGATCTGCATCTCAAATTCTTTACACAGTATTCTTCTATCTTTTAGTTCTGTTTGCAGCACAAGTTAATGCAGCTATCAGAGGAAATAGTTCCCATAAATCCTTGCATGATTATGTTTGCTCATACCTGTTGAAATATTAAAGTCACCTGCCATGCCTTGGGCAGGAAGAACAAAGAACAAAGGACAAAGGCAGCAGCAGCAGCAGAAACAGAGATTGAGTGCGCAGCACTCTGTATTGAAGAATGTTGGTGAATCTGTAAGGATGAATTAAATTTTGATGGGCCGCAGCCATAGATGGCAGATGAAATTAATTTTTGATGGGTAGAGTTGTTTTTGGAGAAGAAATGAAGATTTCCTGTAGATATTTTCTACGGAGGAGCAGACTAAATTAAAATCAGTCGTTTCGGGCTTTAAGCCTTCAACAACCAGAATGAAGAAAAACAGGCGGAAGTCCTTTTATTTTTGAATTGGCGGGACAAGTGGTCCCCACCATTTATATGCCAATCGGAATCGGAAACTTATGTTGAAGCAGTGTCTTGTTGATATGGGAGAGTTCCGCAGGCGGAACGTTTAATAAAAAAAAAACTTATATATAAATCATCCCCACAGCAGCGGAGGCCCGTGGGTCCACAAGACCACGTGGCGGAAATCTATTGAATCGATTGGTGTCAATCGCAAGGTTTAAATCGATGAGATTTTATTGTGTGCCCGGATCAGGGCGGATCCGATCGCAATCGAAGGATCGGAGGTCGTGTTCCAATCACAATCGAAAGATTGAATGGAACACAAAGTTGGTTGTCAAGACATCTGCCGATTGACGATTGTCGATTGCCTTTCCAATCACAAGCGGAAGATCGGAGGTCGTGTTTCCAATCGGAATCGAAAGTTTGGGCGGAACACAAAGTATGTTGTCAAGATTTTTGCCGATTGTCGATTGTCGATTGCCGACTACGTAGTGGTCCGCACTCGTACGTTAGGCATTTCATATTTTATTAGTTCCGCAAAGGTTTTCCTTTGTATTTGGTTTTATTTTTTGTTTTATGTTTCATATAGTTTTTCAATGAAAAATGTGCCGCTGCGCCATATATAAAAAGAAAAAGGCCCGAGAGCCAAGACAAGAAAGGTAATTGTATTGTTTCGTTTTGCTTCTTCGCACAGCAGCGCGGAAGAAGAAATACACAGTAGTGTGTTGAATGTAAAAGACGGAGTATTATTCTGGAAGAGAGACAGAGAGTTATTTTGTTTAGCACTGCGTCTGTAGCAGTCACCTTTGTTGTTATCCCTCTCTTTAGAGGAAGAATCTGTATCAGTTTTTGAAAGGAATAGAAATTAGTTTTAAAGTCCTGAAAACTCTGTCTCCTGTCAAGTTGTTTAAATTGCTCTATGTTGTAGAGGGGAGATTATTCTCTCCTTTTCTGTTTGCTTGGAATTTCCAATAATTACAACATGGTATCGGAGCTAGTTCAGGCTCTTTGAAGAGTTCAAAGAAGCTGAAGAAGAAGACCTGTTGCAGCGTTTCTCTCCAGCAGCGTGAAAAGCTCAACAGAAGTCAAGGTCAGGTATTTCTCAAAGATAATAGTGCTGATTGCTTTGTATTTAAAAGAAGTTTGTTCTTTCAAGAAGGAAAGACAGTCTGTTTAAAGTTTGAGTTCATTTTAAGAAGCAATGGCTGGACCAAGCACTGGTATGAATCTTGGAAGTGTTCAGCTTCCACAGTTTATTGGAAAGAACTATGATTATTGGGCCATTACCATGAGAGCCCTGTTTGTCTCACAAGACTTGTGGGAACTAGTAGAATATGGTTTCACAGAAACAGCTGATGAGCAGGCTTTTAATGCCTTAACTCAAGCAGAGAAAGATGTATTGAAGAACAATAGGAAGAAGGATGCTAAATCTCTCTTCTGTTTGTATCAAGCTGTAAATGAGAGTGTGTTTCCAAGGATAGCAGCAGCTAATAAATCCAAGGAGGCATGGGAAACTCTGAAAGTAGCCTATCAAGGTATGGAGAAAGTTAAAACATCAAAACTTCAATTGCTGAGAAGAGATTTTGAAACTCTTTTCATGAAAGAGTCAGACAGTGTTGACACATTTTTCACACATGTGATTGGGATTGTAAATCAGATAAGATCCCATGGAGAAACTCTTGAAGAAAGAAGGATTATGGAGAAACTTTTGAGATGCTTACCCTCAAAGTTTGATGTTATTGTAACCACCATAGAAGAGACCAAAGATCTCTCACAGTTCACAGTGGATGAACTTCATGCCTCACGGATAACTCATGAAAAAAGATTGAGCAGAGATGAACACTCATCTCTTGAGCACGCCTTCAAGACCCAGATGCCTTCAGGAAGAGGAAGAGGTCAAAGAAAAGGAAGAGGAAGATGCAGAAGTCAAAATAGAGGTGGAAGAGATAGCTCTTCACATTCACATGGAAGGAGCAACAATCAAAGCCAGAGCCACGGCCAATGCAACAGCCAGCAAGGTGGACATCAACACCAACATGCTCAAGGACAAAGGTATGACAAATCTAATGTCCAGTGTCATTATTGCAAGAAATATGCACTATGCCAATGAATGTAGAAAGAAGCAAAATGACATGAAGAATAGGCAGAATGCTAATGTAGCAAAAGAAGAAAAGAACCCAAGTAATGTGCTGTTAGCTTGTAATGTAGCACAAGATAAAAATGATGATGTTTGGTTCTTAGATTATGGATGTAGTAATCACATGACTGGCAACAGAGCAATGTTTGCCAATCTTGATGAAGAAGTTAAATCTGAAGTGACCACAGGGACTGATACTAAAATATCTGTCAAAGGGAAAGGCAGAGTAAGTATTCGAGCAAGGAATGGGGAGCAAAAATTTGTTCCTGATGTGTATTATGTTCCAGGTCTGAAATGTAATCTTTTGAGCGTTGGGCAGCTCATAAACAAAGCTTACAATGTTATATTTAAAGATGATGTGTGCACCATAAGAGATATTCCTCCAAGTAAGAAAATTATTGCTGAAATACAAATGACCAGTAATAGAATGTTTCCTCTCAAGCTCAACATTGACTTGAAGGGAAAAGGGAAAAGCATAGAAGATGTAACACAAGAAGCCTTCCAGAAGGAAGAGAAAGATGAAAATTGGTTATGGCATTTGAGATTTGGACATCTCAATTTCGGAGGATTAAATTTGTTGCACAGAAAAGGAATGGTAAGAGGTTTACCACTGATTGAAAAGCCTGATAGCCTATGTGAAGGCTGCATCTTGGGAAAACAACACAGAGAAAATTTTCCTTCAGGGAAAAGCATAAGGGTGAAAGCACCTTTGGAAATAATCCACTCAGATTTATGTGGGCCGATGCAAACTGCATCTGTTTCGGGCAGCAATTACATGCTGACTTTCATTGATGATTTCACATGAAAAGTGTGGGTCTATTTTCTAAAATATAAAAGCGAAGTCTTTCAGAAATTTCATCATTTTAAAGCTCTTGTAGAAAAACAGAGCGGACTGTACATTAAAGTCCTCAGAACTGACAGAGGAGGAGAATATATCTCAAAATAATTTATGCATTTTTGCAGAGAGAACGGCATACACAAGTAGTTTACCACCAGGTACACGCCGCAACAGAATGAAGTGGCTGAAAGGAAGAATCGAACCATAATGGAGATGGTGAGAAGTATGATAAAGGCGAAACACTTGCCGAATGAGTATTGGGCAGAAGCAGCAAACTGTGATGTATATATTTTGAATAGATTCCCTACAAAAGCGGTGATGAACAAAGTTCCAGAAGAAGCGTGGAGTGGCAGAAAACAGGGGGTCGCCCACATGAGAGTTTTTGGAGGCGTAGCATATGCACACATTCCAGACAAATTGAGAAAGAAGTTGGATAGTAAGGGGGAGAAGTGCATTTTCCTTGGATATTGTGAAGATTCCAAAGGATACAGACTGTATAACCCATCCACAAAGAAGTTTGTAATTAGCAGAGATGTGAAATTCATCGAAGAGGAAGCGTGGGATGGAAGCATTGAGAAAACAGTCAATGTCAAAAACTGTTTATCTCATGATGAATATGATGTAGATGTGGTTGAGATTAATAACCCATCCATTGCACAACCTCCAGCAGCGCAAGGCCAGCAAGGGACGCCTCAAGCGGTAGCAAGAACACCCTTAAGAAGAAGCGGCAGTGGTTCACCGAGTACACCACAAGGAGCAGAATCGAGTGCTTCATCAAGCACGGCTACACCAGGTGAAAGAGGAACAAGATTCAGAAGCCTTAGAGAAATCTATGAGCAAGGAGAAGCAAACGAAGGTATGAATTCCTTATTTGCTTTGTATTGTCAAGTTGATGATCCTATTCATTTTGAAGATGCTATTAAAGACAGAAAATGGATAGAAGCTATGGATGAAGAAATTAAAGCCATAGAAAAGAATAGAACATGGGAGTTGGTTGATCTACCAGAAGGTAAAGAATTTATTGGAGTTAAATGGGTATACAAGACCAAAAGAAATGCTAAAGGAAAAATAGAAAGACACAAGGCCAGACTTGTTGTCAAAGGATATAAGCAAAAGCAAGGGATTGATTATGAAGAAACTTTTGCACCAGTTGCAAGAATGGAGACGGTAAGAGCAGTGTTGTCCATAGCAGCACAAAATAGATGGAAAGTATATCAAATGGATGTAAAATCTGCATTTTTAAATGGAATTTTAATGGAAGAGGTATATGTGGAACAGCCTCTGGGATATGAGAAGAAAGGCCAAGAGCATAAGGTCTGTAAATTGAAGAAAGCTCTTTATGGGTTGAAACAAGCACCAAGAGCATGGTACAGCAGAATAGATTCTTATCTATTGGAGAATGGATTTGAAAAGTGTGAGGGAGAACCCACCCTCTACATCAAAGAAAAAGATGGTAAGTTATTGATTGTGGTTTTATATGTTGATGATTTAATTTTTACAGGTAATGATGATTACCTTGTTGAAAATTTTAAAACAGTCATGAAAGATGAATTTGAAATGACTGACATGGGTTTATTAAGATACTTCTTGGGAATAGAAGTGGAGCAAGGTGAGAAAGGAATTTTTATTTCTCAAGCAAAGTATGTGAATCAAGTTTTGGAAAGATTCAACATGCAGGAGTGTAAAGCTGCAATTACTCCCACAGTAATGGGATTGAAGTTGAGTAAGAATGATAGCAGCAAGGATTTCGATCTAAGTTTGTATAAAAGCATAGTTGGCAGCCTCATGTATCTGACTGCAACTAGGCCGGATATTATGCATGCTGTTAGTTTGATTTCCAGATTCATGGAGAAGCCAAAAGAGGCACATTGGCAAGCAGCAAAGAGAATTCTGAGGTATGTGAAAGGAACAAAAAGATTTGGTATTTTATATACAGCTTCAGAAAATTCAGAATTAGTTGGATACACTGACAGTGATTGGGCTGGAAGTGTAGATGATCGGAACAGCCTACTGTAGCATTATCTACAGCAGAGGCAGAATATGTGGCAGCTACAGCAGCAGCGTGTCAAGCAATTTGGATGAGAAGGATGTTGAGAAGTTTGTGCCAAGAACAGGTAAAGGGCACTGTGATTTATTGTGACAATAGCTCGGCTATTGCATTGTCAAAGAATTCTGTGTTTCATAAAAGAACAAAGCACATAGACACAAAGTATCATTATATCAGAGAATTGGTGAATAATGGTGAAGTTGTTTTACAACATTGTAAAACAGAGGAGCAGTATGCAGATATTTTAACTAAACCATTGGGACAAAAGACATTTGAATTTCTAAGAAAATGCTTGGGTATGATGAACAACCCAGCAGTTGACTTTAAGGGGGAGTGTTGAAATATTTAAGTCACCTGCCGTGCCTTGGGCAGGAAGAACAAAGAACAAAGGACAAAGGCAACAGCAGCAGCAGAAACAGAGATTGAGTGCGCAGCACTCTGTATTGAAGAATGTTGGTGAATCCGTAAGGATGAATTAAATTTTGATGGGCCGCAGCCATAGATGGCAGATGAAATTAATTTTTGATGGGCAGAGTTGTTTTTGGAGAAGAAATGAAGATTTCCTGTAGATATTTTCTACGGAGGAGCAGACTAAATTAAAATCAGTCGTTTCGGGCTTTAAGCCTTCAACAACCAGAATGAAGAAAAACAGGCGGAAGTCCTTTTATTTTTGAATTGGCAGGAAAAGTGGTCCCCACCATTTATATGCCAATCGGAATCGGAAACTTATGTTGAAGAAGTGTCTTGTTGATATGGGAGAGTTCCGCAGGCGGAACGTTTAATAAAAACAAAACTTATATATAAATCATCCCCACAGCAGCGGAGGCCCGTGGGTCCACAAGACCACGTGGCGGAAATCTATTGAATCGATTGGTGTCAATCGCAAGGTTTAAATCGACGGGATTTTATTGTGTTCCCCGATCAGGGCAGATCCGATCGCAATCGAAGGATCGAAGGTCGTATTCCAATCGCAATCGAAAGATTGAATGGAACACAAAGTTGGTTGTCAAGACATCTGTCGATTGACGATTGTTGATTGCCTTTCCAATCGCAAGCGGAAGATCGGAGGTCGTGTTTCCAATCGGAATCGAAAGTTTGGGCGGATCTCAATCGGAATCGAAAGTTTGGGCGGAACACAAAGTATGTTGTCAAGATTTTTTCCGATTGTCGATTGTCGATTGTCGACTACGTAGTGGTCCGCACTCGTACGTCAGGCATTTCATATTTTATTAGTTCCGAAAAGGTTTTCCTTTGTATTTGGTTTTATTTTTTGTTTTATGTTTCATATAGTTTTTCAATGAAAAATGTGCCGCCGCGCCATATATAAAAAGAAAAAGGCCCGAGAGCCAAGATAAGAAAGGTAATTGTATTATTTCGTTTTTCTTCTTCGCACAGCAGCGCGGAAGAAAAAATACACAGCAGTGTGTTGAATGTAAAAGACCGAGTATTATTCTGGAAGAGAGACAGAGAGTTATTTTGTTTAACACTGCGTCTGTAGCAGTCACCTTTGTTGTTATCCCTCTCTTTAGAGGAAGAATCTGTATCAGTTTTTGAAAGGAATAGAAATTAGTTTTAAAGTCCTGAAAACTCTGTCTCCTGTCAAGTTGTTTAAATTGCTCTGTGTTGTAGAGGGGAGATTATTCTCTCCTTTTCTGTTTGCTTGGAATTTCCAATAATTCCAACAATACCTTTGAACAAAAGTGATGAAGCTTGTTCTTCAACAATGCTTGTGTTTTACTATTTCCATCTTAAGCATGTTATCTTGAGCCTGGACAATGACCAAGTTGCAGGGTATTTTCAATTTGTCAAACTAAATCCTGTTATGGCTGGCTAGATGTTTTCAGGTGACCATGTTTACTTTATCCTTTGTGAATGGATAAAAGAAGCTCGTCCAAAGAAAAGAGAAGCAAGGTTGAAACCCTTTTATTCTATATTATAAACAATGAAGTAGTATTATTGAAATCCCTGATCTCCATTACTTAAAATCAACCCTGCCTGGTCTGTATATAACAAATATAGATTGAATTTAAATGAATTTAATGACACTGATAACTAATCTACCTTTCGGAGTTGAAGTTAAATCGTAGAAACAGGGTACTCATTTTCTTCACAGGCAATTCATCCTAAGTCAACATCTTCATCTGTGCAAAAAGTTATTCTTCCTCTTCAATTATCTCTAGATGTGAAAAAATGAAACTCGATTTAATTTCCATTTTGAATATAATGTTGTGCAATGATGCAACTTTTGTAAATTTAAATATTAAAGATTATTGAAAAAATAATTTTAAATTTTCGTATAAGACAATTTTTTTTTTTGTGAAATTGCAAATTTTAGTTATATAAAATGATTTTTAAATGTATAAATATTATAAAAGACCTTAAAGAAAACCCTTAAATACTCAGTTTGTATAAATTACAAAGCCCAAACCTCCATTTTTATTTTTTTATACCAGATTGTAAACAAAATTTCAAAATTGTTAAATAAACTACACTATAGTATAGTACAAACAGTAATAAAAAATAATGACAACTGAAAAATTCATATATGTAAGAGTACAACTGAGAAATGCATCATCAACATAAGAAATGGTCCCGAGTCTTAAAATACAATTTTAAGACATTTACAGCTAAGACAAATATTACATTTGTAAGAATTTTTTTTTTAATTGCAAATTTTAGTTGTTTAAAATGCATTTTGAATGCATAAATGCATAAATAGTTTCGAGAAAAACAGAGGAATGCATATGATTTTTTTCCTTACAAGAAAATCATTTAATGCTTCCATTAAAGTATTTTATGTAGGTTTTTTGAGGATCATCATCATGGACTTTTGAGGAGATTTATGATGGACCTTTGAGGAGATTTATTCTTTTTCAATGACATTACAGACATGCAAGTTGTATGAATTCATTTTTTTCCTGTATTTTCCAGCACCTACAGGAAAAAAATGAATTCATACAACTTGCATGTCTGTAATGTCATTGAAAAAAAAAAAATCTCCTCAAAGGTCCATGATGATCATCCTCAAAGAACCTACAGAAAATACTTTAATGGAAGCATTAAATTTTTTCCTATATTTACAGCGCCTACATGAAAAAAATTTATATACATATCCAATATCCAGTTACCAAAATCCAATTACTGAAGAAACAAAAAACAGATGATATCTGCCATGTGATAGGTAAGGATCCCAATAATGTTAAGTTGCATGCCAAAAAGATTTATGGATTTCTTGATCTGCCAAATACTGCTCATTCGTAGAATGCACATTATGGATTTTGTTACTCCAAATTTTAACCGTTTCTTTCATGTAATTTGATTCTCTTTAATGGCAGCTGTAGAGCTTGGCCTCACCATTTGAATATCCCTTTGAACTATGAGCTTGTTAGTTCGTTCATTAATTTATTCACGCATTTATCCACTATACGTTGTTCATGATATTTTATATAAGATATGGCATATTCTTATTGCTATAGCCACCTATAAACTCTGTGCCAAGCCTTTGTTGATTCAATTACAAGCACCAAACCAATTTGTTGAATGGAATAGGAAATTCAATTCAATTCAAGGGGTGAAATTACTAGAGGTTTCATTGAGAATTTAATGTGATGTCAATTGGTTTATTACAGCAGATGTAGAGACAACAGTAGCTAGTTAGAAGCAGCAACAGCAGCTGCCAGTTTGAATGTTGGACTTACAGTTGTCTCAATAACATCCTCGGTATCTCCGCTCCGGTAAAAGTGGGGAAGAGGGAGAGCTATGATATAGATATAAATAGTGAATCCTAAGTAGGAAAAATGTTCAAGGCTTCTATGGACGCTTGCAACAAAAAGAGAAAAATGGATTCCGAATGGCTTGATAGTTGCAAGGATGGGCATAAGACAAGCTATAATCCTAGTATTGGTGTTGAGCTTCATATGAAATCACCACTTCCTCCTAAATGGGAACAATGTTTGGATCTTCAGGCAGGTGTTGTTCTTACATTGTTCACTTCCATGTACCCATGATGACCAGAAAGGTGTTGCATGATCTCGACTTCCACATGGACATTTTCTTTGGTCTTTTTGGGGAAAGTCTTGCAAGTCAGCTCTTCGCCATAGCCTTGCCTTTGCAATGTATGAGCAGACCAATGTGCCCCATCGCAATTCTTAGTCCAAATAATAATCAGTTTGTGGCTTTCACTTTCAGCTGATATGGGGAGAGGTATCTTCAGCCCTCTTCCCGGTGAATTAGGTCAATAATCCCTTTTTAGAACGAGGAGCAGTGGCTGGATGGAAATGTCAAGAAGCCAATTCGGTCCCTCATTTTTACTTTTTCTCCTTTGGAAAGAAAGAATGATGTTGCATATACAAACTGTATGTTCTAAGTTAGCATTATTTACTTTTCTGTTCTCTTTGCCTCTTCCTTGGTGAAGACATGTGAAGACATATCAACTATGGAATCTGGAAAATATTGGACAAAGCAAGGTTAGCTTCGTATTGATTAGAATATTCATATGAGTGAAGGTGTTTTTATCATATATCGTTGAAAAAATAAGATATATGGGGAGATTACAGGAAATAGTTTTAAAAATAATCAACACTACATATTTAAATTACACTTTTTCTCCTTTGGAAAGAAAGAATGATGTTGCATATACAAGTTGTATGTTCTAAGTTAGCATTATCTACTGTTCTGTTATCTTCGCCTCTTCCTCAGTGAATACATATCAACTATGGAATCTGGAAAATATTGGACAAAGCAAGGTTAACTTCATATTGATTTGAATATTCATCTGAGTGAAGGTGTTTTTATCATATAACATTGAAAAAATAAGATATATGGGGAGATTACAAGCAATAGTTTTAAAAATAATCAACACTACATACAGGACAAGACAAATATGAATTCATCAAATTACTTTATAATACAAACATATTTCTCATTCATATGTACTAGCCACCTCAAGCAAAGAGAGAAAATATAATTAGAGTCAACAATGCAGACCTGAGGAAGATAACACTATAAATGTTATGATGAATAATTTCTGGAGAATTCGGAAGAACAAATACCATTATTAAAGACAGATGAATTTCTCATTCATATTTACAAGCCCCCCCCCCAGTGGAGATTACAGAGAATACTTGTAAAAATAATCAGCACTGAATATTTAGATACCACTATTAAAGACAGATGAATTTCTCATTAATATTTAAAAAATTATTCTCTGTAAATAAAAGAACAAACCAGGTAAATAAAAGAACAAACCAGGTAAAATATGTATGATGGATTCAAATAAATGATTTTACTCTGTAAGTATATTATTTTGTAGCAGAACTCCTCTCACAATGATCATAATGGTTTTCATTATTCCCTTCAACAGAAAGGAAGATAAGTTTGGGACCTTAAATGAGCAGAGCTAGTTTTCGTATTTAAGACCACGACATAATCTAAGCCCAGATAAGTGCTTTTGGGAGATGTCAAGACCAGGACCTTATCTTGAGAATAGTCATTTAGTCATTTATATCTAGTGCAAATACAATAATCTAATAAAGGAAGATTGAATATGGATGGGAGTATCTGATTTGAGTTTTGAGTCATGATGGCAAAGGAGCGATGTCATTTTATTTAAGTACCGCATCAATATTTGTAATTTGTTTCTGCTGTTGTAACTTACACTTCGTAGAAGAAGAAGAGGGTGTATCAATCAAATTTTGAACTCTGAGTGCATCCAGAGCTCATGGAACTTACACTTCGTAGAAGAAGCGGGTGTATGCATAAATTTGAGGGGAAAGGGGAGAGAATTGGAAGTTAAGTTACAATGAATGTGGAGAAATCAATAGGGAATTAAAAACGTATTGGTTGGGGTAAAAACCCATTGTTGGGGTTTATTGAGGCCCTTCTAGACTATAGACAGTTACGTGATGCATGGAAAATGTATTAAAAGAGAGAGCAACAATCAGGCACATTTCGTAAAAAGGCAAGAGGATTTAAGAACCAACATACCTCCATATTAACTTCAGATCTTGAACGCCAAGAGGGATAAAAATCAACTCCAGATCTTGAACACCAAGAGGGATAAAAATCAAATGAGATGCAAATCTCTGAGTGCTTAAACTATCTTGATTAAGATGGACCTACACTGATGGATGTGTGTATTAATTCTTGGTAACATGCAATTCAGTTTCCTCATCTTCCAATAGATGATATGATTTGGATTGTATGGAGCTTTTTTAATAAAGAAAGATTTGTGAACCATTATTATTTTGCCCACAATAGATTTATTATTACTATATTTTTAGTTTTGTATAACATATTATATTGCATTAACATATGGTGACACAAGCATTATGGATAATGGGACAGATTACAATTTATTCAATTTCCGGGGCTGTAGAATGCACCCTGCTAGATTTATTATTACTATTTTTTTAGTTTTGTATTCTGGGCCATGAGGACCTTCAATTTACCAGAAACTTCGTCGGGAAGAGAGTCATCATCAGAAGAATAGTCGGATTCAGAATCAGAACAATTACAATTTTCTGAATCAGAACAGTGACAATACATGTGGACTTCGTCAGCAGAAGAAGAAGAGGATGACTCAGTAGAGGAAGATTCAGCAGAAGACTGTACAGCATGTTGTTGGATAGAAAGGTGTTGAGGACGATTATGACATTCTGCTGTTTTATGAAAGGAAGAATGACAATGAGCACATCTAGGTTTTGTTTTGACAGTAGTATTGGTAGATGGTTGTTTATTCTTTTGAGACTTTTTACCCATACCTCTTTTGGATTCTAAGGCTGTTGGACACATGTTAGAAGTGTGACCAGGCTGACCACATAACCAACAGACTACCTCATTCATTTTAGCAAGCTTGGCATCTTTGGGACGGATGTCATGAGGTTGATAATAATGGGTCTTGGGAGTATAACGATAATACCCTTTTCTTCCTTTACCTTTATATTTTCTTCGCTCTTTTGGCTTTCTGAGCTCGCGTCTTTTTCCTGAGCTCAGGCGATAAGTAGAAGCTCGACTGCGCTTCTGAGCCTTTCGGGCATGTCTTTTTGTCTTTCTGCGGGTGACCAAAGGATCATCAAGAGACACAAGAATTATGAATAATGAGACAGATTATAATTTATTCAGTTTCTGGGGTTGTAGAATGCGCCTTTCTTCTCTCAATGCAATGAAGAGAACTCAAGGACCTTGCTCTGCCATTACTTCATTAATGTCTAGTTTCTAAATGGCCATGGTTCTTTTGGTCTAGCTTCCATTACTTCATTAATGTCTAGTTTCTGAATGGACATGGTTCTTCTGGTCTGTCTTATGTATGCTGGCAGTCACGAGAATACAAGAATGAATAGAATATCACTGAACAGTCAGAATAAATTTCTATAACAGGTACAATCATAGAGAAGTATCATACCAACAACAAGCCACAAGTTGAAGCAAGCCGTATACCAGGTTGTATAGGCATAGTCATGTTGCATGATGGCACTAACACAAATTCGTAATTGTAATAATTGTTATAGTTTCCCAAAAGTCGTTCAGTTTGGCAGCAGGTGGAAATATGTCCACATGAAATGAGAGCCTCTGCATTCTTCCTAAAAAAGCACAACTATTACAAAAATTATGCTGTGGGTGTTTTCATTCAACGAGATTTTCAATGTTGCCATATGAAAAGCCCCATCACTAGCATATACTGACTGAGACATTCCATAACACTAGAGGAGATAGTGTTGAAATGTTTCAGAATTCCAAAATAATAAAATTCCCGTCCTTAACACAGAGAAATATTCAAAATTGCATCCACAGTGACAGAGTTTCAACTCAGAAAAAAAAATTCTATTTCATAAAAAAAATTGTTATAGATTCTTCCTCAAGAG
Source organism: Pinus albicaulis (assembly GCA_034641835.2). Taxonomy (NCBI): domain Eukaryota; kingdom Viridiplantae; phylum Streptophyta; class Pinopsida; order Pinales; family Pinaceae; genus Pinus; species Pinus albicaulis. Next base: position 113,315,038 of record CM076583.1, on the reverse strand, counting down.
AGGGATTACAAAATAATTTTGAATGCTGCAAACACAGTTCAAAAATTATCACTCTGTCTTCTATAAAACAAACATTGCTGTGTATACAAGTATTTCACACTGCTGTGCAAAAATACAAAACATTGTCTCTCTGGAAAATACACTGCTGTGTATTTCCAAATTCACACTCTGTCTTTTTCAACAACACCATTCTGCTGTGCATACAATTATGCTCTATGTAAAAAAAAAACAATTACATTCTGTTGTATATTTAAAAACAAAATATCTCAGAAAATTTAATGTCATTCGTTGACAAAAAATCACCGCTTAAAAATTCATTTATGGCATCATAACTTCTGCCGGCACCGCTTGAAAAATGAATTAATGTTGAATTTGCATGGTGGCACCTCTAACTGTCGATCTCAGATCGACCAGTGATCATACTGCTATATATACTCTGTTTCCCGCACTGTTGTGTTTTTATAAAAATTCACTGCGTATTTCTTTTTAATACCTTACGGGCCTTTTTAATATATGTGTTACATATATTAAAAATAAAACATATAACTTTTAAAACAATAAACCAAACTATTGAATTAAAACAAATGTCGTGTTAAAACATTTGACCCGCGATCTTTTGTTAACACATAATATGTGGGCCCCCTGCTGCAGATGACGTCAGCACCTCCGAGGGGGTATGCTCCTCCGCCTGCCCTGCTTGCTGGACCCCCGCGGAATTTACTTTTCGCTTTGTCTCTCTGCTGTTCGGTTATGCGGGCAGTTGGAAATTAATTCCAACACTCCCCCTTAATTTCCACTGCTGGGTTTTCCTGCATACCCATGCATTTTCTGAAATGTTCAAAGCTTTTCTGCTGAAGTGGCTTTGTGAGGATATCTACAAATTGATCCTCTATTCTGCAATGCTGCAAAACAATCTCACCATTGCTAACCAATTCCCGTATGAAATGAAACTTGGTGTCAATGTGCTTTGTCCTTTTATGAAAAACTGAATTTTTAGACAATGCAATAGCTGAGCTATTGTCACAAAAGATCACTGTCCCTTTTACCTATTCTTGACATAAACTTCTCAACATTTTTCTCATCCAAACTGCTTGACATGCTGCTGCTGTAGCTGCCACATATTCCACTTCTGCTGTAGATAATGCTACAATGGGATGTTTCTTAGAAGCCCATGAAATGGCTCCTGAACCCATGTGAAAAACATAACCAGAAGTGCTCTTCCGATCATCTACACTTCCAGCCCAATCACTGTCAGTGTATCCAACTAAATTTGAACATTCTGAAGTAGTATAAAAAATACCAAACCTTTTAGTACCTTTAACATACCTCAAAATTCTTTTTGCTGCTTGCCAATGTGCTTCCTTTGGCTTTTCCATAAATCTGGAAATCAAACTAATAGCATGCATTATGTCCGGCCTAGTTGCAGTCAAATACATGAGGCTGCCAACTATGCTCTTGTATAAACTAGGATCAAAATCCTTGCTACTGTCCTCTCTGCTGAGTTTTAATCCCATCACTGTGGGAGTGATCGCTACTTTGCTCTCCTGCATGTTAAATATTTCAAGCACCTCATTAACATACTTTGCCTCTGAGATAAAAATCCCATTTTCATCTTGTTCTACTTCTATTCCCAAGAAGTATCTCAACAAACCCATATCAATCATTTCAAATTCTTCTCTCATGACTGTTTTAAAATGTTCAATAAGGCAATCATCATTACCTGTAAAAATAACATCATCAACATATAAAACTACAATCAATATTTTTCCATCTTTTTCTTTGATGTAGAGGGTGGATTCTCCCTCACACTTCTCAAATCCATTTTCCAGTAGATAAGAGTCTATTCTACTGTACCACGCTCTTGGCGCTTGCTTTAGCCCATAAAGAGCTTTCTTCAATTTGCATACTTTGTGCTCTTGGCCTTTCTTCTCATGACCAAGAGGTTGTTCAATGTAGACCTCTTCCATTAACACTCCATTTAGGAATGCTGACTTCATGTCCATTTGGTAAACTTTCCACTTGTTTTGTGCTGCTATGGACAACACTGCTCTCACGGTTTCCATTCTAGCAACCGGTGCAAAAGTTTCCTCATAATCTATCCCATGCTTCTGCTTATAACCTTTGACAACAAGTCTTGCCTTGTGTCTCTCTATTTTTCCTTCAGCATTACTCTTGGTCTTGTACACCCATTTAACACCAATAACATCTTTACCTTTTGGGAGTTCAACCAAATCCCAAGTTTTGTTTCTCTCTATGGCATTTATCTCCTCATCCATAGCTTCTATCCATTTCTCATCCTTGATAGCTTCTTCGAAATGAACAGGATCATCAACATGACAATATAAAGCAAACAAAGAATTGATACCTTCATTAGCTAAATCTTGTTCATAAATTTCTTTCAAAATTCTGAATTTCTTACCTCTTTCTGTAGGTGTACAAGTGCTTGAAGAAGCACTTGAATTTCCTCCTTGTGGTGTGCTTGGAGAAGCACTGTCATTTCTCCTCAAGGGTGTGCTTTGCTGCTCTTGTGTTGGTGCTGCTGTTTGGGGATGTATTTCAGCCAACTCATCATCATTTTCATCATGAGATAAACAGTGTTTAACATTCACTGTTTTCTCTATGATTCCATCCCAAGCTTCCTCTTCAATGAACTGAACATCTTTTCTCACAATAAACTTCTTGGTGGAGGGGTTATATAACCTGTATGCTTTGGATTCCTCACTATATCCAATGAAAATACATTTCCCCCCCTTGCTGTCCAACTTCTTCCTTAGCTGATCCGGTATGTGTGCATAAGCCACACATCCGAAAACCTTCATATGTGTGACACTTTTCTTTGCGCCACTCCATGCCTCTTCCAGAATTTGTTCATAGCTGATTTTGTAGGACACCTATTCAAAATATACGCTGCACAATGTATAGCTTCAGCCCAATAATCATTATGCAAATGCTTTGCCTTTAACATGCTCCTTGCCATGTCCATTATGGTTCGGTTCTTCCTTTCGGCTACTCCATTTTGCTGCGGAGTATATCTAGTTGTAAACTACTTTTGAATACCATTTTCTCTACAAAAACGTAGAAAATATTTAGGGATATACTCACCTCCTCTATCAGTCCTTAAGACTTTGATGTGCAGCCCACTCTGGTTCTCAACAAGTGCTTTGAAATTGCAAAATTTTTCAAACACTTCACTTTTGTTTTTCAAAAAGTAAACCCAAGTTTTTCTTGTAAAATCATCTATGAATGTTAAGATATAGTGGTTGTTTGCAAGTGATGGAGTTTGCATCGGTCCACACACATCTGATTGGACAAGCTCTAATGGTGCTTTTGCCCTTATGATTTTCCCGGAAGGAAAACTTTCTCCGTGTTGTTTCCCAAGAATACAACCTTCACAAAGGCTGTCCGGTTTCTCTATCAATGGTAAACCACTTACCATTCCTTTTCTGTTCAACAAATTAAGATCTCCAAAGTTGAGATGTCCAAATCTCAGGTGCCATAACCAATTATCATCCTTTGGTTCGCTTTGGAATGTCTCCTGTGCAACTGCTGCTTTCTCTTCACTATTCTTCAAGTCTGCTCTCATCCTGAGAGGGAACATCCTGTTCCTTGTCATCTTCACTTCAGCAATACACTGTTTGCTGGGTGGTTTATCCATGATGGTACAAACATCATTATCAAAGAAAACATTATATCCCTTATGGACAAGCTGTCCAATACTTAAGAGATTACACTTCATTCCTGGAACATAATAAACATCTGCTATGGATTTCTTTGCACCTAATCTTGTTAAAACATTTACATCTCCTTTTCCCATAACAGAAACTTTGCTATCAGTTCCTAGTGTGACTTGTGACTGCACACTCTTATCTAACATAGAAAACATTGATATATTTCCTGTCATATGGTTACTACAACCGGAGTCTAGAAACCATAGATCCTCATTCTTTTCTTCAGCCATATTACAAGCTAAAAACAAATTGTTTTGGCTGCTATTTTCTCTAGTGAAATTTGCACTAGTTCTACTTCTCATATCTTGCTTCTTCGTTCTACATTCATTAGCATAATGACCATATTTCTTACAATTGTAACATTGGACATTGGATTTATCATACCTTTGTCCATGATCATTCTGCTGTCCACTTTGCTAGCTGCCTTGGCCGTGGCTGTGATTTGGATTGCTGCCCCTTCCTTGAGCATTTGCTGGACTGTTCCTTCCACCTCTGTTTTGGCTTCTGCATTTTCCTCTTCCTATGCCTTGCCCTCTTCCTTTTACAAAAGACATCTGAGTCTTAAAGGCATGCTCAAGAGATGAGTTTTCACTCCTACCCAATCTCTGTTCATGGGTCATCAGTGATGCATGTAGTTCATCCACTGAAAACTTTGTGAGATCCCTAGCCTCTTCTATGGTGGTGACAATCACATCGAATCTTGAGGGTAAACTTCTCAAGAGTTTTTCAACAATCCTCTTGTCTTCAAGAGTTTCTCCATGTGATCTTATTTGTGTGACCATTCCAATCACATGAGTGAAGAATGAGTCAATAGTGTCTGACTCTTTCATACAGAGAGTTTCAAAGTCTCTCCTTAGCAACTGAAGTTTTGTTGTTTTCACCTTCTCCATACCTTGATAAGCTGTCTTGAGAGTTTCCCATGCTTCTTTGGATCTGTTAGCTGCTGCTATCCTCGGAAACAAACTCTCATGCACTGCTTGATATAAAAAGAAAAGAGCCTTGGCATCTTTCTTCTTATTGCTCTTCAAAATATCTCTTTCTACTTGAGTTAACACATAAAACTCTGCTTCATTTGCTGGCTCTTCAAAGCCATCCTCAACAAATTCCCATAAGTCTTGGGAGACAAATAAAGCCCTCATAGTTATTGACCAGTAGTCATAATTTTTCCCATTAAATTGTGGGAGATGGATATTTCCCATACCCATACCAGTGCTGGCTCCAGCCATTCTGCACTCTTAACTATGATTCAAAAACACTTGAATGTGTGTTTAAGATTAACTAACTGTACTGCAACAGTAACACAAAAACTGTATAGATAAATACCTTTGGATTCTTTTTGACTGAGTCTTCACACTGCTAGAGAAGTTGCTGCAACAAAGAACTCCTTTCCTTCAGCTTATTTGACCTTCAAATAGCCTGGACTAGCTCTGATACCATGTTGGAATGTTTCAGAATTCCAAAATAATAAAATTCCCTTCCTTAACACAGAGAAATATTCAAAATTGCATCCACAGTGACATAGTTTCAACTCAGAAAAAAAAATTTCTATTTCATAAAAAAAACGGTTACAGATTCTTCCTCAAGAGAGGGATTACAAAATAATTTTGACTGCTGCAAACACAGTTCAAAAATTATCACTCTGTCTTCTATAAAACAAACATTGCTGTGTATACAAGTATTTCACACTGTTGTGCAAAAATACAAAACATTGTCTCTCTGGAAAATACGTTGTTGTGTATTTCCAAATTCACACTCTGTCTTTTTCAACAACACCATTCTGCTCTGCATACAATTCTGCTCTATGTAAAAAAAAACAATTACATTCTGTTGTATATTTAAAAACAAAATATCTTAGAAAATTTAATGTCATTCGTTGACAAAAAATCACCGCTTAAAAATTCATTTATGGCATCATAACTTCTGCCGGCACCGCTTGAAAAATGCATTAATGTTGAATTTGCACGGTGGCACCTCTAACCGTCAATCTCAGATCGACCAGTGATCATACTGCTGTATATACTATGTTTCCCGCACTGCTGTGTTTTTATAAAAATTCACTGCGTATTTCTTTTTAATACCTTACGGGCCTTTTTAATATATATGTGTTACATATATTAAAAATAAAACATATAACTTTTAAAACAATAAACCAAACTATTGAATTAAAAAAAATGTCGTGTTAAAACATTTGACCCGCGATATTTTGTTAACACATAATATGTGGGCCCCCCACTGCGGATGACGTCAGCACCTCCGAGGGGGTATGCTCCTCCGCCTGCCCTGCTTGCTGGACCCCTGCGGAATTTACTTTCTGCTTTGTCTCTCTGCTGTTCGGTTATGCGGGCAGTTGGAAATTAATTCCAACAGATAGTAGTCCATGCCATAATGTAGTTCACAGGCTTCTAAAATTAAAAACAAAATTTATTTCACACTGTTGAACCTCACCTCGACAGTCAACAAAAGCTCTTGTAGACTATAGATACATTTAATAAGAAATAAATTTCATTGACTGGCCTGAAAGCACTAGAAACGGGCAAGCTCCTCAATTTATTTGGATATAATCACAATTATAGAACGCCTATGGGAAAATTTATTTTACACTCAACAAATAACAATTGGGCTTCCAAGCACTCAACAAATTCAACTACAAAACATATAATGCTATTTTAGACCAAAATAGGTTTCAAGCTTGTGGTGATAAAATGGACTGCAGTGTTGCTTGCTGTTGAGGTTGCAAACTTGACCATGTTGATGCAAGAATATGTGGTGGCATTATTTGCTGAAGTCGCCTTAGAAGCTGTACAATTCTAAAGCAAGATCAGCACCGGCACACAAAATCTACACCAAAGAAGATAACAGTTAATGTATATATCAAGGAGCCTTATAAAAGAAAACAAGCTCAGATAATACGTTAACAATTTCATGTGATCCATAGGAAAGAGTTTCCATAACTTGTCAGCATGACTCTCAAGCATGGCCCCTAGGACAAGTACTCAACCAACTCATATTAGCTAAGCATGGTCCACTCACTATTAACCATTCTTGCAAGTAATTCTCCTCGGATTTGTTTGCATTTATTATTTCACCAAGTATACCTAGTACATGCATGCTAAATATACCAAATCAACTCATGAGAGTCAACCATTTTCTTAATATGCCCAGATTCAAGCAACATACCTGAAATCTGCACATCAGCAAAATCCCAAAAGCAATACTTAAAAGTTATCTAACATTCAATAAAATGTAACTACTAAACCCTATCTTGTACAAGAGCAAAAGAAGCCAAAACTGAATTGAAATTAAACAAACAACCTTTACATGTAATGACATTTGGGCTAGAATCATAGCTTTCCACATATAAAGAGAGAATTATAAATCTTCTTAGCTTTATATGCTGAAATTTTTTATTTTAGGATAACTAAGATCTTGTAAGTTCTTTCTAACAAGCTTGCATTGTTGCTTGCAAGGAAGAAAAAAAACGACACAATTTTAGGGGATCAAAGGAAATATTAATTTGATTTGAGCCAATTGATCATGTCCACTTGTTGACAGAATCCTAAGCAGTGATCATGTCCACTTGTTGACAGAATCCTAAGTAGTAAGAAAAGTTAAAAATAGGCACAAAAAGACAGCAAAGAGCCCAATTGGACACATTTCAGAGTTCTTGGACCAACATCCTTGAGCAAGCAAGAAACTATCAAATATCCAGTTACCAAATGTTTCTTTCTATTTGATACTACGTCACACTATCTATAGTCTTCCTTTTGACTATCTATAGTCTTCGTTTTGACTAAGTTATTCCAATCATTATTTAAATAATACTCCTAGTTAAATTTGACTAAATCATTTTTAAATAATTAAATAAATCATTATTTATTTAATTATATTCCCATCATGTCCCTAAAATAATAAATAAATCATTTATTTATTTATTGTTTATAAATAAAGGAATTGACCCAAGTCAAAAGACCTTTTTCCTCCAACAAATATAATAAAATATTCCTAAAGGGTGATTTTAGAATTTGATTAATAATATTTTATTCATGCACCCAGTTCTAGAACACCCAGTTATAGAACACCCCGATATTTTGTTATAAATAGAAGGGTTTTCCCCATTCATTAGTCACCTTCATTGCATTAGATCACACTAGATCTACTCTTGGTCACCATTTTCCATTTTTTCTTTGTGAGCTCCCATTGAGTTCTATGTTTGTCAGGGTTTTCTACCACAATAAGAGAGAGGAATTTTAGATCTAAAACGCTGAGGACTTTCAAGAACCCATACCATTGAGGAGAACCGGAAAACACCATTCTTGTTTTCCTCTCAGGTGCCCCATTCTTTAATATAATACAAATCATTCTTTTAAACACTTTGTTCTTGTCTTGTCTACTGGATGCATGGAGCCATATTATATTTTATCTGCTTAATGTCTTTTCTGCTTAGATCTGAATTTGTGCAGCAGACTTAAAGATATTTTGCAGCCATAATCGATGTTAGGGCTATTTGCTATGCGTAGCTAAAGTGATCTTTTACAACAAAAGATTCATACTAACAATTGGCGACTCCACACGAATTTTATTTTACGACCGCTGTCATTTTATATCTTCCTGCATATCCATCTATTTCAAACCCTAGGGTTTCTCTTCCATTTTCCATTTTCCCTATTTTTATGGTGTTTTTCACCCTAAAACCCTCAAACAGTCAAATTTTTAACTTCTGTGTGTTTCTGGCCTTATTTTGCAGGTGACAGACATCAGCCGCAGCTGAGACGACAATTTTTTCTGAAATCTGCCACCGAGACAGCTGGATCTGCAGGTCGCACTTATCGGCCCAAAAAGTGCGACCTGAGCTTGAGGATGCACTTTTCTACCCCAAACCTGCGTCCTGGACTAAAAACAGGTCAGAACCTGTGACCTGCACTTTTTTTGCAAATTTTTCAGCACTTTTTCTAGGTTTGTTTGAAGCTTCTGTCAGGGTTTTCCAGCCTCCATCTCTGCCCGTTTAGACGTGTTTCTGATCTGCTTCACTCAACTAAGAGGGAATCTTGCCCCTTAGGGCTCTAGTACCCTCCACTTTTTGTGGGAGAGTCTTTTCTCTTTCAGAAGTCTAAATTTTCATAGTTTCAGCTTTATTTTTCTCAGATCTGATAACTCCCTTTCAGATCCCTTTAGATTAGCTCTTCTCCCTCTCAAACCACCTCATATCATTTTGTTTGGGTTCCTTTTCATGGCCACTGCCTTTTCTCTTCTATTTTTAACTGATCTCCTCCTTTTTAGTAGCAACCTTACCTCTGCCTATTTTTTGTTCTCTGCACCACTTTTCAATAGATTTCTCCTTTAGATCCCAGTCCCTCCTGACATTAGATCTATTGGCCTCCTTTTTGCGTGCTTGGCTTAGTTTTTTCCCTCTTATAGACTAGTTTTGAGAGACCCACCTTCTTGGGTTAGAATGATGCATTAGTAGCTGTTAATTTTCTATTCTTTTTGTTTTATTTACTGCAGATTTATTTTCAGTTACACAACACACTTTTTTTTACTCTCAAAACGTTTGGGTTTAAATAATTAAAATTAACTCACGCCACACACTAACCCTAAGTGAAGAAGTGCCTGGTTAACACCGCCTAGCAAAGACTTTAAAATCAATTGTCACTGCACCTCTCTGCCCTTGACCTCACTTGATTTTGCGCCTCCCTACCCTTGTCGGTTTTTCTTCTTCCCATCATCATTGCACCCCCAAGGCGCCTCTCCCGGAGACTTCTTGGCCTTCACCCTCAGTTTTCGATCGGTCGACTTCCTCCTTCCCGTCGTTCTCGAGTAAGTCCTCCCCTAAGTCCGCACTCCGACTCTTCTTCTGATTGTTCGGGTTCTCCCCCTACTTCCAGCTCTCCCTCTTTTACCGTCACCATGTCTAGTTTAGGACCTAGCCCTAACCCCAGTTCTACCACTGGGCCCATTTCCAGTGGAACCACTACGGTACCTACCTCGACTGCCCCATTACTCCCTTATATGGCCGGCCTCAGTCTCCCCGATTTCAATCAGCTGATTAATGATCCTATTTTCCACGATGTTAGTTGGCCTGCTATGCCAACCAAGCTCCCCTCCGACATTCCCAAGTTCGAAGGCCTTGCTAGTGAAGATCCCTCTAACCATATCCGATCTTTCCACATGTGGTGTTCCTCCAATTCCATCACCGACGACTCCATCCGTCTTCGTTTGTTCCAACGCACGCTTACCGGCAAAGCTTCCAAATGGTATGTTGATCAAGCCACCTCTTCCAATACCACCTTTGCGACCATTTCCCAAGCCTTTTTATCCTATTTCCAGCTCCCCCTCCGATACGACACTGGCACTGAACTCTTAACTTCTTTCCATCAACCCTCTTTGACCCACCTTTCTGCTCATGTCCAGGAATGGCGGCGAAGACGGAGCTTGTGTCGCGCTCCCCCCTTTTAATATTAGGTTTACATGGACTGGTTCCTTCGCTCTCTCTTACCTCCCATTGGCAAGGATGTTGCATCCCATTTTCCCCAAACCGAAGAAGCCACCCTCCAAATAGCCTTGAAATATGACCTTATTTACGCCCAATCTGGTTATGTTTATACCATCCTTCCTGACCTTCCCAAGCCCGGTGGCCCTAATGCCTCGGGAGCATCTCACTCTGTCAACGGTATCGTTGGAGCCCTGTCACATACCTCTGCCCAACCTCTTCCAGGCCATGGTTTCCCTCCAAGGGCCAGCCCCTCTGGCACTTTTTCCCCTCCTGGTAGCATGTATTCAGGATACAGCATGCCTCCTCCTTTTGCCCACCCTCCTTCTTACCTCACTGCTACCCACCCTACCCCTTATCCGTATCCGCAACCTGGTGTCCTAGCTCCCCCAACATTTGGACCTCCCACTCCCTTGCCTTTTCCACCCATGCAACCGCACTTATTACCCCCTCCAGGGCAAGTCTTTGCACAGCAGGGGGCACCTAATTTTCTTCCTTCTCAAAGAAAGAGGAAAGGCAATCAATCTGCCCCTAGTAATCGTGGACCCAATCCTTCAAGTATTGGCTACCCAGCCACAGGGTTCTTAGCCCAAGCCGAACAGGCCACTTCGCACCAACAAGCCCTGTTCGTGTTGCGGTGTTTATGGTCATTACACTCATGATTGTCCCTTATTACCCCAAATGCGGCAGATGTGGGATTCTCAGGCCACCGTGCAGGGACAACATTCCTCCCCTACTATCCCTCCTACCCAGCTACTTCTCGACCCACTGTATTTACCAATCCTTTCCCTCAACAAGGATTTGTGGCCCCTCAACCCGCTCATGCCCCGGTAACCACTCAACCTTCCCCTTCTGGTTCCTCTGATTACCAGATTCTCATAATGGCCTCTGACCCACCTCTCACCGTCGACCTCAACCTTCAAACTTGGTCCCAACAATATTCCACACCTCCCATTCCATCTATCTCCGAGTATCCATCTTCAGGTCCTACAGAGCCTCTATCGACACCCAATGGTTCCTTGCAACTCCCTCTACCCAAAGCCGAGTTTCATCCCAAACCTCCTAAGGAACCATTACACCGAAACGATGCCTCTGTTCGAGCTGCCCATTCATATAGCATAGTAGATGATCTCGCCCAATCTCATGCTGCCATTTCAACACTAGAACTCCTCCAGTCGTGTCCTTCCCAAAAGAGGGCTCTACTATCTGCTGTGGGCACTGTAGATCCTGCTGATGACCAATTGATTGTTTTCGACACTCGTTAGTCAGAACATCCCCCTCTTCCTCCTTCGGTTGCTTTACAAATCCCAGTCAAAATCCGAAACGCCAATGTTGCTCGGTGTATTATTGATGAGGGGGCATCTACCTGCGTAATGTCCGCTTCGGTTTGGAAACAACTCAGATCCCCTGAACTGGCCCCTTCCACCATCACCCTTCGCTCGTGGGATGGCCATGCCTCCCAGCCCATCGGCCTATTCCGTAACTATCCTAGCACCCTTGCCGGCAAGACTGTTTGTGTCGACGTCGAAGTTATCGACGCCCCTCTTGACTACAACATCCTTTTGGGGCGTAGTTACAGCTATGCCATGTCAGCCGTCCCATCCGTAGTTCACCGCAAGATGTTTTTCCCTCATAATGGAAAGATTGTCACCATTGACCAATTGACCTACCATGAACCAAAATATCAGACCTCCCCTGAGTCCACCCTCTCTACTTTCACCAATAAACCAAATGTTGATTCTTTGACCAGTGTTTCCCCTGGCGTCTACAAAGACTCCTCTTTTCTTGGAAATGTTTCTGGTCCTCCCCCTCCTCCTGTCTCTGACCCCAGCTTAGCGAATGTTTGCATGATGCAATCATCTCAGGATGGCCTTCCACAGCCTACTCCAGCCAGTCAGCAACCTCAATCTCGCCCACCACCTCCTACTCCTAGCCCTTTGCTTTAGTCAACCGAACCTTTTTCACCTAACCCTTCCCATCACACTCAAGAACCCTCCTACCCTCCTAAGTCCATTCCCTCCGGTCTCCACCATATGGGAGCCATCCCCCCTAGTCATTACCCCGACAGTCAAATACATTTCCTTGGCCCCCCTCCCGGCTTCTACTCGGCCCCCGTCATGGCCACCCTTTCCCTACCTAATTGAACCTTGGGAATACCTGTATGGTATCTTACTCCTCCAGCCGAAACCCCACCGGGCCACCCAAAACCATACATAGCTGTGACACCAGTGTAACTGATTCCCTTCGCTCCTTCTACTGCTACAGTGCCCCTAGCCCCTCCGCAGGACCCTCCCCATGTAGCAACCCCTACAGGAAAGACAAGAAAAACTCGAAAGGGGGCATCCAAATACAAGGCCACCACACTCGACCCTACCCCTCCCCCTCCCCAACCCCCCAAACCTTGTGCCTTGTGTGATCGAATCGGTCACCCCACCCATACTTGTTCTGAGTTTCCCCGTATCCAAACCATGGTTAAAGTCACATTCCCTGAATCGACGGTCCCTAAAACCTCTGTTTCTTTCTCATCCGCAACCAATACCTCAAAGACTCTTCGCACCAACAAACCCTGTGCTCTGTGTGGCATTCACGGCCATTACTCTCACCATTGTCCTCACCTCATGCATTACTGAGCCTCTTTAGAGGTCATTCGTGAGTACGAAATTGAACAAAATCAATCTGCCTCTCCCATCCTTGCTCAATATGCGTCAGGTCTACTCGAGGATCCTCCTGCTAGCATTGACATTCCTCCCCTTGATGTCGAAATGTCAGAATTGCTGCTCCCCTCCTATACCTATCATCATCCGCGCAACCATCTGAGTACATTCCCTTCGAATCCACTCCCTCTGTTCTGCTTGATCCTCCTTCAAACACATTCTCGAGCTCTTCATGTTTTGACCATCTTTTTACCTGTTCTTCTGTCATTCCCCGTGATGAATCGTATCTGCACCTCTCTTCCCACACTATTGATTTCAGTAGCTTTGCAACATTGTATGGTCCCCTCGACCCTTCCATTCCCTCCCATGATCACGATCATACCATCCGTATCTTCGATGTTCTTCACAGCCTGAGTCCCCGCTCGTCATCCCATAGTTCTCTTCCATCTCCCTCTCATCGATCTATGAGCCCTAGACCTCCTACCCAGACTGCTCCCTCCCATAGTCATCAGTGGATGTCTATCCTCTACTCACACTGCCCTCCTTTTTCTCATCTCTCCCATTTGTGTTCCCACGACACTATTATTTCGGCCCTCTCCCCCAACCATTATCTTGGCTATGCCGATGGGGCAAGTTGCTCTTCCCGGAATCTCGCTTCAGCAGCATGGGCCATCTTTGCCCCCTTTCATACCCTGGTTCTTGCAAATGGGGTCTGCATTGGTAATGCCACCAATAATCAGGTGGAATATGATGTCGTGCATGGTCTCTTAGCCAATGCCCTCTCTCATCACATCCTCCATCTGCATGTTCATTTAGATTCCCTACTTCTTATCCTACAACTTAATGGTGTCTATCATGTGCATAACCCTATCTTGTTTAGACAATATTTACAGTAAAATTTTTGATACGTGAATTTACATCCATTACTTTCAACCATATCCTTCGACGTCAAAATCACTACGTCGATCAAATTGAAAATCATGTTCTAGACTGGCATTTATCACACACAAGACAATAAAATTTCACATCATCCACAAAATATACATAAATCATATATATCATATAACATGTGTTCTTAGAGTCCATTTGCTCTAAAACATATCACATGCCCATAGCATGGTACAAAAAGCAAAACTACAAAATGGGGGGCCCCACTTGCCCCTACAAAAACACTGGGGGGCACCATCTGCCCTACATCTAATCACTCTCCGGAGGATCCCGAGCCAATGGCTCTGCTCCCACAGCTCGTCAATCACGCACAGTCTGACCGGCCATCGCCATGCATCGCATGATACCTCTCCATTCCGAGGGTAGCCCAATACATAACTCTATGTATTGGTCATCTAAAACCTGCCAACCACGCTCTAACACACCGGTCAACAACCCCTCACATCTACGATGAATGTCCTCCACCAAAGCGGCCATATCCTCATTATGTGTTGTCCTTGATCCATTCGCACCTGTAGCACCTGCTGCTATCGGTCGCCCCATATATCCGGCCGGTTTCACTAGAGCTATATCTGCATTCCAAAACATATAATGATTAGTACCATGCATACTAGTCACAAACTCTAAAATGCACATAATAGATTAGTGGCTTGTCACTTACCATCGGGCCCCCACACTCGACCAGGCAAAAGCGGCAAGTCCGGATCTCCCCAATAACTCATCCCACTATAGGGATAGTCATCTATGTATAGTGGCATCTGATCCCAATGGGTGAAGAACTCTAGTTGGAACACCCGTCCGACTGCCCCTCCTCCTCCTCTACACATTAAGCATCCCCACCGATGCATCCGAGGCTCTCTCGGACCTCCATCAGGTAACTGTATACGAGGTCGCAAGGTCGAGATCTTCTCAAAGAAGAAAGAACACAAAACAGTCCCATAGGCACAATCATGATTCACTTGTCGCTTGCATAGCGACAACTGTTGTTTCACCAACACCAACATTATCTGGGCCCACGCATAGTAGGTCCCACTTAGCACACTCTCCACAATCATCATCTTCCCTCCAGTGATGTGATGGAATGCCTGGCTACCCAAGATCTGCAACATTGCTGCGGCCACTGCCCGGGTCTCCAACCTCTCTAGATCACTGAAGGATATCCAAGTCCCTTTGACTTGGACACTTGGTCGACAATGCCGCTCAACAAACTCCATAATGTTACGGCCCCGTGGTAACACTATTTGTGTGTTTCCCACCATCCCTAATGGCGGGAGACCAGTTAAGAAATACAAATCCTGGACCTTCAGCTTGATCCTATGCCCCTGCACTACAAATGCCTCATGATCTGGATCCCAATAATTGATAATTCGGGCCAACAAGGGCTCTCCAGCCCTCATCAATGGGTTCTCCAAAGATTTAAGAACCCCATACCTAGCCAGTGCACGACGGACACCCTGATCCACTTGGATTTCCGTCCATAATGTACCTAAGTCTCTCTCTCTCCACTTGATCCGTATATCCGCCATATCTTCACAAAAACATCATTTTTGCCAGCCTCCAGATCAAGAAAACTGCATTAACTTACACCAAAACAGCATCTCAACACATGACAGCACTGAAACCCCCCACATCTAACAGGTTGCACTTTTTGGGCAAAACTTGGGCTAGGTCGCACTTTTCAGGCCAAAACCTGCATCCTAGGTCGCAGCTTTTTCCCCAAAAAGTGCGACCCGACCGTAATGATGAAGTAGGGGCAGTTACTGAGAATTAAAGCCCTAATATGCAATTTGAATCCATCAAAAACAAAGCTTAGGATTAGGCCTCTTACCTGCAACTGACGGATCACAATTCCAACGGTTGGTTTGTCCGCTACGATCACCGCAAGACTTAGGGCCTTCTCTCCTCTCCACATTCACCACAGCTACACAAGAAAATGAATGATTTTGGAGGGAAAACACCCTATTAGAAGAAAACCCCTGTTTTTTCTTTTGCCCACTGCAACCAAACCGTAGCCCCATTTTCCAAACCATCCACACCATTGGAAAGCTCTCACCGAGCACCCAAATGGGTATTTGTCAGTTTTTTACGTTTTGATACCTCACCAGGACACATTTTGTCCATGAAGGGTCTGTTCACCTCTTCTCAAAATCAAATTTCTTCACTTACAACACTTGTACTTGGGGCACCACTTTGCCTTCTTACTCGTCTTCGTTCATGTTGATTTTCGTCATGAGCTACCCTATTGTACTCATGCTTTTATGGTTCCCCACTGGACCCTTACTATGAGGCAGCACCATCGAGTCGCCCTTTTCTAGAGCGTCCAAGTCAAGTCATTATCACATTCATGGAGCCTATTCTGAGTCCCTTTTTACCCCGCCATAGTCCTTCCTCCTGTCTTGCTTGATCCCTCTCTCATACTGCACATTATGGCCTTCCACACCCTTGTCCCCCATCCCTCCTGATATTGTGTCAATCACTGCCAAGCTATTCATGCCCTTTATGCTCTAACAAGGGAAGTTGTCCAACCGCTCCTCCATATCCCTCATTCCATCATCATCATTAGTGTCTCTTTGTTCGTCGCTCTACTATTTTCCCTCGTGCCTTAGTTGGGGTTCCCCTATTTCCTCACCTATGGTGGACCTACTTCTGTCGACATCAGCTCATTTACTCCAGAATTTAGGTCTAGGGGGTAGTGTACCTTGGTTCGAGCTCCTCTCACCATGATCGTGATCTATACACTTGATGGTCCAGTGATGCAGCCACAGCTATTGATGATTCCCGGGCGTGTGTGAGATGTCTTAACCCTCATGAGGGGGTGGCCCTGCAGGTAGCCCCCCACATGCTCGGATGACTTTTTTATTTCCGCCCTTGATGCAACTCCTCTCATTTGATGATATTAGCCTCAACCGCTTGCAGCGCCTCTTTGATTTTCATATATCAGTTAGATGTTGTGAGCCCTTCCCCGTGTGTAGGGGGCATTTGGGTATATTTGTATCTCATGTACTAAAATCTTCTTGTATAAGTCCTGACGGTTATTCCAGGCATCGCATGTATGTGGGATTCATCATTTTATTTATTTGGCTCATGTTTAGGCCAGCATATGCTTCATCCTTGTGTTCTGTGGTTTTCCGAGTGCCTTATTCTTTGTACTATTGTATCGGCGGGCATAGGTATGCCTCCCTCGCCGCCTTTCATACTGGTACTACTTCATCACCTAGAGACTTGTTGGACCTGTAAGTCTCGTCTCCTCAGGGTCTAGTCCTTTAGCCCATTAGACTACCTTACATTCCTCTCTCTCACTTCCCTCTTGACGCCTAGTGATTGAGTTCTTACAACGTACTTTGGTCATACGATTTTCTCCTAACACTCATATGTTGGGGGGCAATCTGTTACACCATTTTTTTGGTCATCTAATTCATTATCATTAGATGAACCCAAGTACACCATGTAAGACCAATTTTACTCTAATTAAAATTGCTTTCACCATATAAAATAACATTTATCTATATTTCCTGGTCATATTTAACCCAAAACAAGGAAATTAATTAAATAAATCATTATTTATTTAAGTATTTCCTAGGAATAAGTTATTCAAATCATTATTTAAATAATATTCCTAGATAAATTTGACTAAATCATTTTTAAATAATTAAATAAATCATTATTTATTTAATTATATTCCCATCATGTCCCTAAAATAATAAATAAATCATTTATTTATTTATTTTTTATAAATAAAGGAATTGACCCAAGTCAAAAGACCTTTTCCCTCCAACAAATATAATAAAATATTCGTAAAGGGTGATTCTAGAATTTGATTAATAATATTTTATTCATGCACCGAGTTCTAGAACACCCCAATATTTTGTTATAAATAGAAGGGTTTTCCCCATTCATTAGTCACCTTCATTGCATTAGATCACACTAGATCTATTCTTAGTCACCATTTTCCATTTTTTCTTTGTGAGCTCCCATTGAGTTCTATGTTTGTTAGGGTTTTCTACCACAATAAGAGAGAGGAATTTTAGATCTAAAACGCTGAGGACTTTCAAGAACCCATCCCATTGAGGAGAACTGGAAAACACCTTTCTTGTTTTTCTCTCAGGTGCCCCATTATTTAATATAATACAAATCATTCTTTTAAACACTTTGTTCTTGTCTTGTCTATTGGATGCATGGAGCCATATTATATTTTATCTGCTTAATGTCTTTTGTGCTTAGATCTGAATTTTTGCAGCAGACTTAAAGATATTTTGCAGCCATAATCGATGTTAGGGCTATTTTTTATGCGTAGCTAAAGTGATCTTTTACGATGAAAGATTCATACTAACACATCTGTCCCAATAGTCCCAATAGTATTCCTTTTTATATGCATATAATTTTCTTTTCCTGTAGGCAGTGGAATATCATTTTCGAGCACCTACAAGAAAAAAAAAGGTAAATGTATATCAAATATCCAATTACCAGAATCCAATTGCATTAAAAAAAAAAAATTAGAAAGATCTGGCAAGAACCACCGACCAATCCTTAAAGATAGAAATACAAGATGAGGGAACTCCCAGCTTTTTGAATAGATAAAGACCAGGTTACACACTATCAAAAAAAGTATGAAAAGTACCAGAAAATCTCATGCATTTATATAAATTCACCATCTAACAGAAGCCCTAAATATAGGGTTGGGAGAAACTCAACAAGTATAACATACACTCATCTCCATATCCACTATCAAAAACCCTAAATAGAGGATTCTGGTAACTAGATATTTCATATGCATATAATTTTTTTTTCCTGTAGGCACTGGAAAATCATTTTTTCCAGCGCCTATAGGAAAAAAAAAAAATGCATATCAAATATCCAGTTTCCAAAGATTAATGCACAAATATGCTTCATATTGCATGCTTCAATTGTTGTTAAAAAAATACATTTAAAAATATGACAATATAATTACTTTTTATATGCCATTATTTTAAAAAAAAATTGATGGTTGGAAACCTCAAAAACCAATACTACATCCTACTGGCATGCTATTATATCATGCTCCGAACAAAACGACTGGAATATGATAGGTTAATACAGACACACGACACAGAAGTTTAGTCAAGGGAAGTTCGACTTCATTTATTTGTTTTTCCCTTTCCTCACGAAATTTGAACAAAAGCTTAATTCTGTTAATTCACTATGGTTTGGGTCAATTGTCTCACTCTACTCACGCTGGGAAAATGTATCGTGTTTCACTGAGTCCAATTAAAAACTGTGGTAATTATGTGTAAATGTAATATTTTTGCAAGGTTATTATCTGAACATGTCAAATACACATAGCCTCTGTGGTTATGTTTTTGCATAAATGTAAAAAAATCTCCATAATTTACAATAAACAAGTATGGTCAAATTGACAATGGAGTTGTAGTTTCTGCACAGAAAAAGTATGGTCAAATTGAAAGAGGAGAAAATGACCCGGAACAATGCTTAGGGTATAAATCCATTAATTTAAAAGATCACGTATTAACAGAAATTCTAGTTCTACATTTTTCAATGATCATAAGAATTAATAAGAAATGATTCTTCAATTGAGAACTTAGCGATTGTGGCCTCAAACATACGACCTTCCCACTCATCCAAATTTCTATGCCCTGTTGGAATTTCTGATAATTGCAGAACAATAACTGAGAGAATAATACTCTCCTTCTAACACAGAGAATAACTAGACAGAGATTGCAGAATAAAAAAAACTTTCTATTTCATTAACAGAACTAAAGCTATTACAACTTTCTTCTTCCACTGAAGTGGGATTACAAAATACTTGACTGCTACAGATGTAGTACTCTCAAAAACAAACTTCTCTCTGTCTCTCAAAACGCACAAAACAATGCTCTCTGCTCTTACTGTGTTTTTCTCTACCTGCGGGCTTACACAGCAATACAACACACAAAATTACATAAGCCTACAGGCTTTTTCACTTTTTATATGGCCTGGTGTAATAAAAACATAAAAAAAAATTACAAAGAAAAACATTGCCGGAACATAAAAATTTAACCTAAAATTTCTTTTGCGCGATATACGAGTGGAGCCCACTTCGTAATCGGCGATCGGCGAAATGGATGAATGGTTTGAATAACACACTTGCGATGATGTGATTGCGGTTTGCGATTTAGAGATGTTGCGATTGTGCGATGAGCGATTGTGTGTGGGACCACATCGCATCGGCGCATCGCATCGCAATGAAAAACATAAGCGAAAAAAATATTTGGATGTTGCGATTACGATTGCGACAATCGCATCGCAAATATTACAATGACCTGCGGTCTGGGTGGATGGCGATATGAGATTTGCGATTGAGAAAATCGCATCGCAAACTTTCAATGGATCATAACATATGGCAGATGGTGCGGTTGGTGAATGCGATTGCGATTGCGATGGTGGTAGGACCACATCGCATCGCAAAATTTCAATCGGCGGTAACAATTTCGGATGGCGGAAAATACATCGTTCCTTTGTGATTTGCGATTGCGATAATCACATCGCATTGGAACACTTCATATCAACAAGACACATACTCAAAAAACTTGTGATTGCGATCAACGATGAAGTGGTGGGGACCACTATGATGTGGCCCATATCAAAACTTAAAAAGAACTTGGCGTGTTTAAAAAAAATTCTTCATATTTGGTTTTTGAGGGGTTAAAAGCCCGAAAATACTGTTTTCATTAAATCTCTGTTGTTGTGTGATTTTGAACGACGAAAGTCTTCATTCCTTCTCTGCAAATTTGGCTACACCCATACAAACATAAATTCTCCTCTGCAATGGTGGCTACTGCCCATAAACTTAAATTCCTCCTTACAATTTTTCTCCATTTCTCTTGAATGCATAGTGTTGTGCATGCAACTTCTTTGCCCCTTTGTACTATGTTTCTACCTGCACAGGGTACGCAGGTGACTTTAATATTTCAACACTCCCCCTTAAAGTCAACTGCTGGGTTATCAGTCATACCCAAGCATTTTCTTAAATATTCAAAACTCTTTTGCCCCAATGGCTTTGTCAATATGTTTGCAAACTGCTCCTCTATTTTACAGTGCTGTAAAATTATTTCTCCATTGTTCACCAATTCTCTGATGTAGTGAAACTTGGAATCTATGTGATTCGTTCTCTTGTGAAACACATAATTCTTTGATAATGCAATAGCTGAGCTATTGTCACAATAAATCACTGTGCCCTTTACCTATTCTTGACACAAATTCCTCAACATTCTTCTCATCCATACTGCTTGACACGTTGCTGCTGTAGCTGCCACATACTCTGCCTCTGCTATAGATAATGCTACAATAGGTTGTTTCTTAGAAGCCCGTGACATGGCTCTTGAACCCATATGAAAAACATAACCGGATGTGATTTTCCGGTCATCTACACTTTCAGCACAATCATTGTCAGTGTAACCAATTAACTCATAATTTTCTGAAGTAGTATATAAATTTCCATACCTTTTAGTTCCTTTCACATACCTCAGAATTCTCTTCGCTGCTTGCCAATGTGCTTCTTTTGGCCTCTCCATAAATTTGGAAATCAAACTAACAACATGCATAATATCTGGCCTAGTTGCAGTCAAATACATGAGGCTGTCAACTATGCTTTTATACAAACTTGGATCAAAATCCTTGTTGTTGTCATATTTACTCAACTTCAATCCCATTACTGTGGGAGTAATTGTTGCCTTGCACTCCTGCATATTAAATCTTTCCAATACTTCATTGACATATTTTTCTTGTGAGATAAAAATCCCATTTTCATTCTGTTCTACTTCTATTCCTAAGAAGTATCTCAACAATCCCATGTCAGTCATTTCAAATTCTTCTTTCATGATTGTTTTAAAATTTTCGCTGAGCTAATCATCATTACCTGTGAATATCACATCATCAACATACAAAACAATAATGAGCATCTTACCATCCTTTTCTTTGATGTACAATGTGGGATCTCCATCGCATTTTTCAAACCCATTTTCCAGTAGATAGGAATCTATCCTACTGTACCATGCTCTTGGTGCTTGCTTCAGCCCATAAAGAGCTTTCTTCAATCTGCACACTTTGTGTTCTTGGCCCTTTTTCTCATAGCCGAGAGGTTGTTCCACATAAACCTCTTCCATTAAAACTCCATTTAGAAATGTTGATTTTACATCCATTTGGTAAACCTTCCATTTGTTTTGTGTTGCTATGGACAACACTGCTCTCACGGTTTCCATTCTTGCAACTAGTGAAAAATTTTCTTCATAGTCTCTTCCATGCTACTACTTATATCCTTTGACAACAAGTCTGGCCTTGTGTCTTTCTATCTTACCTTCAGCATTACTTTTGGTCTTGTAGACCCACTTTACTCCAATGACTTCTTTACCTTCAGGGAGATCAGCCAACTCCCATGTTTTAGTCTTCTCTATGGAATTAATTTCTTCATCCATAGCTTCTATCCATTTTCTATATTTTATGGCATCTTCAAAATTAATAGGATCATCAACATGACAATACAAAGCAAATAAGGAGTTAATACCTTCATTTTCATCTTCCTACTCATATATCTCATTGAAATCTCTAAATCTGGTTCCTCTTTCATTTGGTGTAGTTGTGATTGAAGAAGCACTCAAATCTGCTCCATTTGGTGTGCTTGGAGAGCACTCTCATTTCTTCTCAAGGGTGTTCTTACTCTTGCTTGAGGTGTCTCTTGCTATCCTTGTGTTGGTGGAGGTTGTGCTACAGATGAGGTATTATTTTCAGCCATATATTCCTCATCTTCATCATGAGACAAACAGCTTTTAACATTGACTGTGTTCTCAATGCTTCCATCCCATGCTTCCTCTTCAATGAATTAAACATCTCTGCTTATCACAAATTTCTTTGTGGATGGGTTATAAAATCTATATCCTTTGGAATCTTCATAATATCCAAGGAAGATGCACTTCTCCCCCTTACTATCCAACTTCTTCCTCAACTGATCTAGAATGTGTGCATATGCCACACATCCAAAAACTCTCATGTGGGTGACTCCCTGTTTTCTGCAACTCCACGCTTCTTCTGGAACTATGTTCATTACAGCTTTTGTTGGGCATCTATTCAAGATGTATGCTGCACAATTTGCAGCTTCTTCCCAATACTCATTTGGCAAGTGTTTTTCCTTCAGCATAATTCTCACCATTTCCATTATGGTTCGATTCTTCCATTCAGCAACTCCATTTTGTTGTGGTGTGTACCTTGTAGTAAATTGTTTGTGTATGCCATTTTCTCTGCAAAAATGCAGGAATTCTTTTGAGATGTAATCACCTCCTATGTCAGTTCTAAGAACTTTGATATGCTTCCCACTCTGTTTCTCTACTAGAACTTTAAAGTGGCAAAAATTTTCAAAGACTTCACTCTTATATTTCAATAAATAAACCCACACTTTCCTTGTGAAATCATCAATGAAGGTCAGCATGCAATTACTGCCTAAAACTGATGTTGTTTGCATCAGCCCACACAAATTTGAATGAATAATTTCTATGGGTGCTTTTCCCCTTATGCTCTTTCCTGATGGAAAGTTTTCTCTGTGTTGTTTTCCCAAGATGTAGCCTTCACATAGGCTATCCGGTTTCTCAATCAATGGTAGTCCTCTTACCATTGTTTTTCTATGCAAAAAATTTAATCCTCTGAAATTGAGATGTCCAAGTCTCAAGTGCCATAACCAGTTCTCATCTTTCACTTCCTTCTAAAAGACCTCTTGAGTTACAGCTACTACATTCTTTCCTTTTCCTTTCAAGTTAGTATTGAGCTTGAGTGGAAACATTCTATTGCTGGTCATTTGTATTTCAGTAATAATCTTCTTGCTTGGAGGTATATCCATTATTGTGCACACATCATTCTTAAAAACTACATTTTAACCTTTGTTTATGAGCTTCCCAATGCTCAAAAGATTACATTTCAAACCAGGAACATAATAAACATCTGGCACAAACTTTTTCTCACCATTCCTTGCATGAATACTAACTCTGCCTTTTCCCTTGACATAAATCTTAGTATCAGTTCCTGTTGTTACTTCCGATTTAACTTCTTCATCAAGATTGGAAAACATTGCTATGTTTCCAGTCATGTGATTACTGCAGCCTGAATCTAAGAACCATACATCATCTTGTCTATCTTGTGCTACATTACACGTTAACAACACATTCTTTGGGTTATTTTCTTCTTTTGCTACATTAGAATTCTGCCTATTATACATGTCATTTTGATTTTTCCTACATTCATTGGCATAATGCCCAAATTTCTTGCAATAATGACATTGGAAATTGGATTTGTCATACCTTTGTCCATGAGCATGTTGGTGTCCACCTTGTTGGTTGTTTCTTTGGTCGTGGCTTTGATTCCGATTGCTACTCCTTCCATGTGAATGTGAAGGGTTGTTCCTTCCTCCTTTGTTTCAGCTTCTGCCTCTTCCTCTTCCTCTGCCTTTACCTCTTCCTCTTCCAAAAGGCATATGGCTCTTGAAGGAATGCTCTAGAGATGGGTTTACTGATCTTTCCAATCTTTGTTCATGAGTCATCAGCGATGCATGAAGTTAATCTACCGTGAACTTTGAGAGATCCTTAGTCTCTTCAATAGTGGTAACAATAACATCAAACCTTGAGGGTAGACTCCTCTATAGTTTCTCCACAATCCTTCTTTCTTCAAGTGTTTCTCCATGGGACCTTATCTATGTGACCATCCCAATCACATGTGTGCAGAATGAGTCTATGTTATTAGACTGTTTCATACAGAGAGTTTCAAAATCTCTCCTCAGCAATTGTAGTTTTGTTGTCTTCACTTTCTCCATACCTTGATAAGCTATCTTAAGAGTATCCCATGCATCCTTGTATATCTTAGCTGCTGCTATCCTTGGAAACACACTCTCATGTACTGCTTGATAGAGATAGAAGAGGGCTTTAGAGTCCTTCTTTCTATTGCTCTTCAATAAATCCTTCTCTGCCTGTGTTAAGGCATTAAAGGCCTTCTCATCAACTTCATCAAAACCATATTCTACAAACACTACAAGAAAAAAGCACATTGGTGAGGGTCATGCTTGTGACAGACCTTTAAGGTCCATCACCAATGTCACATATGGTGACGGTCCTTAAAAAACCATCACTGTAAGTGTATATAGTGATGGTCCTTTATGGTCCGTCACCAAAGACATTTTCAATGACACTTTTTGTGAGGGTTGTTAAATTCCCATCACTAATTCTCTCTTTGGTGACACTTCTAGTGACGAACTTTTAATGACCCTCAGCAATTCTCTTTTTGTTACTTTTGGTGACGGTCAAAAAATGTCCGTCATCATTGATAATTAAAAAACCGTCACTATAAGTGTATATAGTGATGGTCCTTTATGGTCTGTCACCAAAGAAATTTTCAATGAGACTTTTGGTGAGGGTCGTTAAAGGCCCATCACTAATTCTCTCTTTGGTGACACTTCTAGTGACTAACTTTTAATGACCCTCACCAATGCTCTTTTTGTTACTTTTGGTGACGGTCAAAAAACGCCCATCATCATTGATCATTCCAATGAGTTTTTGATGATGTTATGTGCCTGTTAATATATTTTTTGTCAAAAGTTAACAATTTAATACCATTATTGTGGAGTATTTTTTATAATATGTCCAAGGCCATAGTGCTTAGGGTCAGTCAATTTTTTTAGAAGTAATTAGTGTTTGTCATTTCCCTCAAGTAATGACTAGTCGAATAGAGATGTCCTATGAGTCAACACATGATTCATATATATTAAGTTTATTATCTAGCAAATTCCCTTTAGATAAAGTTCCACTATTGTGTGTAGGAAATATATTATTTAATACATAATCAAACTTTGACAATTCTATTAATGAAAAATACCTAACGATCCTCACCAATCTGGGCACGCCTTAAATTAATGCTTTGGCACACACTAACATTTCTTAGCACCCCAATTGTATTGGAACATCTTTGTACCTATAACATCTTGTGATGACACTAATGCCCAAGCACATGGTGGCATGCACTAGCACAACATGGAACTCTCCTAGCATGTGTTGGCATGCTACATATAGTCCCTAGCATGCCCTAGAACACCTTGGTTGAAAGCATTGACATACATTAGCACTTGGCACACAATGCCACTTGGCATGTATTGGGACCTATTATTAGTGTGCCTAGCATGCCCCTTTTCAAAAAGATAAAGTCCTGATTTATTAAACCTCTTATTGGTTCTTCCTTTTGTTGCCTTGACACATATTGACATACCCTGGCACCCTGCACCACATCCTTATCACCTACCATGTATTGGCATATCTTGGCACATGATTTAATTAGCACACCCTGGAACTCCCAAGCACACTTTGGGAATTCTTGACATGCCTTGATATTCCCTAGCATGCCTTACCAATGTTTAGCATACCTTGTCAGTCCCTCCTTGGCATGACAACTAACACTCATTAACACTAGTCTCTGGCACACGTTCCTCATATTCATTAACTTCCATGAATTTTTGCCTAGTGCTCCCTTAATGTTTTTTCCTAGTAATCCTTAACACTCATCAACATGCATTATCACTCTCTAGCACACCTTAGCACTCTTCAACATTCCCTTCCATTTCATAACATGCATAACACTAGTCCCTGACACATATTGGCGCTTGGAAATTCTTAGCATGTATGGAATACGTTGAGATGCCTTGGTATGATTTGGCATGTTTTAATATTAAATTTATTTGTGATTATCAATTTTTGGAAAGTAGATGAGAATCAACAAAGGAATACTTGGCACTTAGAATGCAGTAAGACTTTTCACTTGGCACCTATTGCTGCCTAGTGTTGGTGTGCCTAGCATGCCCCTCTTGGAAAAGGTAAATTGATGACTTATTAACCCTCTTATGTGTTCATTTCCTTGTAGTTTAACTTTTTTCTCCCTTTTGTTGTCTTGACAGTCCCTGACACGCATTGACACACCCTTGCACATCTTGGCATGCCTTATCACTTGGCACATATTAGCATGTTTGACATGTATTCCCACTATCTGGCACATCAAGGGGGTGAAGAGAGATGTAGTCCTAAGTAGGTCGAGTACGAGGGCCGAGTAACGGTTGCTAAAGGGAGGTCATGATCATGCTCCAAGAGCAAGATCATCATGTGAGGGTTCAGAAGAATGTTTCATACCTTAAGGGTTGGTTTGCGCTAGGAAGTAGGATGGCATATTGTTGGTTCTCTTCTGGCAGATCGAGCTTAAGAGAGGTTTCTCATGAGAATATAGGCATGTGATTTCAATGGTGTCTTTGTGTGAAGACCGCATCAAATTATAAAATGATGAAATTTGCAACAAGAAACAGTGAGATTGGAAACCAGAAAGGACAAAAAAAAAATGCACCCACACTGGTGAGGAATTTTGATGCACCCGGAGTGAGGAATTTGGGGCGTCTAATTTATTTTTCTCTTAAATAAATTGGACAATAAATTGTAATTTCATCTCATAACAACTTGTGTCAGTTGATTAAGTCATGATGACTGATTTAGCTCAAGAAATTCAAGTACTTGAGGGTCTAAGATGAGGCATCTAGAGGAATTCTAATATTTTTGGGGTCCAGTTAAATTTGATGCATTAGTGGGGTGCAAGTGTAATTAACTAGATTAAATGAGTTAAAATCAGTTTAACTGGTTCTAACTGAGTGATGAGCTAGTGAGAGGTCCAGTGAATTAAATTAGATTTAATTCACAATGAATGATCAATCATATAACTGATAATTCACTATTAATAGTTGCATGCATGTCAGTTTTGAGGAATACCCAGTTGAGACAGAGGTTAAAGGGAACATAACTATCAGTTGTATTCAGAGAAAATTTCCCGTGTGCAATTATAAAGTCATTGGGATGCCATGATGGATTGTGCAATCAAGGAAGACTGATTTTCCTAATTAATAAGGAGTTAATTCCCTAGGAATTGCATGAGCAAGGTAGGCTGAATTAAGGATGAGAATTGGCTAAGTACTAGACCGAGTTTGCCTAGATCAGTGGGAGACAATTGAGAGAGTGCTGAAGAATCTCATGAGAGATTAAGCATTAATTTATTGTTTCATGATTCCTTGACTTAATACACAATAGAGATAGAGGGGTTTGAGCAGTTTCTTTCCCCAAATACATCATGTTGTTGTGCGATTGATAATTTATTTCTCTTACTTATATGTGATTGTGCGATCGTGTTTTGTTTCCGCAAATTGTAGGGAGGATTCAATATCTTGTTTTAGTAGATTACAAGATTAGATTGAATCTCGTTGGTTAGATTTTCTACATGGTATCAGAGCAGAAATTTTTTGGGTGGTGATTTTGCAGAGAATATTTGAATATTTTGGTGTAAAATTTTCAAAAAAAAATAGAATATTTGGATTCCTTGCGAAAATCTACCCAAATGGAAAAACAAAATAGGTCGAATTGGAGCTTGGATGAGGGAGATATCATCGATTTAAAATCAACTCTTTTTTAGAAACTTTTTGTAATTTCGGGACAATTACACTGTGCGCGAGTCTAGACCTATATGTAATTAAGGTACCAGATGCATGCAAAGATTTGAGGAGAAAGGCAGAAGTTAGAGACTTGGTGGTTTAGAGGGAGCATAAATTACCTCTCAACATGCATCCTCATGAGAAGCAGTCTCAGAAGGTTGTGGAGTAGCTACAACAATTGGAGAAGTAGAGAGAAGACTGAGTGGAAGTGTCCACTCAAGTAGAGACCTCCATGAGGGGGAAATTTCGAGCCAGATGGGAAGAGGGAGCAGCCATACCTCGAGGTGTAAGGTCGGGTGATGTGTAGACATAATCCCAAGATAAGAAATTTGGGCAAGGTCCATTGAGAAGGTGTGTCTCATGGAATGAACGCGGCTACGAGGAGCCCACAGTACAATAGTAGTAGGAAGGATCAGTTAGATTGATGTAGTCAAATGTCAACAAGACAAAAATCAGAGTGACAGATGTCAAATACTGGATCACAAATCAGAGTTATAAGTAGTTCAAAGGGCACGGATGTAGATGTCAGTAGTAGCGCAGAGAATCCAGTACTAGATACATGCATTAGCTAGCAGCAGTCAGAAGACTCTGATGACAGATGCATTATAATGAGTAAGTTGTTCGGAGGCTATTTAGTTTCAGGATTTTCAGGTGCAAACAACACTAGAGAAGTGTAGCATGCAGAACATTCCAAAGGTACCGGATGGGGATATATTGAATTCCTTTCTTGTTGAGAGGGAGTGTTGAAATTTGCAACAAGAAACAGTGAAATTGGCAACTAGAAAGGACAAAAAAAAATGCACCCACATTGGTGAGGAATTTTGATGTACTAGGAGTGAGGAATGTAAGGCGTCTAATTTATTTTTTCCCTTAAATAAATTGGAAAATAAATTGTAATTTCGTCTCATAACAACTTGTGTCAGTTAACTAAGTCATGATGATTGAGTTAGCTTAGTAAGTTAAATTTAAGGTGATCGAGGTGGATATTGGTGGCCACCCGGCTATTCCACTTGGGCCCTTGCCATTGTCTCTTTCAGTTTTTCAATTTCCTTAATTATAGCACAAATTACTATTTTTTTCATTTTTTTGGGTCCTGAACTTCCAGAGCCATTTTGGGGCCCCAAACGACGTTTTTTGGGCATGAAAGGTTTGGCAATTTCATAGAAATCACATTAGCAGTTGTAGTCCTTGGAGAGATCTTTCTAATGAGGTATCATGTGCGTCAAATGAAGATCATATGACCAAGCTACGAGCCTGGAAAGTTGGCTACCCAACTAACCCCAATGGGGCCCATAAACTCTTGGTGTTACATCTCCTTGGGTTAGGGTTTTGGTTGTTTAGGGTTTTATCTTATTTTTAAATAATAAAAACGACCCTTCATCCTTATTGTAACACAGTTCAAAGGAACATAACTATCAGTTGTATTGATAGAAAATTTCCCATGTGCAATTATAAAGTCATTGGGATGTCATGATGGATTGCACAATCAAGGAAGGTTGATTTTCCTAATTAATATGGAGATAATTCCATAGGAATTGCGTGAGCAAGGTAGGCTGAGAATTGACTAAGTATTAGACCGATTTTTCCTAGATCAGCAAGAGACAATTGGAAAAGTGCTGGAGAATCTCAAGAGAGATTAAGCATTGTATTGTTTCATGATTCCTTGACTTAATACAAAACAGAGATAGAGGGTTTTAAGCAGTTTCTTCCCCAGATACATCTAGTGTTGTGCGATTGATAAATTGTTTCTCTTACTTATATGTGATTGTGCGATCATGTTTTGTTTCCACAAATTGTAGGAAGGATTCAGTGTCTTGTTTTAGTATATTACAAGATTATATTGAATCTCGTTGGTTATATTTTCTACATGAAATAGAAGAGAGGGTTGATACCATCTTGCCTTGTGGTGGTTAGTAGGCGGCGAGGTCTATGATAAAGAACAACATAAATGGAGGAGGGCTTGCACTATAATTTAGAGCCATAACAGAAGTCGACGTAGGCGTAATATTGACTGATTTAACCCTAGTTTGAGGTTCGACATTGAGATCTGAAGTTCATGTCAAGATTCAGTCAAAGAAATGCCCAGAATCTATGGATCCATATGAGCTAGGTCGAGTCCCTTATGGAGGCAAGAGTCGTGTTTTTTCTATGTGTGGATAGGGTTTTTCCTACAAGAATTATAAGTACATAAGTATATTGCCCTAGTTAGGACAGTTTCCTAGCATGTTTAGTTCATAAGGTATGCCCTTAATATTGTGAAAAATTTGCATAGAAGAAGACGGGTTGTGACCCTTAGAGTGAGGTTTATTTCTGCAATAAAGACCGCAAATTTGGAAAATGGTTTGCAGATTCAGTATGTGTGGAGACAATAGGTCCAAAGGAGGGTGGAACATGAGTAGAAGATTGTGCATGCAGAATAAATGTGCCATATGAAGAATGGATTGACATGCAAAGTTGATTTTGGTGGACTTTCCATAGAGTTTTAGACAAATAACTGAAGAAACCTATAAAAAATTAGTAAATGGACTGTTAGTGGCTGATTTGTAACCCTAGTTCAGTCATCTACAGATTTTTAGAAGTATGATAAGAGGAGTAGTTCATATTTGTTCATAGATTGGAAAAAAAAGATCAAATTGTCGATACACAAGAACAGTGATCTTGAGAGGACTCAAACCATTGTTAGGTGGCAGATTTGAAGAGCCCTAGATGAAGACAATATTGTGGGCCCTAGATCAGTAAAAATAATTGACTGTGGTTGGGCAGATTGATGGTAGTCCAAGTACAGTTGGAGGGTTGTTAGGTTACTATCAAAGAAGAGCCCTAAATCTTGTTCTGGTGAAGGACAACAAAATTGGTAGAAGAGTAGGTGTATAGGGCCTAAGGATGTGCAGACTTTGAAGGACTAAAGTAACAGTCAAGTGAGCCAACCAACTAGCCCTAGTTCACTATATTGTAGAGGATTGATTCAGAGAGAAGAAGGGCAGCCTCCATAGTCTTATAATTCTCATCTTGGAGCTGTAATATGGCAAAAGTGGGCATACCAAAGAGTTTTTCACAAATGGAATTGTGAACAACTTGTTACCACTCAAACTAGTAGTGCACCTAAAAGGGGTTCCTAAGAGGGAAACTGCCAGGACAAGGGAAACGATGGAGGCTTAGCCCATTGTCACCACAGCTAAGGCTCCTTTCTCTTCACGGAATTTCACTGATGGGTGGAGTCCCGGCAGTTTAGGAAGTCACTTGTAGAGTATATATCAATGAATAGGTGGGAAGTGACCCTCAAAACCCTTTCCCTAAGATAAAATAAAGAGTCGGACTTGCTTTCCTTTTAAGCAAGTGAATTTATCTTCTAGGGAGAGAGGAGGGGGATTGAAGGGTTGAGGGAGAAGAAAAAGACTTATGAAGGAAGTTCTCAATCCCTAAAATCCTTTCGGAACTTTGATTCCCAAATGGTCCTTGATGAAAGGCCTTTGACACCAAATGGGACCACACGAGGCCAAGTGGACCCAACCCAGGTTCAGGGATGGAATTTAACAACCAATGATGTTCCTATCTTGGACAAGGTGAGGGGAAAGGATCAGACAAGATTTTTTACTTTGATAGGTCAAATTGATCCTACTAGGTTCTATCCTTGGGACCATCTAGGCAAAACTTGACCCTAGAACTAGGGCTTGAGGTATCCAGAGATTCCACCATCAGAATTGGCCCAAGTTCAAAGGAGAGTGAGGGCACCCAACAACGCAGTTGCCTCTAGGAGATAGAAGTTTTCCTCTAGCTAGATTCTTGGGAAATTTTTGCCCTAGGTGACCTAATGGGGCTAGACCTAGGGAATGTGAAAATTTCTTAATCTAAGAAACCCTACTTCAGTATCTTGATTTACCTCTCCTACTTGAATTAAGTTACAAGTTAATTTATGAAATATTTAATAAATTAGTGAAGTAAATAGTAAATACAAGTAGCAACCTATGCATACAAATCAAATATTGAATAACCTACTCATAGACAAAGTGGCACACGGATTTTCTAGACAAATATCCCCGGAAAAAACCCAATGCGAGAAAACTAGTGCAACTAGCTCTAGAGGGTTTTCATTATTATGCAGAATCTATGTACAACAATCTTGGGCACCAAAACTGGTTCACCCAACAGAGAAATAAAAATGAGAGTAATACACTGCTCTGAATCCCTCTACCTCTGCATTGCTCAGTAAGGGTCTACGTCACACTTGAAGGGCTTACACTGCCCCTGCGCTACCCTGACTGGGCCTGCGTCAGCTCTGCGTGGCTCCTGCTGCCTCTACGCTGCCCCTGCTGGGCTTTGGCTGGACTGAGTGGCTCCTGCTGCCCCTGCTGCTCTGGCTAGCTAGAATGCTTATGCAGAAAAAGCATAGGTAAGAAAGAAGTCACTGGCCAAAGGTAATGCATAATAGTCATAAAATTTGAAGAAATGAAATGAAAATAGATCAATGTCCACAAATAACTGAAATAGCTCAATGGGAATAGAGAGTAAAAGCTTTGACAACAACAATAAGTGCTTATAGCATCAGCTAAGAGAACAAAGGAGACTAGTTCATGAGGTTAAAATGTTGTATAATTGTTGGCAAAGGAAAACTATAGAATTGTTAGAGTAAATCTTTGCAGGTACCATTAGTTGGTGATCATCAATAATCATTTCATTTCATCAAATACCTTGATGAATGGGCCTTACAAGCTATTTGCGTAGACAAACCCCACAGAAGCTGTGTGCTGGAAAAATATTCACACTATATTGAAGAAAACACCTACCAAATAAGGATGATATTTCAAATGGGGCAAGAAACAATAGAGAGATAGACATCGAAAAAAGTTAAAATGCTAGGGCAACAGGAAAGCAACTAGGTAGCATGGTAGAAAGCACAAAAAGGAAAATTATAAAAATTGAAAACCCTACAAATTAGCACCCATCCAAACATCTCCACAATTTTTTCTTTAACCCTAGTTAGGACAATTTCCTAGCATGTTTAGTTCATAAGGTATGCCCTTAAGACTGTGACAAATTTGCGTAGAAGAAGAACGGTTGTGACCCTTAGAGCGAGGTTTATTTTTGTAATATAGACCGTGGATATGGAAGATGGTTTGCAGATTCAATATGTGTGGAGATAGTAGATCCAAAGGAGGGTGGAACCTGAGCATAAGATTGAGCATACAGAATAAATGTGCCATATGAAGAATGGATTGACATGCAAAGGAGTTGATTTAGGTGGACTATCCAGAGAGTTTTAGACATGGATCTAAAGCAACCTATACAAAATTAGTCAATGGAATATTAGTGGATAATTTATGACCCTAGTTCAGTCATCTACAGATTGTTAGAAGGATGATAAGAGGAGTAGTTCAGATTTTTTCATATATTGGACAACAACGATCAAATTGTCGATACACAAGAACAATGATTTTGAGAGGACTCAAACCATTGTTAGGTGGAAGATTTGAAGATCTGTAGATGAAGAGAATATTGTGGGTCCTAGATCAGTAAAAATAATTTACTGTGGTTGGGCAGATTGATGGTAGTCCAAGTATAATTGGAGGGTTGTTAGGTTACTGTCAAAGAAGAGGCCTAACTCTTGTACTTGTGAAGGACAACAAGATTGGTAGAAGGGTAGGTGTATAGGGCCTAAGGATGTGCAGACTTTGAAGGACTAAAGTAGCAGTCAAGTGGGCCAACCAACTAACCCTAGCCCTAGTTCACTAGCCCTAGAAACCATTTCCCTAAGATATAATAAAGAGTGGGACTTCCTTGCCTTTTAAGCAACAGACTTGATCTTATAGGGAGAAAGGAGGGGGATCGAAGGGTTAAGGGAGAAGAATACAAGTTATAATGGAAGTTCTCAATCCATAAAATGCTTTGGGAACTTGGATTCCCAAATGGTCCTTGATGAAAGGCCTTTGACACCAAATGGGACCACACGGGGCCAAGTGGACCCTGCCAAGGTTCAGGGATGGAATTTAGCAACCAATGATGTTCCTATCCTGTAAAATGTGAGGGGAAAGGATCAGGCAAGAGTTTTTACCTCGATGGGTCAAATTGATCCTACTAGGTTCTAGCCTTGGGAACACCTAGGCAAAACTTGATTGTAGAGATAGGGCTTGAGGTATCTGGAGATTCCACCATCATAATTGGCCCAAATTCTCAGGAGAGTGAGGGGACCCACCAACGCAGTTGCCTCTCGGAGATCGAAGTTTTCCTCTGGCTAGATTTATGGGAAATTGATGCCCTAGGTGACATAATGGGGCTAGACCTAGGGAAAAATGGAAAATTGTAAAAAAATGGAGGGAAATCATCACCCTTTTTGAGGTACTAGTGCCTAATTCACTTAGGGATATGGAGTCAAGGATGATAATAAACAAGAATTTGGTTTCTTGATCAAGGAGGCCCAGAAAGTCAACTTCGTCCAATGTTAGAGGAATATGAAAAGTTACCTTCAAGCATTTATACCTCATACAAATGGTGCAATATTATTGAGATACAATGGTATCTAAGACATTTAATTCATCTAACAATGGCCCATACATTTAAATAAGCTAAATAGACACATAATTCCACATTCCCATCATGCAACAATTAGCCCTAGTTATACTGAATTCAATAGTATGCAACAACAAGAAGAATAGAGTTAAATTTTCACTCACAATTTTAGAGAGTATATCCAATGAGCTTCGCATTTGCAAAAACAAAGCTCCAACATAAAAATAGCCCAAATCCGTACATCAAAATGCATCCATCGTCCAAAATAGTCCTCCAAGGAAAAATGTGAAGTTATCTAAAGATAGAGAGACCCCAAGTCAAGTGATGATACAAATGAATCCAGCTAAATCCTATCTATACACTAATTAGGAGTTGATCATCGATAGAGGAAAATTGAGGAGTTGCATAATGGGAGGCAAGAGGACCTGCCAGATGTGATGTTCAAGACATGTGGACTGAAAGGGCTATGTGTGGCCACCATAAAAAAGTGGTTAAAGTGTTGTCTTGTTTGAGGTAGATTGGTTATCAAAAGACTAACACCAAGCCCTAGTTGTATTCCTTATATCAACGTGATTGTAAAGGGTCATGATCCCTGGTACAAGAGCTCTAGCCTATTTAATTATAGTTTGTAATTTAACGAAGAACGGTTTGAGAAAGTTAAAAATTGTCATGTGCACTAGTTGATTCCCTAATGTGTGTATATTTCGTTGTGCAAAGTAGATGTGTTGTGGCACTTGAGTGTGTTTGCATCAAATATTCTAATACCAAAACCAAATTCTCATATGTTGTGGAAATTCAACGTATACTTTGTTCACCTAAGAACTACATGTAACTCATCTTAGGCTACTCATGTCCAATCTCAACTCATCCCACTTAACAAGTTACCAAGACAAGGCTTATCACATCCAACTGTGGTTGTAAAACAACTAAGCAACACAGTTTATATATTGACATACAATAGCACCTGGCATCTCTTAAATGCCTTGGCACTATGTGGCATGTGTTAGCATCCCCTACATTCCTTGGCATGCTTTTACACACCCTAACACACCCTAGCACTTCCTGACACGCCTTGGTAGTTTAGCATACCTTGGCACTGCCTAGCATATAACCTTGTCACTCCCTCCTTAACACACCTATAACTCATTGACACTCCCTGTCACACACTCTTATTCATTCATTTCCATGCATTTGAAACTAGTGCTCCCTTGTTTTTCCTTGGCACTCCATAACACTCCTTGACATGCATTTGCACACCCTAGCACCTGGCACATCTTGGCATGTTTTCATGACCTCTAGCATGCCTTAGCACTGCCCAGCATACTTTTTCACTCCCTCCTTAACACACTTGGAACTTATTGACACTTCCTGTCACAATCTCTTAAATGTTCATTTGCATCACCTTCTAGGTGTCTGCTACATCTTTGAAGCACAAATGAATCCAACCTCGGGCTAATAGCGACACCTTTGGAGGACATTTGACAATAGGCAAGATTTCCTTGTTAGCACACACTTTTAGGGTTGAGGACCTGAATTTGGAACCCCTTACTTGTCCCACCAAGGATTTTTGGGACATTTCCTTAGTCTTTAGAATGGTGACGTTGACTCCCAAAACTAGAGAAAGGAGGAATATGTTCTTCTTCTTAACACTCTAATGGATTTTCCTCTTCCTTGCTTTCTTAGACCCCTTTTGAATCATAACTTCTTATTCACAAGAGTGTTTCTCCATGAAAACCCCAAGACCATTCATGATGTTAGTTTGACCTTATTCTGTCACCGAGGCAAGACTCTCCTTCACTAGTTTTCCAAAGGAGGGCGAGGTTGATGGCACTTGAGATGAAGGAGATACGGGAAAACAATACGGAGAGGTTTCTAAGAGTGAAGAACCCCCACTTTGTTCAAAAAAATATGAAA
This sequence comes from Pinus albicaulis, assembly GCA_034641835.2. Classification (NCBI taxonomy): domain Eukaryota; kingdom Viridiplantae; phylum Streptophyta; class Pinopsida; order Pinales; family Pinaceae; genus Pinus; species Pinus albicaulis. The sequence goes on along the minus strand of CM076583.1, from coordinate 113,278,288 downwards.
ACCCTAAGGAAGCAGGAACACATTGTATGTCTTCCTCCAATATCTGGGACAATAGGGAAACTAAAATTAGAGCCAAATATCCCAAGAAGAGTTATTTAGCCCCTGAAAAACGTCCTCAGGCGCTGGGTAGCTGAAACTAAAGGTCCCGAATCGTGCATGGCTAAAGTAGGGGTTAGGGCCTTCAAACTGCTAAATAGTTGCCTATTGAATTCTTAACTTTGTTTTCTAAAGATTTGGTAGGCCTAGAAGCCGTGGTATGGTGACCTTCTAAGTTGAATTTGAAATGCGAATGGATAAAATCCTTGGGACTAGAGAAAATTTGTTGAAACCCCCCCTCCTCTAGTTCGTAATCCACCAACTCCTCCTCCTCCATGTGGGTCCAATAGTAAGCAATCGACATCTCATCTGAAAAGCATATTTGACGAGTCGTTGCGTGTCTTCAAAGGGTTTATCATGGCGACCATATTTGTACAAAATATATATCATGTGATAAAACACTCATGGTTACCATTTAATATTATTTTGCATTTTGACAAGGATATGAGAGCTTGACATTGTCCAAAGCTTGTTCACTCTTTGTCAAAACTATGCCCTACCCTAGCCTGAAACTCCACGAACCTTTCTCCGCCTGTAATTTTTATGTGGGCCTCTAGGGTTTCTCTAGTGTTGAATTCTTGTCCTATGGTAAAGATGTTGTAAGGTCCTCTTTAGCATTTTGAGTACGTCAAAATAAAATAAAAATTAAAAACATAAAATTAATAATTAAGCCAATCTAGATCTATCTTAACTCTAGATCTACCAAGGGCCGAGAGGGAGGAATAAAATCTCTTACAGTGAAAACCTTTTTAGATTTGATCCCTCTAAACAGTTGATAGATCCGAAGTTAAGATGAATCTAGATGAATCATATACAACGAAAAAAAATAACATAAATAAATAAAAAATAATTTGCAAGCTCAACATAGTTTCCACCTTTATTTTGAAAAACATTAAAATATTTACAATATTTGAATAAATTTTAAGAAATTAAAATATGCAATATATATATATATATATATATAAGTATTTGACCCTTCCCATTAAAACGCTTTTTCTCATCCGAAAATCATTTTCCCACTCCACTTAAATTTAAATTTTAAGAGGGTATTGTCATGGAGAATTGGCGGGCAAACAGAACACAGAAAACATTCAGTTACCAAAACAGTAGACCAAAGCTAGAGGAGGGGAGCCTTAATACCCTCTCATCGCTACAGAGTGAATTGAAGAGTTCGACTTGAGCAAAGATCACAAATCGATTATTCAGTTTCAAGAAGAAGAAGGCGCCCCCTCCTCCTCCATCTGTTGAGAGGCCTATGAGAAGGTAAGGGTTTAAGCAATTATTCCTGTATGGTGTAGCTGCCATGCCATGGAAATCAGAAATCAGACCATAATCTGTGCACTCTCACAATACGCGGCAAACTCAATAAGAAATTTTCGTAAATGGTGATGACCCCTGAATTCGAGATTAGGAACCTCTATAGCAAATCTTGTTGTTTATGGGAATAACAACAAATTCTCTGGTTCTGGTGCTTATCGCTTCTTCCACATCACCATTTGCTTGAGCCCTTCAACCTCAATTCCACCTTTGATATCCCTGATTTTCTCACAAAATCAGCAACACTCTCAATGGGGCTACACCCTGCTGCAAGACGAACTGCAAACACTGTAATTCTTATCAAATGTCTTATCACACTGCTCTTCTCAAATAATTTCTAGTACAAATATTTCATTCCTCTACTATATTCGAGCTCTAATTCATCCTTCAATCACGTGGAATGTTCGCCGAACATTTTCCTTGGAATTATCACAGCGTTCAGGAGGCCCTAAAGCTCTGAACATGATGTTGAATTTAAGCTGGAGACAAAGATTCCATGGCAAGTCTTTGAATATCCCTTAGAATGTGGAGCGGAGAAATATTTGCAGAGGAAAGTTCAGGTCCTAGCGAATCCATCTTGCAACCTATATTCGTAGTTTTCAGGTATTCAGATACCCTAATATTTAAGATAATTATAGATTTAAGCAATGCATTTTATGCAAAAATAAGAAGCCCAAACTAAGTTTCTCTGTTAATGGCAGCCTTGGATGTTGTTCAGAAGATTCAGTGAGAGGTGTTAATCGATAAATCTACTCCGAAATTCAAGAATGGTCATGGAAAACCCAATTCGGAATCAATGCCAGTCACCTTTGGAGGAAATCCGGATGCGAAAGAAAGGAAAAGGTATTTTCGTTATTCTGAAGAAATGGAATTGCCCAGCGGTTTTGTCAATCACCCAGGGGAGGAACATAGTTATTTTGAAAATATTAGATATCCCATTAAATATTATTCCATTAAATGTTGCTATATGGGCATTCATTTCCTCATCCAACAGAATGTTAGTGGGTTTGATGTCTCTGTGATAATAAATTGCAGGCTCGATGTCATTGTGAAGATAACTTTTATTGTTTGGCTTGAGATTCTAGTTAAAAAACGGCTTTCTTGCATCCCAAATTTTTCCTATCCTTATTTCTTCTTTATCAAGTTTGTCATGGATGATTAGTCACTGTGTGAGGCGATAATTTCTGTGTTGGGTTTCCAATGCCTTTTCTTCTATTCTTTCCATTTTTTCCTCCATTTATTTCACAATCAGTGCCTTGAGAATGGTTTCTGAGTCACTGCCTGTAACAACCCGAGTTTTCTTCCCATTCTACTAAAGTTTCCATCATTATTCTCCTTGTCCCCACGCATCAATTAGAGTTGATCACTGAGCCATCTAACCATGACAACATGGGATTGATCTGACATTCTCTCAGTGAGTGAAACTTTGCAAAACAATGGGAAGGCTTCTATCAACAATACTAGCTTCGTTGACTATAAATAAAAACATTGTGTGCATCACTTGTGAAGGCTTATTTCAACAATGAAAGGTTTTTTTAACCATTAAAGCTTCTTTGGACTATATATATATATACACACACACACAAAAAGGTGGGCTACACGTGCAGTTATCAAAAACTCAAAAATGCCTCAACTTAGGATAATCACTCGAGCATACAAACGCCAACAACATAGATATAGTAGCAAACTCTAAGTAGCCTCAAAGATTTAAAATTGATGCATATAATACTCAACAATAATGCATGCAACTGGCAGTGACTTGTAATGATCATCTGGGGCAATGCCCTGACAATTGATCACAAGAGGCTTGTCAGTGATCTAGTCTCAACCATCAATATTAGGTTTGGGATGGATTCTCGGAGATAGCAAGGGATAGAGTTAAGAACTATTTGTCATTGGCAGGAAAGTGTGAGACATAATGAATTCACTTTTGCTTCTCTCTACACTATTTTCTTCTATTGTAGTGGCCACTTCAGTGAAACTGTTGACTAGGAGAGAAATTGGCTAGATGGTTTCCAACTCATCATGCATTCTAGAAGTTGTTGGTGGTGCATCTCCATTTGTATCTTTCAGGCCTGCACTATTTCCTGCAAGGAAAAATTGGCTTGTGATTGCACCCTCATACCACATGAAGGCTCATTCACATTAAGAATCACATTATTGGTGCCGGAGCACACAATGAATAAAATGAAGGACACATAATTTTTTAAATCAATAAGGGCACAAAGGGAGGAACCCCCAAATTACACAACCAAATTTTATATTACACCGCATATTTCATAAATTTACATGATACGCTTCAATGGGCATTGTATACTGCAGGAAATAACTATTGGGAGTGTCTGCAAATAACTATTGGGAGTGTCTGCTGGTGTAAGCCTCAGTTAGGCTTACAAAATTTCAAAGAGGAATATCAAAACCAATTTAATTCACCCTGGTACTTTTGTTTTTGGTGCTCCACTTTTTCATCTCCTCTTCCTTCTATTCTATTTTCCACTTCCCTATTTTCTCTCATTCCTGCCTTCCCGATGGACACTTTTGCATTAGAATTCCCTAGTAAGAAGAAAAGTGAGCTCCCTCTCACAAGTGTGTAGATCAAACAGGTGAACGTTGAGTGACTCATCCCAACTCTGCTTTCAAAATCCAAGTGGTCTCTTTCAAGCCCTTGCCTTCCCAGTGAACGAAATAATTCTTTGTTCCCTAGATTTTTCCCACAACCCTATCTTTCAAGATCTTTGTGATCTCATCCCTCTTATGCTTTGGAATCTACTCTTTCCAATTTCTTACATATTGATTCCCATATGAAATACCTTTGTGAACACACAAATCAAACGTGTTGGAAGTTGGTGAGATGTCCAAACCCTCAGGGAACTCTAAAACATAATCATTGTCCAAAATATTTTTCAAGATATTGCAAGGACCTATCATCTTCTTTTTAAACTTGTAATAGGTGCTCTTTAGAAAATCTTTCCTTCCTGGACTGTGCTAAAACAAGATTCCCTTTTCGAATATTCACACATGCCATTTCACATTGGGCTATTGTCATTGTTGCTACACCTGCTCATGCATTTCTGTATGCTCAGTGAATGACTCCGCATTTACACTTCTCTTGCTTGCTTTAAGCAAGCAAGCCAAACCAATGAATCCTCTTGATGACCTACCATCAGAATATTGGAAATCCTTATACACATGTTCACCAAAATTATTCTACACAAATTTAGCATGTGACAATACCTAATCCCTCTATTCTTGTTTCTCTCCAATTAAACATCTTAATAGATTTCCAAGGCTTCTATTAACTATATCAGTTTTCTCATTAGTATGCGGATGACATGCAGGCACCGAACTGCAATTTTGTGTCAAGTATCTTCCACAGGTCCTGAAATGACCAATAAACTTGCTATCTCTGTTTGAGATGATGCTTCCTAGCAAACCATGTAAACAAAAAATCTCTTTAAAGAACATAACAACAATGTATGTCACAACATCTGTTTTCTTACTAGGAATTAAATGTGTTATTTTTGACAATCATTGAACAACTACAAAAATAGAATCTTTACCTCATTGGGTTCTCAGTAATCCCAACACGAAGTCCACGCTAATACATTCCCATGGTGCTTCCAGTATTGGAAATGGTGTGTACAGTTTAATATTTTGATTCCTTATCTTAGTGGGTTTGATGTCTCTGTGATAAATTACAGGCTCAATGCCATTGTGCAGATAACTTTTATTGTTTGGCTTGAGATTCTAGTTAAAAAACTACTTTTTTGCATCCCAAATTTTTTCTATCCTTATTTATTCTTTATCAAGTTTGTCATGAATGATTAGTCACTGTGTGAGGTGATAATTTTTGTGTCAGGTTTCCAATAAATTTTCTTCTATTCTTTCCATTTTTTCCTCCATTTATTTCACAATCAATGCCTTGAGAATGGTTTCTGAGTCACTGCCTGTAACAACCCGAGTTTTCTTCCCATTCTACTAAAGTTTCCATCATCATTCTCCTTGTCCCCACACATCAATTAGAGTTGATCACCGAGCCATCTAACCATGACAACATGGGATTGATCTGATATTCTCTTAGTGAGTGAAAGTTTGCAAAAAAATGTGAAGGCTTCTTTCAACAATACTAGGTTTTGTTTGGCATCAAAGCTTCCTTGACTATAAATAAAAACATTGTGTGCATCACTTGTGAAGGATTCTTTCAAAAATCATAAGTTTTGTTAACCATTGAAGCTTATTTGGACTATATATATATATATATATATATATACAAAAAGGTGGGCTACAAGTGCAGTTATCAAAAACTCAAAAATGCCTCGACTCAGGGTAATCACTCAAGAGCATACAAACGCCAACAACATAGACATAGTAGCAAAATCTAAGTAGCCTCAAAGATTGCAAATTGATGCATATAATACTCAACAATAATGCATGTAACTGGCAATGACTTGTAATGATCATCTAGGGCGATGCCCCGACAATTGATCACAAGAGGCTTATCAGTGATCTGGTCTCAGCCATCAATATTAGGTTTGGGATGGATTCTCATAGATAGCAAGGGATAGAGTTAAGAACTATTTGTCGTTGGCAGGAAAGTGTGAGACATAGTGAATGCATTTTTGCTTCTCTACACTATTTTATTCTATTGTAGTGGTCACTTCAGTGCAACTGTTGACTAGGAGAGCGATTGGCTACATGGTTTCCAACTCATCATGCATTCTAGAAGTTGTCGGTGGTGCATCTCCATTTGTATCTTTCAGGCCTGCACTATTGCCTGCAAGGAAAAATTGGCTTGTGATTGCACCCTCATACCACATGAAGGCTCATTCACATTAAGAATCACATCATTATTGGTGCCGGAGCACACAATGAATAAAATGAAGGACACATTATTTTTTAAATCAATAAGGGCACAAAGGGAGGAACCCCCAAATTACACAACCAAATTTTATATTACACCACATATTTCATAAATTTACATGATACGCTTCAATGGGCTTTGTATACTGTAGGAAATAACTATTGGGAGTGTCCGCAAATAGCTATTGGGAGTGTCTGGTGGTGTAAGCCTCAGCTAGGCTTACAAAATTTCAAAGAGGAATATCAAAACCAATTTAGTTCACCCTGGTACTTTTGTTTCTCGTGCTCCACTTTTTCATCTCCTCTTCTTTCTCTTCTATTTTCCACTTCCCTATTTTCTCTCATTCCTGCCTTCCCGATGGACACTTTTGCATTAGACTCCCCTAGTAAGAAGAAAAGTGAGCTCCCTCTCACAAGTGTGTAGATCAAACAAGTGAACGTTGAGTGACTCATCCCAACTCTGCTTTCAAAATCCAAGTGGTATCTTTCAAGCCCTTGCGTTCCCAATGAACGAAATAATTCTTTGTTCTCTAGTTTTTTCCCACAACCCTATCTTTCAAGATCTTTGTGATCTCATCCCTCTTATGCTTTGGAATCTACTCTTTCCAATTTCTGACATATTGATTCCCATATGAAATAGCTTTGTGAACACACAAATCAAACGTGTTGGAAGTTGGTGAGATGTCCAAACCCTCAGGGAACTCTAAAACATAATCATTGTCCAAAATATTTTTCAAGATATTGCAAGGACCTATCATCTTCTTTTTAAACTTGTAATAGGTGCTCTTTAGAAAATCTTTCCTTCCTGGACTGTGCTAAAACAAGATTCCCTTTTCGAATATTCACACATGCCATTTCACATTGGGCTATTATCGTTGTTGCTACACCTGCTCATGCATTTCCGTATGCTCAGTGAATGACTCCGCATTTACACTTCTCTTGCTTGCTTTAAGCAAGCAAGCCAAACCAGTGACTCCTCTTGATGACCTACCATCATAATATTGGAAATCCTTGTAGACATGTTCACCAAAATTATTCTACACAAATTTAGCTTGTGACAATACCTAATCCCTTTATTCTCGTTTCTCACCAATTAAACGTCTTAATATATTTACAAGGCTTCTATTAACTATCTCAGTTTGCTCATTAATATGCAGATGATATGCAAGCACTGAACTGCAATTTTGTGTCAAGTATCTTCCACAAGTCCTTAAATGACCAATAAACTTGCTATCTCTGTTTGAGATGATGCTTCCTGGCAAACCATGTAAACAAAAAATATCTTTAAAGAACAAAACAACAATGTATGTCACAACATCCGTTTTCTTACCAGGAATTAAATGTGTTATTTTTGACAATCATTGAACAACTACAAATATAGAATCTTTACCTCATTGGGTTCTCAGCAATCCCAACAAGAAGTCAACGCTAATACATTCCCATGGTGCTTCCAGAATTGGAAATGGTGTGTACAGTTTAATATTTTGATTCCTTCTCTTAGTGGGTTTGATGTCTCTGTGATAAATCGCAGGCTCGATGACATTGTGCAGATAACTTTTATGTTTGGCTTGAGATTCTAGTTAAAAAACTGCTTTTTTTCATCCCAAATTTTTTCTATCCTTATTTATTATTTATCAAGTTTGTCATGGATGATTAGTCACTGTGTGAGGAGATAATTTCTGTGTCAGGTTTCCAATGCCTTTTCTTCTATTCTTTCCATTTTTTCCTCCATTTATTTCACAATCAGTGCCTTGAGAATGGTTTCTAAGTCACTGCCTGTAACAACCCGAGTTTTCTTCCCATTCTACTAAAGTTTCCATCATCATTCTCCTTGTCCCCAGACATCAATTAGAGTTGATCACTGAGCCATCTAACCATGACAACATGGGATCGATCTGACATTCTCTCAGTGAGTGAAAGTTTGCAAAACAATGTGAAGGCTTCTTTCAACAATACTAGGCTTTGTTAACCATTAAAGCTTCTTTGGACTATATATATATATATATAAAGGTGGGCTACAAGTGCAGTTATCAAAAACTCAAAAATGCCTCGACTCAGGGTAATCACTCAAGAGCATACAAATGTCAACGACATAGACATAGTAGCAAACTCTAAGTAGCCTCAAAGATTGAAAATTGATGCATATAATACTCAACAATAATGCATGCAACTGGCAGTGACTTGTAATGATCATCTGGGGCAATGCCCCGAAAATTGATCACAAGAGGCTTATCAGTGATCTGGTCTCAGCCATCAAGCTCGGCTATAAGCCACAGAGATATCTTTGAGCTGCTTTCAGTGTCCTTTATCTTTCAATATCAAATAGGTTGGCTTCAAGAATTGAATTCGTCTTTATTTTATGTATGAGAAGGGTGCTATTTTCACAAACTTGTGTCACGGATTCCCTATACCCTCACAATCCTTATGAAGAGATATAATGCTGCTACATATTCTAGTGTCATAGATATGGGCCTTATATCATCATAATAAATTCTATCACGAAGTAACATCCCTCAGGTTTTTGCACAGGATGCCACTAAACTCTGATTCTTGATGATTCAAAAGGTTTTGTATGTCTTTGTATAGTTCAGAGCACAAATATACATGTTCTACTTGTCATAGAGATGCTCAGACTTTTCACAAATGTAAATTCTGTCATTAAGTGTAGCTTCAGACTTGGAATTGATCAGAATCTTGGCTTTTATTCACAGTAATGATTTTGGTCCCTTCTATAGACTATGTACCTTAGTCTTTTGGTCCTGTAGCATAGAGTAGATCACAGACTTTTGATTCATTTTGCACAAAGGTATAGAGATGCTCAGTACTTTATGTCACAGATAAGACTTGTTTTACATGTCTTTAATTTCATCATTTGTACATTTAAATGCCTCAGAGACGATCCACATGGTTTTGGTTTCTTTTAACTTCAGATCACAATACACTTCTATCCTTCATCTCACAGTGCCACAGATTTGCATTGATTATGAAGATGATGGTATTTTTAGATGTCGAAGATGGATAGTCTCCCAAATTAGTCGAGCTGCCTTATATAGTGTTAGATAGACCTTGTATCATTTCATGTTGGTGTGATCATTGATGCCTTGAATCTTCAAATATTTGCTGCTATAGTAAGCTTCTGATACCTCATAGAAGTGTCACAGAACCTTTTTGTATTGATCGAAGAACATTATCTCAGATATCCGTTTTTAATATTTTTCCCAAACAAACTTGCTTCAATCATTATGGAAATTTTGGACTTATTCATACTCTCAGACTAGCCTTTGAACTCAGCAGTAATAGATGTCAGCTACAAGATTTTGGTTACTCAAACTATTCAAATATCATGAATACACTTGGTCTATTTGATTCGGACAGGAGCTCACAGTCATGCTCAGATTGCCACTGGAAGTATTGTCACAGTAAGTTTTCTTCTTTTAACAGATTTCATATAAGCCATTTGATTTTTCTTTGATTACTTTGTAGATTATAAAGATAATGACTTGTATGCTTATCATAGGAGAAGGTGCCTCTGAAATTCACATTAGTACAGGAAAATTACTTCATAAATCAACATAGACAGTCAAATATGTGTACCTATGCCAAATGTTTTCTCGACAACAGAGATATGAATTTCATCCTTGATTTACAAAGATAATTCCATAGATTCTTTGCATGTATTATAGGTCTCTTTTTCTAGCCCTTAAGTATTTTAGTCCTTCCTTTATTGATGAGCTCAGTTCACGGGAATATTGATGTATTTCTTCAACTTGAATCACAGAGGTACTATGCCTCTTTCAATTCATATTTTAAGGGAAGGTAGTCACAAAATTTGTATGATACTTTTCTTAAGGTGCCACAGGGATAAGCAAATAAGGCAACAAATTGTTATCTTTAATTTTCCTTTCTTTCAACCTAGCTCTGATACCATGTTGAGAAATCAAGATGCTTGTAGATTAGGGTAGATTTATCTTAACTTGATAATTAATTGTGAATTTTGTTGGCTTCTTGTTACTTATGTTATCTTCTTCATCAAGAAATTACCAAAAGTAAAAAACATGAAGATCACAAAGAGACAAAGAACACAAGAAATTAGGCTCCAAGCCAGGGCAAAACCCCACAAGGGGGAAAACCCAAGAAAATCCTCTTCTTACAGAATCAGATCAAAGTGAGATATCCAAGACCCAAGACCAAGACCGAGATTGCCACAAAGACCGAAGTCAACCCTCCTCCCATCCATTTCCAACAAATCATGGTCAACAGAAGTCAATGTTGGTCAAATCTCAGAAATCTAGTCATATCCTCTAATTTCGGGCCTGCAATACCATAAAAATTAACTCAGAAAATTCCTATACATGAATAACATATTATCCTGGCTATACTAATAGAAAAGGAGCTAGGAACAAAGCTGGTGAAACATTATTCTTGGGAAAGTGTCAAACTTATAAGTTTTTCCTGGGGTAAAAATATACCTGGAATAAGTTCTTTGTTTGATTGTTTCCTTTGTAGGTTTTCATTTTTAAGTAGGTTGCTTATACTCTCAAACTATCATTTCTTGGGGTAAAAATTACCTGCAATAAAGCTGTGTGTTTGTTAATTTCCTAAGAAAGTTTTTTTTATTACGGGGTTTTCTTATGTTATGAAAATATCATTTTTGCAGTCCAGACATTCTTGCTAAGTATGAATTAATGGCCATTCCAGTTGTATTGCAAAATGTTTCTTCTAAAGCCTCGACAGAAAGCTTTAATGAGGATATTTTGGAACCTGAATATGAAAGGAAATCAAGGGCTCCTGGTGAAATCATAAAGCTAAATTCAGGACCTTCATTTAACTACATTAAGATGCCTGCAAGTGATGAAATCATCCGAAGTGATTGATTTCCAAGGGAAAGGAATGACACCCTCCATTACAATGCACGACCTTGGAGAGTAGAAACATTGATTCCTAAAAAATCAGATGAAGCTATAAACATGAAAGGTGATGCAATCAAGAGGAAAAGGGCACGCTCTAAGAGGGCTATTTTGAAGTTTGAATCTCAAATACAACCAAGGATGATTCCTGAACAATCATATGAAGCTATAAACATGAAAGGTGATGCAATCAAGAGAAAAAGGGCACGTCATAAGAGGGCTACTTCTAAGCTTGAATCTCAAATACAAGAAAGGAAGTCTGCTGAAGTAGAAAACATAGGTTTGGAGATGACATCGAATCACTTCATGGCCATTCCAGGCATTATTTGCAAGCAGGAATTAATGGAAGCCTCTCCAAAAAATTTTGAGGTGGAAAATTTTGAACCTGAATTTGGAAGCCAAGCCATGATGGCAGGTAAAATGGCAAAGGAAAATTCAAGGACAGTCTTTATAAGCAGTCTAGACATTCTTAATGTGGGGGAGTTAATGGTCACATTGACAAACATTTCCACTCTAGCCTCTGCAGAAAACTTTAAGGTGGATATTTTGGACCCTTAATCAGGATGTCAAGCAAGAATGGGAGGTGAAATGGAAAAGGTGTATTTAGGGACTTCATTTAAATTCTAGAAGGTGATTGCATATGAAGAAATCAGTAAAAGTGGTGAATTTCCAAAGCAAATGAATGACATATTCCCTCTAAACAGACAAACATGGAGAGTAGAAACAAAATTTGCTAAACAATTATATGAAACATTAAATTGAAAGGAACTTGAAATAATAAAATGGGAGACAGTACTTAAGAACCCCATTTTGGAGCTTGAGTCTGAAAGACAAGCAAAGAATGCTGCAAAAACAGAAAAATATGGTTCCAAGAGGACATTAAATCACATAAGATCTATTCCAAACATTCACTATAGGAGGGTTTTAATGGCCATTCAAGTCGTATCACCGAATGTTTTTTCTGAAGCCTATGCAGAAAAAATTAAGACAGATATTGTGGAATCTGAATGTGAAATGCAAGAAAGTATTGTAAGAGAAATGGCAAAGTCAGATATAGAGATATTTTTTACATGGAGTCTAGACTTCTTTTACAAATAGGAATTAATGGCCATTCAAGTCATATTGCCAAATATATATTGGAACTTCAATCTGTAAGACATCTGTAGAAATTATTAAGGGACATATATTGGAACTTCAATCTGTAAGACAAGTGAGGATGGTAGGTGAAATGGGAAAGCCATACCCAGATATTTCATTTAAGTACTTGAAGATGGTTGCAGATAAAGAAATCAATTGAAGTGGTGAAATTGCAAGGGAATAGGAAGAGACCCTCCATCAAATCTCAAAGACTTGGAGGGTAGAAACAAATATTGCAAAACAATTAGATGAAGATTTAAGCTTGAAACAATCAGATGAAGGAATTAAGAGAAAACAGAAACGACTGAAGGAGGCTATCTTGGAGCTTGAAAGTGAAAGGCAAGCAAGAAAGGCAGCTCAAACAGAAAAATCATGTTTGGAGACAACACTAAATCACTTGAAGGTGATTTTAAATAGAGAACTAAAGAAAAGTGACGAATTCAAGAGGCAGAGAGATGAGGTTCTTTGTCAACAGGCAGAAGCTTGCAGCGAAAAAGAAAACATTGCCAAGCAATTGGATGAAGTATCTAGGGAAAGGAATGATGCACTCAATCAAAATGAAGAAACTTGGAAAGAAAATAGAAGGGTTGCAATACAATTAGCTGAGGTTTTGAGATTGAATGAAATTGCAGTTAGACAGAAGGATGCAAGACTTTTGGAGGTCTGTCAGAACTTGAATTTGAAAATATCAGGCAATTGCATGTTCGTGTATTGCAATATCTTTTCTTGCACACATGCAGCCCACTTTAAAATTTCATGAATATATTTGAAGGCTTCATTCACTGTGTTGTGATTTTGTGCCTTCATTTTCCATATAAACAACTTATGGCTGCTAAGAGATGCATAGAGATCCTTGAATTTCATTGCCACATAATAGTAAGCTTGATGGTCTAGTGACTAATTGTTGTGGTGTGCTTCCACTGGACTGAAATCCTTAAACTACTCACATACAGTAAGTGGCACTCTATTAATTTTCTCCTCAAAAATTTCATATTTATTTAGTAATAGAATGAATGGTGTATCTCTGAAACATGAATACTCCACAACATTCTCAAAAATTTATTTACTGAAGGTCATCTTATTTCTCAACCCACTTTTGGTCATATTCACTTATAGCAACACAGAAGATTACAGCTCGTACATTCTCAAATATTTCCAGCCACTTACAACCTTCATTTAATCCTTTATTATTTACTCTAATAAGTTGATACTTCAAAGTTGGAGTGGACAATCAAAGTTTTCATTATAAGGTTCTGACATTGGACTGCGATCATCAGTTGAAAATTTTATAAATGCTCATCCATTACTTTGAGTCACTCCAGCATATAAAATGTGAGATTCTGATGAATTGTATGCATTACTTGATACCTCAGCAACCCGTTCCTAGAAGTGACCAACAACATCAGGGAGGACATGCAGCTCATTTCTTCTTGCATACGTAGCCTGAATTGTAGGGTCCCTCCACATTTCATCAACTATTGGGGCATACTCACATGTTGCAGCTGGGAAAAAACCATCTAAATCCCCCATTGCCATAATTTCCAGAAGCCAATTGGAAAAATGTTTCAATTTTGGATTGAGAGAGTAAGTAGATTGAGCAGCTTCTTTATCATCACTTTCATCTGAGGCAGAAACTTGTTCATGTACACTGGAACCATCCATATCTACTAAGATTTCCTCCTCAAAATGCTCACGCCCCTCAAGCAATATGAAAAGGTATTTATATAGGTTGCTCTGTATCATCAGTTCGATGTTTTGCAGTTCCTCCTGTGAAAAATTCTCACCCTTGTAGAGAAATTTTTCCTGCTTGAAAATTGTACTAGCACCAAAGCCTTCATATCCAAGTAACAAGAGCTTTTGAATCTTCTTCTCCTTCAAGCATTCTTGGACAGAACTTCTGGAATGATTATCTGTATTTTCCCTCGAGCCCTCATAGTTACTCTAAGGGGTAGGTAACGATAGTAAAGAGCATATCAACCTTGTTGAGAAATTAGGGCGTTTAATTCAATTTCTCTTTCATGATAATTAATTGTGAACTTGTTATGCTTCTTTTACTTAGATCTTATCTTTATTAGCTTATTATGTCTTTCATCAAGTCAATTATCAAAACACAAGAGACACAAAGTTTAGGCTCTTCAAGCCAGGGCCAAAACCTCTTCTTCTTGGAGAGGAAAACCCAAAACAAATTCTTCTTATAGATCTTCCATTGACGAGTACCATAACCATGAAATAGACCCTTAACACCAGTATGCCTCCAAGACCCTTGTCACTACTCTTCTCGGCTTCTATAGCTGATCTCTTCTTTCTACACTGCACTGCACCTTTACTAGGGAAGCTCGGTCCCTAGTCTAGCAGCCCCAAACTGTGTGCTTCTTCTTGGCTTCCTTTGCTCTTATCCTTAGCTTCCTAAAGTATTCTTCTCGGCCTAATTCCAACATCCTTTGGACATCTTTGAAACTCAAGACCGAGCCTTTCTTCATGATGTTGTAGCCTTCCTCTTTATTGTGATTACCTTCGGCCTCCCTGAGATATGCGAGATAAACTTGCAGACCAAAACAGAGATATGATAAGACTTTATTCCTTCGATAGCACACCTCCTTTATTGACCTAATCATAGATCCTTTCATTGTTGTATTACCTTCTTCACGCATTGTTCTATGCACTAGAAGAGAGACTTATCTTTTTCTTTGATAACCTTCTGTCTGAAATGTGCAAGGTGGTATAGACCCAGAACAAGGGTAAGTATACCTCTTCTTTTCTTCCTAGACTAGCCTCCTATTCTCGCATCAATGTAGACCCAAACTTCACTCTTCTATCACAGACATGATCCAAAATTTCTTACACCATAATGAGGCCGCATAATCCTTTATATAGTGTCTGGCTTTAGCTTGTAGGCCGACATGAGGTTTGTGTGTAAGCTGACTTCATCAAGGAGAATATTTACCATCTTTAACTAAAGCCAAACACTATCTTTGTCTTCTTCATTACATAAATTCATAATTACAAGTCATTATGAAGACCGAACTTAGTTACACGTTCCAACATTCCCTCTTAACTAGGGAGGTATTCATAATGGTACATAATCACTCTCAATCTAAAGAATCTCATAAGAAAAATTTGATTGGTAATCCATCTGTTATAGCATCTTATTAACCAACATTGTCACAGTGCAAGGCCTTGATTAACAACTCCATATCTTCATGAGACCATGAACTACAATGCTAGCGAGACCAATGATTATAGACATCTTCATCATTGTCTCCAAGGTACATACTCCACCCGCGTGTTCACCGAGTATGACCTCATAGGACTATTCTTTTGGGGATAGAAAATCCTTAAATAATACCCGTCCCTTCACGACTACTCTTACCTTGGATACCCTAATACATCCCCAAAAGAGTATCAGATGCCAGAGGATTATCCAATCCCACATTATGTCTTCTAGGTGAAGACCAAAATGATACGTCTATCTCTCCCTCTTAATTAGGGAGGACATACCCATTCCTATCAAGGAATTTTCTCAAGCTCCCTCTTATCCAAGGACTTTTCAAGGCTCTCTCTTAGCCAAGGACTTGTCCAGGCTCCTAGGGACTTACTTCCAAGTTTATACCAAGTAATAAACTTATTACCAGCCCCCCTCTTAATCAGGGACCTGTAGCAGTAATGATGAAAACACCGAGCAGCTCATGAAGAACTACTTTCTTTGATGTCATGAATTTCTTCGTTGTTGAGGAGTCTTCATCTTTGGGATATCTTCATTAGGGCTCAAATCACCCATCACTTTTGATTTTTGTTCGAAAGTGATCCATCAATTTTTCATCTGGTCTACCTTTATATCATGCTTCTTTCCTTCGAACCATACTTCTTACAAGGATCTTACATCCTGCAATATGGTTATCAACTTGTGGAAGACATATACTTCCCTTTGGCTACTCTGAATAAGCTCATCAGATATTATTCAATTATAAATATGAATACTTAAATCAAAATTTACCTTAGTGATGCTCTTTCACCATGACATCCTTCTTGTAGGCATCGACATCCTTTTTTATCTCCTAAATATGTATTTTCAAGGGTCTCTATATTTTCCATACTTCTATTAGAGTCCACATATCTTCCCTGGAGATCTTCTAGTCAAGTCTTCTTTGCTTTCTTGGATGTTGATTGCTTCTTTCCATGCTTGTAATTCCCATGATATTCCTTTTTCTTTCTCCATGGTTTTATTTCATTCCCAGGAACTTCCATTGCATAGTTCCTTGATAATGTACAACCACCTCATATTTCATATGAGGACATATTATGTCGATTTCATCTAGTGTAGATCATGCCCTTTTGGCAACCTGTGCATCAGAAGAGTTTCTGCTTTCTATTTTGATTATACTTCTAAAGATAGAAGTATACTACCTGCAACCACATGGCATGACTTCATAGCATCCAGTGTCAACATATATATACATGTACCTCATTATTTTCCTTTTGAGTCATCGTGCAGCAGGTTTCCTTAGAATGAAAGAGTTTCATTTTCTTGATCTGCTTCATCAATATGTCATCATATTCTAATCCCAAAATTCTGTAAGTTAGAATTCTTGATGAAACCTTTTTCTTTCTTCGTAACTAGTGAATCCAAAGAGGATCCCATTAGAAAATGTCAACACATGTTTCCGTATTGATTATTGAATGATGACCCTTGATCTAGATGACCACCTTACATAAATATTGTTTTCTGTGAGGTTCCTAGGAGCCTCTTCTTTCATGGCACTCTTGTTGATTGCTGTGGTCTTATTCCTTGGAAGGTTTTATCAACACGATTGCCATGCAAGCCATTATACATTGTCTTGAAACTTCCCTATTTTTGCAGAGAAGTTAGCGTCATGCTAGTGATTAATTTGAAACTGTATTTTAGTGGAAAAATTCATTGTTTTTTGGTGGAATATTTCATAATTTATTCTGATCTATTTTTGCAAGTGTACTAGTCACAATGATAAATGTGTGGTTTACTTTAGAGGGTTCTCAATTCTTTCTAGATACGCTTTTCATCATTTGCTTTGAATACTTCTCTAGTGCTTTACCTTCATAATTTATCCCCTGCACAATTGCTCCTGAGGTCCATGTTGTTATGTTTATTGGTTGTTTCTGTGGAAAATTTTTCCTAAGGTTCTGCAAGGTAAATCCAAGTGCAAAAAAATACTATTTTACATATTGATATTTGTTCAAGACATTCTTTTGTGATACGTGAATTTCATAAATCTAGATTTCCATTTCATTATCTATATCAATATACAAGAACAGACCCATGGATTGTTCATATTTCTCAAACTATGGATTTATTCCTTTCCTGTTGCATGTTCTTTTATATTTTTGTGGTGTGATTCAAAATTTTAGTTGTGCTTTCCAATTATTCTCCTACATAGTACATGCTTTGTCAGATTATATCAAAATTTATTCTTATTGTCTTTTTATTATGTATATTGAATATATTATTTCTAGCAACTTTTGATCTTCCTAGATTTTCTATTCCTTTGGTGTATCTTTGCACCTTTAGGGGCAATTGCTAGTTTAAAGTCTAATTCTTTAGAGGGTGCTAGCTCAATGGAAGAGCACCTGCTTTACAAGCAGGAGGTTGGTGGTTCGATTCCATTGTGCCCTGATATTCACAGGGAATGAGGACGATCAGTTTTTGGTGATGGATGATAGTTTGACCATCACCAATGAGCTTATGGTGACATTTTTCGACCCTCACCAAAATATGAAATGGTGACGATCAACAAACGCCACCATATATATGCATCAATAGTGACGACCATTAAAGGTCCGTCACCATAAATCTTTGTTGTTTATATGAAAAGGTGATGGTCATTGTTTGTCATTATAGTCATTATTCGTGACGGGCCTGGATGTCACCAATGAGTTTATGGTGATGATCAATGAACGTCACCATATATATGCACCAATAGTGATGGCCATGAAAAGTCCATCACAAAAAATCTTTGTTGTTCATATGAAATGGTGACGGTCACTATCCGTCATTATAATCAATATTCGTGACGAACCTTGAATGTCACCAAAACACATACTTTTGGTGATGCCACCTTTGGTGACGTTCAGTTTTTTGGTGATGAAGGCTATTGTCTATCACCATTGCTCATATGAAATGGTGACGGTCACTATCCGTCACTATAAATCATTATTGGTGACGTTCCTTGAATGTCACCACAACACCTATACTTTCGGCAACGCCACCTTTGGTGACGTTCAATTTTTGGTGACAAAGGCTCTTTTGATCCTCACCAATGAGCTTATAGTGACCATTTTCGCCCCTCACCAATGTCCTTTTTTCTTGTAGTGAAATTCCCATAAGTCTTGTGAGGCAAACAAGGCTCTCATGGTAATGGCCCAATAATCATAGTTCTTCCCATTAAATTGTGGAAGCTGAGTATTTCCAATACTCATACTAGTGCTTGGTCCAGCCATTTCTTATAAACTGAACTCTGAACTAAACTTGACTGTGTTTTTCAAACAAATTGTCTTTCCTTCTTTAAAAGGTAAACTCTGTCTCTAAGAACTGCTCTTTTAAAGCAAACAACAACTCTGCTTTTTGAGAAATACCTGGACTTTAACTTCTGGTGAGCCTTCACACTGCTGGAGAACTACTGCAACAAATCTTCCTTCTTCCTTCAGCTTCTTTGAAACCTTCAAAGAGCTTGGATTAGCTCCGATACCATGTTGGAATTTCTGATAATTCTAGAACAATAACTGAGAGAATAATACTCTCCTTCTAACACAGAGAATAACTAGACAGAGATTGCAGAATAAAAAACTTTCTATTTCATTAACAGAACTAAATCTATTACAACTTTCTTCTTCCACTGAAGTGGGATTATAAAATAATTGACTGCTACAGACGCAGTGCTATCAAAAACAAACTTCTCTCTGTCTCTCAAAATGCACAAAACAGTGCTCTCTGGTCTTACTTTGTTTTTCTCTGCCTGCGGGCTTACACAACAATACAAAACACAAAATTACATAAGCCTACGGCTTTTTCACTTTTTATATGGTGTGGTATAATAAAAAAATAAAATAAAATTACAAAGAAAAACATTTCCAAAACATAAAACTTTAACCTAAAATTTCTTTTGCGCGATATACGAGTGCAGGCCACTTCGCAATTGTCGATCGGCGATCGGCGGAACAGATGAATGGTTTGAATAACACACTTGCAATGTTACGATTGCGATTTGTGATTTAGCGATGTTGCGATTACGCGATGAGAAATTGTGGTGGGACCACATCGCATCGGTGCATCGCATCACAATGAAAAACATAAGCGGAAAACATATTTGGATGTTGCGATCGCGATTGCGACAATCGCATCACAAATATTACAATGACATGCGTCTGGGCAGATGGCGATATGAGATTTGCGATTACGATGTGCAATTGCGACAACCACATCGCAAACTTTCAATGGATCATAACATATGGCAGATGGTGCGGTTGGTGAATGCGATTGCGATTGTGATGGTGGTAAGACCACATCGCATCGCAAACTTTCAATCGGCGGTAACAATTTCGGATGGTGGAACATATATCGTTCCTTTGCGATTTGTGATTGCCATAATCGCATCGCATCGGAACACTTCATATCAAAAATACACTTACTAAAAAAACTTGCGATTGCAATCGGCGATGAAGTGGTGGGGACCACTATGACGTGGCCCATATCAAAACTTAAAAAGGACTTGACGTGTTTAAACAAAATTCTTCATATTTGGTTGTTGAGGGCTTAAAAGCCCAAAAACATTGTTTTCATTAAAGCTCTGTTGTTGCGTGGTTTTGAACCACGAAAGTCTTCATTCCTTCTCTGCAAATTCGGCTACGCCCATACAAACATAAATTCTCCTCTGCAATGGTGGTTGCTGCCCATAAACTTAAATTCCTCCTTACGGTTTTTCTCCATTTCTCTTGAATGTAGAATGTTGTGCACGCAAGTTCTCTGCTCCTTTGTACTCTGTTTCTACCTGCACAGGGTACGCAGGTGACTTTAATATTTCAACATGCCCGTTAAATACAAGATAACTGAATGAGCACTATGACTTTTATAACTGAACCGAAAAGGCATATATTAAACACACAGTTCACACACTACTTCATTCAGGGAGCCCCTATTGGGCCAATGAGATATGCGCCAATGCTGAGTTGGATTAATTGTGATTTCATTTTTTTTGGTTGTTATATCAAAATGATCAAATTCAGTGGAATCAGGTCAATTGATGCGGGAATTAGCAATTTATTTAGAGAATTTAATTGCATGATTTAATACCATTCGCTCAATTTATCCAATTTCTTAGTACACTGAGACCTGAACCTTTTGTCATGCAGCATTTGGTTGTCAATCAAGGGTTTTTTTTCCAGGGCCTCTGGTTGAGCGTAATTTAACAAGCGATTTATATGTATTTGTATAGAGAATTTAGATCAAATTTATTTCATTATTTTAGACATTCCTTTGCTTTCAAAAAGAAATTGTGATCAGCATTTAAAACAGAAATAGTAATTTATGAAAATATTTTGATTAATAAAAATGTATTGATTTGTTTTAGTATGTGCACAAGTGTTTATTCTGCGCCTGCTCTGCTGCTAGAAAACAACTGCATTCCGAGTTGGAAAGCTGGTGAGTTGAATGAATGCAGCAGACTGTAGGGCAAGGTTGCTAACGAAAATGTGGAGGCACTTATCGCTCTCCAAACAAAACAATACACAATCATCGGAAATTTTGAACAATGGGATGAGTAACATTTACCAGCATGTTTCGTTGAATCCTCTGGTGCCACTTTGTTTCTCCCTAGATTGTTGAATAACTGACGGGTTGAGCATTTTTCCTTCACTTCTGAATTTGGGATGGGTTGAGCACATTCAGAAACGTGAATGAACTAGAATGACGGGTAGTATATGTTATTACTGGCGTGAAAGTGCTCATCGTTCAAATTTGAAATTTCCAGCACGTGTAGGAATGGTGGTATTGTGGAGTGGCGGATGGGAGAGGAGCTGCTGGGAGGGAGAGAGGTGGTGGAGGTAGGGGTGCGGGGTCCACCAGAGGAGGAAGTGCCGTCACCATCCGTGGGAAGGAGGGTGGCGTCGTTGTCTTCGGAGGGGTCCACCATTGGGTCGGAGAAGAAAGGGAGTGGCCGGAGGAGACTGATCAGGAGCTGTCACATCAGCGGACAGCTCCCGATTCGTCGAACTAAAGACTCCTCCTTTTCTTAACCTTACTTCTCATGCAGTAACAACTTTCTTGGATGGGTTCTGCCAAAACTATGATGACAGAGAAATAGTCGGGGGAAGCAGAGCCAAAACTATGATGACAGAGAAATAGTCGGGGGAAGCAGATCGACAGTGTGTATATATATGCAAAACATTTGCACAAACCATACAAAATTAAGTTGAGGTTTGTTTCTGTCTTACCTAGGTTGCGCTCAATTAAAATCCCCCTTTCATCTTTCATTGTATATTGAAATGGGTTTATTCTACATTGGACATTGATACATGATGTAGTTGTTCATTCTACATTTGGTTTCCAGGTTGGCATTGCTCTGTAATATTGCTTTAGCACAATTTGATATAAGTGAAGTTGTCACTGGTTCCACAAGTTTTCATGATGTGGCAATCACATGCTTAGGGAATCTGGGAGCTTTCTTAACATGTTTGGTTAGTGGAAGACTTCATTCTAAGATGGGTGTGAAAGATGTTTTGGATACCATCAAAGGTCTCAAAATGCACGAAATTGATGAGTTTGGACTGACCACATGTCGCTACAAATTGGAGGCCAATGGTGATGCACTTGTATTGAATCTACGGGAAGCGCGTTGTCGAAGCACAAGCCCAATTTTTCCAAGAAAATTTTCATGAAGTACATCCCTGTTTTCTATGGTGTACCCTCCATCCAACTGCAATCATTTCCTTTAATCAACTCTGGACAAGTCTCTGTAGGGATCAGTAATCGCTGTCAGCCCAACCATGTATGCAACTGTGTTGTATTCAAGACAAGGCAAGACATCACAATGATGCTTGCAGAAAAGACGCCTGGGACACTTAAGGACCTTCCTGACTCCAAGTGCTTGCTTCCATGTCAGCCCTGCCTGAAGAATGGCTGCAATGGGTGCAACCAGGAACTGTGGCATGTGGAGGATGTAGAGGAGGATGCAGAGGGCTGCAACGATTTTATAGAGGATTTAGAGGCTGGAAGGGAACATGAAGAGGACGAGGATGGCAGGAAGAATAAGAGGAAGCTGATATTGAAAAAGGGTGCCCCCAAGGTATGGCCTGTTCCTGCAGTCTGTCAAATACTTGATGATGAAGGTGCAGTCCTTGATGAGTCTAACAGTTGCATCTGTATTCCAATCCATCCAGCAGAAGATGATAAGTGGACGGAGATGCTGATCACAACTCTAAGGACTAAAGATAAAGACGACAGAGGAGTCATCACCATGGCTTCGGATGCTTTGAAGAACTACATTGCTCATAGTGGAATGTGTAAAGCGGAGGAAGAATATTTTTCTGTTTCTTTGATAGTGCCAAGGTTGGCAGAAGCATTAGTGAACATTATCCTAGTGGGGTGGTTGAGAGTAGATGGTTTCTCCGCCGCTCTCGTAGCTAGGAGAGGCGTAAGAGACTATATTGTCGACAGCAAAGGAAGGGGGATTGCTGCCAATGCTTTTTTAACCAAATCTCACGTATATTCTGATGCCGAAAATACCAGTGTTTGCCAGGTGCTCACTTTTAGAGGTGCTCTTGTCAGCTTTGGAAACCTATCTTTTATAATCGGTTCTGTGAACTTGATTTGCTCTCTCACTTGGGCTGTGCTTGTTGCATTGGAAGGAGGGCCTGGCAAATGGTATGAACCGCGCACTCCGACACCCTCTAAACTTGCTGTTGATTTCATAATGGTAGCCCTTGTTATAGATTTTGTAATTTTTGTAATGGAAATTGTTATTAATATACACTCTGTGAATACGAAGTTCATGCCGTCTCTGCATCACGTTATATTTCGTACTCGGAATGGTGGTACGGACAGTCCGAGGAATAACGCCGGGGTTAGTGGTGTACGTCAAACAAGTGTTTGGTTTGCAAGATATATATCAAAGAATGGACTGGTTCCTCACGCGTTGGTTCTTATAATGCTGTTAACTGTAGTTTCAGTGATGGGGATAGTGTGCATGATATTAGGGGCAAGAGGAGATCTGCTAGCATATGGGAGATGGATTTATCGTGCTCTCCAACTTGTCGTTTGGATGAAGTGGGTAATGCGTAGTTCTTTTTTCCTTTTTCAATTCCTCGAATATGATAGTTTTGTGGCTCAAATAGGTATTAACATTGAAAACATGAATGTATCAGACTCTTCTGTCCTTTTTCTCAATGCTGTTTCCGTTGGAGTCCGACTGTCCGAGGGAAATGGAAATATCTATCATCTTGAGAAGAGCCTACGGGAGAAGAGGCTTCTTGTAATTGAACTTTTTAATTTCTAATGAATTTTATTTGTTTATAAAGTTGTAATGTATCATATTCGTTGTTTATGGAGTTGTAATGTATCATATTTGTTTAGAAATTTTTAATGTAATATTTAGTTCATTAATTTTCTGGATGAAATATGTTTTAATTTGTATTTAAAGTTTTAGTATAATGTTTAATTTGACTATTTTATTTTAAATATAAATTTAGTTTTTTTTATTATTATTAGATTTACTTTCATCTCACGGATTAATGTTTGATATAGTTTTTTTATTTTATTTAAATAAATAATTTTGATAATTTAAACATATTTTAATAAAAGTTAAATAAATATAATAGTGACCGACAATCTAGTAATTGATTTTGAGTTTTTTAATTCTAAAATGAGTTTTTTAATTTTATAATGTCACCACTTCTCTAGACTATGGTTTTAATTAATTCATTTTTTTTTATATAAAACTTCTTAGGATAAGTTAGATTGATTAAAAAAATAAGAATTTTTGTTTATTATAAATTTGAAAAACTTTATTATATTACTCATGCTACTATTGAGTTGTTATTTTTGTTGTTTCACATTTTTGAGAATATAGTAAATCTAATATTTAAAAAATAATTTCTAAAAATAATAGATAATTATGTAACTAACTAACATTATTATAATTATAATAAGATGATTATTATTTTATTTACTTACTAAAAATCATTTAATAAACAATCCCTTGAAATCATGGAATCATTCTAATGAGATACCATTTACTTTATTCTTTTGTCGATCTCTTTGAATATACTCCTAATTTTCTTTATTCTTTGTCTATTTACTCATTAATCATTTTTATTATAAAATAATTATTATTTTATATACTTTAAAATTTAGAAATTGAGTGTTTATTTGTTTTTTTGAAATGTACTTCTCATCAATCATTTTTATTATTATATATATATATATATATATATATATATATATATATATATTAAAATTTAAATTTTATATTTTATTTTTGTTAATTATTTTAATGGGATAATTATTAAATATTTTAAATTTTATTTAAATTTCTATTTTTTATTTTTAGAGCAAGCTTATATTTTTAATCACCATATTATTTTAAATTATATTTCATTTATATTATCTAGATAATCTTTCAAACATCAATCACTATAATAACTTCGTATTAATAATATAAATATAATTTTTTTTTCCATAGAAAAAAAAAAAATCAAATTTTCTATTAATAATATATAGTCACATAGCATATGCAGAGCATTTCAGATCAGCTCCATTCCCTTTTTTCCAAAAGTTTAATGGTGGTCTCAACTGCTTTCCAACACCTGAGGGTATTGCCCAAGCAGCCAGTATACAAAAAGATCAAAAAAAATATAATGGCATCTCCCATTATTCTTCATCCCCTGGCGAAAAAACCAAAACAAAGATGAGAACAAAAAGAAAAATGCCATCAGAAGCACAGGCTTTCATATCAAAAAATGGAAGGCCGGCAGTAAGAACTATCCCGGTCTCCAGCGAAGTTATAAATATAAATATAAATTAATTATAAATATGAATTAATTAAAAAAGTTAATATGTATAATTAAATGACAATTATAATATAAAAAAACTCCAAAGATAATATCAAACCCACATATCATATTTTTATTAAACAACAAACCTTATTACCTTATAATCTACAAACCCATTATACAATTTTTTTTTTATAAAACTTCAAAGAGTATCGTGGAAACTGGAAAATAGCATGAGTGAACTAATGTTGAGTAATTATTTTTGTTTTTTATATTTTTAAATTATTATAAATTTAACATTAAAAAAATAGTTCCAAAAACATAAGAATATGTTGCTTTTCAATATTTCATTTCAAGTATGTATGTACGTATATATAATACATATATAAAATTTAATATTAAAAACAATTATATATAAGTAAAAAAATGTTCCGAAACCATAAGAATTTCGATTTCTTTTCAATTCAAGTATATATTTAAAAAATTATTATAATTAAATGTTAATTTTATTATTTTATTTACATAAAAATGCATTTTAATTACATAGTTATTTGAAATCATTTTAAGCATATGCTTGGGTGTATTTTTTTTAAATTTGCTCATCATCCGTCATTTTAGGTAGATGTTTATTCCGTGTGCTCACTTTTTTTTTATCTCTTTTAATTTTATTTTTATTTTTTTATCACGGTTTAAGTCTCATTTTAGGTAGATGTTTATTCCATGTGCTCACCTTTTTCTTTTTTTTTATCTTTTTAATTTTTTATTTCTTTTAATATATTTTTTATTTTTTTAGTTTTCTATTTTTTTTATTTTTATTTTTATAATAAAAATACCCTATTTCTATTATATTTTTAATCTTTCTTCTTTATTAATTTATAGTATTTTGACCCTATACCCTTATTCTTTTCATTAAATTTTTAGTTAAATTATATTTTATCCTAATTATCAATATTTTTAAATATTCTTAAAATTTTAAAAAGAAGTATATGGTCATTATATTTTATAAAACCTATTGGAATTTGATACCCTAATAACTAATTAAGGAATTACCTAATTCTCTAATAGCTAGTTTTTAATGGTTATCTTTGGCCAATGATGCATCCATACTGTTAGAAACATGACCAAATCTTAATGACGTGATTTATCCGAAAAACATTTATCTACTAGAATATATCTTTATATATTTTATTTTTCATTTATACATATAAACATTACTTTTAATCTGGTTACATATTAATTATTTTGAGTTTTCAGAAAAAAAAAATAATATTTAATACGAAATAATTTGTTTTATGATAGTCCCGGGGCAGCTCAATTGGTTATCCGAAAGACCCAAGTTCAAATCCCCATGTTGTGATCCGGGCTGTGGGGAGGAGGACAATTCGTCTAGTAGTTATGTGTTGGGAGGAAAATTCGTAGCCCCCCAAAGGTTTGCTAGTAGTTACGTGTCAAGGAGGCTGTTGGATTCCTCTGGGTTAAAGATATATAATGATCATATATATATATATATATATATATATATATATATATATATATATAAACTTAAAATATAAACTTAAAATAAAAATATATATTGATAATTAATATTCATTATTGTTTTTATATACTTGTAAGTGTGTCAATTTTGATTTAATTATTGACTAATGCAGCTATATATATTAAATGCACTGTAAATTTCAATAAACATTAATACATAATAAATATAAAAACACATAATTCATCGTGGAGTTGTCTTTAATGTGGATTTTCTCACCGGAATCCTGCTGAAAAAATTTGAGATGAAATTTTGATTTGTGTTGTTTAAACTAGTTTTTTTTACTGCATATATATGGATTCAGCACCCTGAAAAAACCCTAGTACACTTCGGCTGTGCATAGATTACCCATCAATCTTGTGATTTCAACAAATTCGTGCTCGATTTTAGACAAATTAGATCAAAAAAATAAATCAGAAAACTTTTCAGAAAATGGCATTAAATACAACTCCCTTCATCATACTTCTCATGTTGCTAAAATTAAGAAAATCATAAGATTTAATTATATTATAATTGTATTTAAAATAATAATAATTATTATTATCATTAATTATGAAAAAAATTAATATATAAGTTTTTTTTTTAACACTAATGATTAGATATTTTTATAGAATATGTGCCCATAATGAAACAAAAACAGGGAGTTTACATCAAACTCTAGTATCGTTATCTTCAATAGAACAAGGAAATTGAGATCTTCTACTTCACTGACATATCAACTATTTGCTACATACATCTTGCTAGAATAGTGGCAACTACAGAGCCTGCAAAATTGACCATTTAGTAAAATCAATTTCCTCAAATTTTTCATTCACCAAATGAGGAGTCAACTAACATAGATTGTGCCTCATCTACAGATGCATTTCCATCTAAAGACTAATATTGTGAGGTTGGGCTTGCTAAGAGGTTCTCAAACTGACTGTGAAGGGAATTAATTTCATCATTTTGACGGTTAATCTGAAGTTGGAAGTCATGAATTCTTTCATATTGTTTTACAACTCTAAGGGACATTTAGAGGAGCAACTACAAAAGAGAGTGATAGTTTATATTTTCATCTATAGGAAGTTGTGGGTAGAGAGATAACTTTTAGGATCCCATTGCTCCACCTTTACAATTGGTATTGTCCATCATTGTGTCTTTCTAATTGCAAAATTTATCACTAACTAGTTCAATTTCAAATTCCCAATTGCTTGCCAAAATAACTGGTGGTTGACTACCAATCGCCACGAGATAATACCAATGACTAACAAAGGCCGAATGAAGAGCACCAGAGAGAAATAAAGTTAACAAATTCTCCCATGAGAGTGAAGGAAACTGATGTACACCAATGAATGTGTTGAGCAACAAGTTATTGATCTGGACCTTGCTCGAATAATCATATCCTCGGTTAATTGCCAACATAATTTTCCAAAGCTTGCAAACAAACAAATGATTCTTCCCTTGCTTGTCAGGACCCTGATGGAAGAGCTCGAATGCAAGAGACAATTTCAAGGAATCAACCTCGGACAAGTCAGATCATTGCAAAAATCTCTCGTCCAAAGCCTACAGGCTCACTGAAACCTCTCAATCATTGAAGAGGTAGAGCCAAACCATTATTCTATTCCACCGACCTTCAACCTCCTTGAAATAGAGAATAATTTTTATCAGATTATTAATTTCCTCCAAGAATGGTTATATTGAGCCATGTACCACTTGCGCAAGAATTATCCTTCATACATGTGGGACAAATGAATCTATCAATTTAGGATTTTTGAGTTTGAAATGCACACAGAGGGAGTTTATGAGCTGGATCCTCATGTGCAATCTCATCTTGGTTTATGTACAAGGAGGTGCATGGCCTGCAAGCTAGCCCCATTCCACCACCCAAGCGAATCCTACTGTCAATTATATCGAATGCCCCATGTATCATTGATTTAATCAGGGTCGCATTAATGCGCAGGGTGTGGGCCATCAAATCAAGGTTTTCCTTCATGTTTCTAATGTCTTGATGGATTTAATACACATAGACCTTAAGAGTTATCATTTTTAAATCATGGGATGGTTTGCCAAACTTGTTGCCCATTGATCTTTGTCTATCCCTTTATGCTTGATTGGCTTCTTTGTCTGCCTTAGAGTTTTGGTTCCTGAGAATTTGATAGAATTTTTTATGATGAAAGGAATCCATGATGCTCATAATTATTAGAAGGAGGATATTTTAGCTTATTAGTCTTGGAATTTGTGCCATTTTGTAAAAATTGAATTTTTATGAGGGAGTCCCAATAATTATAATCCTAGAGATTCTTTTTTCCTTGGTAATTTGGAGACCTAGAAGGAGCCTGTACATCTCTGATGTGTTGCTAGATTCATCTCCAAGACCCTAGGAATACTTCATTTCATGTTTCTCGAGTGGATCCCTCCCCTTCTTGCCACCCCTAGAATTAATATATAAGCTAATATCTCACACACACACAACATGTAATAGGATACTTAATCATGGAGATTTTATCCCCACTTTACCATGTAAATTCTTAATATATAAATAGAGCTTTCATTATTTTAATCTAATTATCTATAGTCATCAGATAAATGATATAGATTAAAAATCTCTATAATTAAATAAGAATAAATCGTTATGATTATATATGTTTAACTTATATATTAATTATTTATAAGAAAAAATTATAAATAATAATAATAATATTAATAATTTAAAATAAAAATATAATTAAATTAATTTTTATGATTTTTTTTAATTTTATCAATATAAAACTTATAATAAAATAAATATTTTTTTGAGTGATTTAATACTTATTATAAATTAATACCTTTAAAATATATCGCACTTATCCACATAAAATAAATATTTTTTTGAGTGATTTAATTCTTGTAGATAAAATTACTTTCGGATAAATCACATCGTTAGGATTAGGTCGACGTTTCGAACCAACTAATATGGCTTATCCTCAGGACAAGGTGGAGAGACTAATAGATCTCGATGAATAAATAGAGAGATGCATATTGCCCGAAAATAACCATAGAGAACTAGTTGTTAAGAACTAGCCGTTAGAAAGTTAGTTAGTTAGTTTTGAAAATAAATAAATTAATTAAATGAAAATTTTATTACAAACGGGTTAATAAATTATTAAGTAATTACAAATAAATATAATAGGATTCCTAATCCCTGATGTGATTAATGATGATTTTAACTCAGATGCAGTTTCCGAGTCTCCCTCTAGCTGCATTGACGTTCCTCCTAGTAGCAATGGCGTGGTTTATTCAGCTCTGGATTCAGATCTTCTCACGGTCCCCAGTTTGACAGCATGCAAGTTCCTCAGCAACTCGACGACAATCTCGGTCAGCGTTGGTGGTTCAACAATGGGTGGATTCTCTCCTGCGTTATGTCTAAACCGGTGTATGGCCAATCCCTCGCAACAATATGGTATGGGGGTTGCTTCCCCGTGGCATCTTGGTTCCATTACGGCTGACCGTTCAATGCAGGAAACTGAGCCTCTATCCCTTTCGAAGACGCAATTGTTGTCAGGTTGTGGCTTCGTTGCTACTCCTGGCAGCCCTCTCGCTATCGAGGTTAACGAAGCTAACGCTCTCAACGTTGTTGGAGTTAATGCTTACATTCTATATTTGAAAAGCTGGTTTGTGATGGTTGAGAAATTCTCTCAACCTCTCTCTCTAAATTAGGAATAAGTTGGATCTCAAAAACTCTATTTAATAGAGTAATATGAATGTAATCAGTGTGTGTGTCTGTGTGTGTGTGTTTACACATACACCATTTTTGTATAATATATGAGTGTGTTTAGTAATTGAGTGATTTTTAGTCATTTCTATCATGGTATCGGAGCTTCAGGCTCGTACTGGGATTGAGAGAGTGTAATTTGTTGCAGAGAGAGTGTAATTTTTGTTTTTGCATTGTAATGTGTTAGCTTGTATATAGAAGCCTGATTTCTTCAGTTTTTTAACTGAATAATCGAATTCTAAACAAAAATAATATCCAGGCAGGCAGGCAGAAAAATGTATTCATGCTTTTGGTAAATCGTCGACCCCATTCTTCATTGTTTGAATGAAATTTGGAACGGTCATGTAAAGTACGAAACAACCACAGAGAGAATGCCAAATATGCTGAGAGGTTTTCAATTAACAATAATCGATGCAATAGCAGTTAAATATATGTTGGATGTGAGTATTTCTAGAAGGAGCAACGTATCACAAGTTTGATATTTGGAAATGATGGACACCATCAAATCCACCATGGAGAAAGCAGAGAGAAGATACAGTGCAGAGGTCGGCAGTACGCATCTGTAGAGACAATCTCTACGGAAGAGAGATGGGACTCCGGTATAATTATACCCATGTTCAGTCTCTCAGGTTTCTAAACTCCTGGACAGGCAACGAGGCCCAGTCTTTCATTGGAATTAGGAGTAAATACTTATTTGTTAAATCCCTCAGCACCTCTGAAAACCCAGTGAGCCAAACTCCAACCTATGCCAGAGGTCGGGTGGGGGTTTCTTACAACAGAGGTACCGGGGCAATTAGTGCGATCATTGAGGATTTGAGGATTGCATCCAAGGAAGAGAAGTTGGACGAAGCCATGGAGCTTTTCAGAAACATAAAACAGCAAGGTATTCCTATGGATTCCATCAGCTATGTTTGCATTCTGAAATGTTGTGCAGATTCGAAAGCGCTGGAAGAGGGTAGGAAGGTTCATGAACACATGGTTGGAAGTGGGTTTAGGCGTGATGTCTTGGTGGATAGTAAAATCATTGAGATTTATGGCAAATGTGGAAGTTGTATCGTGAGAACAAACTCTTTGAATGTGTCGAGAGTCGTCCTTCTGCTACGCTTGGAAGCAGAAACATTAACAAGGATGACATCAAACATTTTCTGGTGGTTGAGTTTTATGGTTGAATCCCAGGTGTTGAAATCTTTGTGATTTTAGGAGTATTATAAATTGTTTTTAAATTAAGCGAGGATGAATTTTTCAAAATAAGATAAATAGTTGAATCTAGATACATTTCGTATTCATACTGCTCTTCTATATAACTAGCGAATATAGCGGTTGGCACCCATGTATCTCGGTAGATGGGAGCTCGTCTATAGAATGACTAGCAGTTCATCTATTGCAAAAATGTAATCAATTGTGTTTGAAGGTGGCAGTAAGGATCAATATGGATGGTTGTCGAGATAGTATGGTAGTTTCAGATCTAGGGAAGGATCCCTCATTCGTTGAAGACGTAGAGTGGTCTTCTAATGAGGCTATGCAACAGATTGGGATGTTGTCGAGTAATTGACTTCGGGAGGTCCTTGATTCGGGATTTGAGGAAGAAAACTCGAGAATCCAACTTGCTGACTACACCTTTACGAGGGTTATGAGGCAACTTGATGGAGCCTATACTAATAACTTAAAGAATGGTTGTGTTTTCAATAAATTCATGTACTATAATCATTAAGGGGAGATGTTGGAGTTAATTCTTACATTCTATATTTGAGAAGTTGGTTTGTGATGGTTGAGAAATTCTCTCAACCTCTCTAAATTAGGAATAAGTTGGATCTCAAAAAATCTATTTAATAGAGTAATCTGAATGTAATCAGTGTGTGTGTGTGTGCTTACACATACACCATTTGTGTATAATATATGAGTGTGTTTAGTAATTGAGTGATTTTTAGTCATTTCTATCAAACGTTAAAGTTGCTCTCAGTGTTGAAGGTTTGGCTGGGTCTCCTCATGATCTCAAAAAACAGGTTAACATTATGGGTGGCTCAAATACCCATCGGTCTTCGGGCTTAGTAGGTATAGGTCCTCTTAACAATAATTTAATCTCTAATGATAGCCATAATAATTATATTAATAAATTTTCACTAATAAACAATAATATTAGTAAGAAAGATTTTAATAATAATTTAAGATTATTCAATAGTAATAATGATATAGCCATCAATAATAATTCTAACAAGAATAATCTAAGTAGCATTATTATAAATGAAAATAATATGGTAGATAATAATAATAATAATAATAATGATTCTAATACAAATGTTGTTAATCTTTCTAGTTTTTCTTTTGATCCTTATGTTTTCATTCTTCTTAATAGAGGGCTTAATTTTTCCCTTGCCCCGAAGAAGATCCCTAATGATGACATTATTTGTAGCCTCGAATATGGCATCAAGGATCTCCCTAATATTGTTAAGGAAACCTTTAGTCACGATTGCTCCATTATTCTTAGGAAGGCTAAACCTCCTAGGAGAAACTTGAGTAAGCTTGAGTTTCTAGCCCTCAAAGCCCTAAGGGACAACCCTTACATTCTCATCCTTAAGGCGGACAAGGGTGGGGCCATTTTCATTTTGGATAAATTTGACTATGTCAGCAAAATGGTTGACCATCTATCTAATAGTGGTTGTTATGTTAAGCTTAAAAAGAATCCCCTTAAATTGGTGTGTAAGGAGTTTTCACTTGCCATTAAATCTTATTCTTCCCTTAATCCTCTTGCTAGGAAGCTTATTGAAAGAAATCCCTTACCCCCCGGATCTATTGTCTCCTAAAGATTCATAAGTCGGGGCCCCCTTAAGACCTATTTACACAATAGGTGGTCCCTCTTATCATCTGGCTAAATTATTAGCCCATAAGCTCAAGCCCCTTGTAGGTCAAACTGATTCCTTTGTGAAGGACTCGGCTTCCTTTATCAAGGAGTGGAAGAACATCAAGCTGTAGCCTGGTGAGCTTTTGGTTATCTTTGATGTGGTTTCCTTATTCACCAAGATCCCCATCCAAGAAGCTGTTGATGTCATTAAACGAATCTTTGATGAGAACACCTCTAAACTGGTTAGCCTCTACCTCATCTCGACTTTCTTCAGTTTTCAAGGTGAGTTTTATGATCAAACCTATGGTGTTACGATGGGCTCCCCTCTTTCCCACGTTGTTGCTAACTTGTTTATGAAATATTTTGAATCTAAGGCCCTATCCTCTGCTAAATTTCGTCCTAGGAAGTGGAATAGGTTCATGGATGATGCTTGTGTCATCTGGCCCCATGGTCGGGAGAAATTAGATCTGTTCCTTGGGCACCTGAACTCGCTATCTGATTCCATCAAGTTTACAATGGAAGTAGAGGTTGATGGTTGCCTCCCTTTCCTTGATATCCTTCTGTCAAGGAATGAGGATGGTTCCATTTCTCACTGGGTTTTTTGCAAGAAGACTCACACAAAACAGTATCTTCATGCTGGGTCCCATCATTTTCCTGCTCAGAAATTTGGTGTCCTGTGTACTCTTGCGACTTGTGCTCTTAGAATATTTGATAAAAAGACCTTAGAATCAGAGAAATCCCATCTTCTTAACGTTTTTGAAAATAATGGTTACAATAGATCTCAAGGTCTTAAAGCTTTTCAGAAGGCGTATAAAGGATTGAGTGGAAAATCTACTCCGGTGGATCCTATTTCCAAGGTCCATCTCCCATTTATCTAGAGGAAAACGGAAAAAATTGCCCATCTCCTTACGAGAAATTATATCTCTGCTTCTTTCAAACCTCTCTGCACTAATAGAAATTCTCTTGGGTCTGTTAAAGACCCTATCGACCCTAAGGACATGAAAGAGGATTACTTGATTCCTTGTTCTTGTGGAACTCCCTATATAGGAAAAACAGGTTGATCCATTAGGCAGAGAATCCGAGTGCATGCTGTGGATATTAGACATAATCGGTCCCGTACGTCAGCTCTTTCTGAACATGTGGAAAAATTTGGCCACCATGTTTGTATTGAAGACTCAAAAGTCGTTGCTAAGATAGATCACTTCCACCATAGGAAATTAAGGGAGGTGATCGAAATTGAACGACATGCTAAGAATCTGAACTGTGATGATGGTTGGAAATTAAGTAAGAGTTGGACCCCGGCTCTTGCCCAATAATTTTATTTTATTTTATTTTATTTATTGATTTATTTTTATTATTTAATTTTACTTTATTTAATTTATCTTATTTTAATTTTAATTAATTTTATTTTTATTTATTTTTAATTTTTAATTTTTGCCCCCTCTAGTTATTTCTTAGGTTTCTTTATTTATTTACCACTTTCATTTAATTAATTATTATTTATTTAATTTATTGATTTATTTTATCGAAATATTTAATTAATTAATTATTTTTTCAATATTTTGTAACCCTCCCTATTACCTATTTTATAAACCCTTTTTAAAATTTTATTTAATTAATTAATTAATTTACTTACTTATTTATTTAGTTATTTTATTTATTAAAATCCTTTTTTTTATTATTTTAATTAAATTATTGATTAATTAACTAATTAATTAATTATTTTAAATTCTTTGTTACTTATTATGTTTATTTGAATTACTTTGTTTTTATTATTTTAATTAAATTATTGATTTTTCTTTACATTTAATTAATTAATTATATATATTTAAATTCTTACTTATTATATCTATTTGTAATTACTTACCAACTTTTTAATGGCTAGTTCTTAACAACTAGTTCTCAATGGCTATTTTCGGGTAATGATGCATCTCCCTATTTATTCATCGAGATCGATTAGTCTCTCCACCTTGTTATGAGGATGAACCACATTAATTAGTTCCAAACGTGGACCTAATCCTAATGATATGATTTATCCAAAAATAATTTTATCTACATCATAAATCACAAAAATCTTAAATCTAACATAATTTACTACTTATTATAAATTAATATCTTTAAAATATATCGCATTTATCCACATCACCCCCATAATTGCTCATAACCTTTTTCTTTCCATAATAGCTTATAACCTTTTTCTTTGCCCGATGTTTAAGAAAAAAACGACTACAATATATTCGTGCATCATAATTGCTCATATCCTCATATAATCACTTATTTCCACATGCCTGCCCTTTCCTATACATTCTCGCTTATTTCCATAGCTGTATTCTCTCGCTCATTTCCACATCTCTACCGTGTCTTTTCCTTTATATTTTGGGTCTTCCTCTCTCTCTTTCAATTTTGGGTGTACCTCTCTCGACACAATTGTGATGATGGTCAATTATTTATCCTGTGTACCTCCATCCATTAGATTTTTCCTTTTTTTTAAAAGATTTGTTCAGAAATTCCTTTAACATTTCTTTCTTTAATTAGCCCCTCTCTCAGCTATCCATTTTCTTGATGTACCTTAGATGTCATGTTCGGCCATAACAATGATGAAAATTAAACCGTGGAGAGAAGAAGTGTACCTATGATGAAACATTTGCACGCACAATATAGATTAA
Organism: Pinus albicaulis; assembly: GCA_034641835.2. NCBI lineage: Eukaryota > Viridiplantae > Streptophyta > Pinopsida > Pinales > Pinaceae > Pinus > Pinus albicaulis. The sequence goes on along the minus strand of CM076583.1, from coordinate 113,242,188 downwards.
GTGCAGGTTTGTTTGTGTCATACTTAGGTTGCACAAAATAAAACTCCCTCTTAGCATCTTTCATTGAATACTGGAATGGGTTTTTATTTGGGCATCGATGCATAATGCTGTCGAAGCACAAACCATATATATTCCGTAAGACAATTCATGGTGTGTCCTCCATACAACTGGAATCATTTCTCTAAAGAAAGAAGAAAAAGTCGGTGGAGAGATCCGTAATTGCTGTCAGAGCAACAATCATACGTGCAACTGTATTGTGTTAGCATTGTGGACATTAGAGGAAGTGGGATTGCCGGAAATGTATTTTTAAACGGAGTTGTTTATCTAGCCAGAGGAATTGTCTGGACGGCTAAAATTGGCGGGAATCTGGGTAAATTTTTTTTTGAGAAATCTTGCAATAAGAGTGTTAGAATTATGTTTTTGATGGTGGAATTGAATTCAGTACCATCAAAACTGAACACCCAAAATATTGAAATTTGATAGTTATAACCTGGATTTACAAAAATCCTTGCCAGATTTTCTTAAAATTTTACCTGAATTTCGATGATTTTCAGGACAAAAAAAACAGTCTAGTTAAACTACTGCTTTTTAAACAGGTATATTCTAATCCCGAAAACACAAGTGTTTGCCAGGTGCTCACTGTTTAGAGGTGGTCTGCTCAGCTTTGCAGCATTATGTTTTATAGTGACTTCTGTGAACTTGGTTTGCTCTGCTACTTGGGCTGTTCTTATTGCACTGGAAGGAGGTCCTCACAAATGGTATGCACCGCACACTCCGGAACCCTCGAAACTTGCTGTTATCGTCATAGTGGTAGCCATTGGTATAGATTTGGTAATAGTGTTCTTGCAAATTGTTATTAATATACCGTTTGGGAATAAGAAGTTGATACCGTCTCTGCCTAGGTTAATATTTCTTACTCTCAATGGTGGGAGCGATTTTCGGTGGAATATCGCTGTGGTTAGAAATATGATTCAGACAATTGGTCGGTTGCCATGATGAATATCAAACAATGGATTGGTCCCTAAGGCGTTGGTTCTTGTAATGCGGTATATTGTAATTTCAGTAATGGACATAGGGTGCATGATACTTGGGGCAAGAGGACAGCTAAGGGCTTATGGGAGATGGATTTATGGAGCTCTCCAACTCCTCGTTTGGATGAAGTGGGGTTATGCTAGTTCCTTCAGTTTTCAAGACCTAAAATATGATACGGTTGCCCGACAAGGTATTAAAATTGAAAACATGAGCTTATCATACGCTTCTATATTTTCTCCCAACGCTGTTTTCGTTGGTGTTCTAGGGAAATGGGCTTTCTAGTCATCTTGAAAAGCACCTTGCTTGTAATTTCGAATAAATTATATTTGTTCGTTTTGTATCCTCTTGGGTCATGCCGGTATGGTAGAACGCATTCCAATTACGATAGAGTGAGATGATAGCCTCAGGACTGCAACCTTCCCAGGGGATTTATTTGTTCATGGCAGTTTTGGCTTGTTGTTGCTTTAGTTGAATCAATAAATTGTTGTTTGTCTGTAGATGTTTTTGGGTTTTTTATATTTGCATGTTATGTGCAGGTTCAATGCCTCTCTGATGTTTGAAAGGTTGAGAGAAAAACAATTGCTGTATGTGGGAGACTCAGCATGCAGATATCCTCGTTTTTAATACGGGGCTGGTGGACTCATGAGGAGCCCTACAATGGGTAAGCTAGTTGATCCTAATTTCTCTAGCATTTCCTTTTTCAATTGCTCTGCTAAACCTTATGGAAAGTTTATATTCTTGGTTTATTTTTAAACTGAATCCTGTGTGTATTTAACATGGTGGATTATTTTAAGGAAAAAGGAGATGTCATTCTTTACATGGAAGATCTTGTTGCTTTTGAGAAGGCATTGAGGGCATGGATGCGATGGTTATATGCTAACATCGATCCCAAGCATACCCAAATTTTCTTCAGAGGCTACTCCCCTGTGCATTTCCATGGACAGGCTTGGGGAAGAAAGTTGAGGGAGGATGCTTCTAGGAAAATGAACCCATTGAGGTGAAAATAGAGGAGAAGATTGAGAGGATCTATGGCTAAAGGAAGAGAATGCAAGTAGTCAAGAAGGTGGTGGCAGAGACGAAGAATGTGAAAGTGCAGTTATTGAATGTGACACAGTTATCCATGTATAGAAAGGATGTGCATGCATCAATGTATACCAGCAAGCTCAAGTATATGAAAAACAAGAATGATTACAACCGTGTAGATTGTAGCCACTGGTGCCTCCCTCATCTTCCAGATAGATGTCTAGAACAATAAATGTGTATTTATCCAAACAAAATTATTTAACCAATAAATGTTTTATAATCTGTAAATTTAAGAGTTACATTTACTCGTGGAAATTCACTCACTGGTCCACATCCCACAACCCAAATGTGAGTAATTAGTAAGCATGGAGTTTCATTTGAAACCCCAAATTTTCTAGGTTAAAATTAAATTTACTGTGGTTCATCTTCTGCCCCATAAAGGCTCAAAACAATAGTTCCTACAATTGACTTCAATGTCTCTACATCTAATTCACCATTGTCATTGCCACTAGAAGGAGGTGACAAATTCGTTTGTTCTGATTTTCCACTTGCTTTAAAATGTTCCATCAGTTCAGGACTACCAAGTAAATCATCCAGCTTTAGTGGCACCATCCCATTGTTTTTATTTCCACCAAGAAATTCTGAGGGAATCAGCATTTTGAAGTGGGCATCACCTATCAGCTTCAGAAGATACTTTGTCTCTGTATCCGTTGTTGCCAATGGAAATGACAACCTCACCAGCTTCTTTTTCATACTCTCGGATGCAAATTCTTCCATATTTGCTATTTCTTGTTTAAACGAAAATAAGCTCGTTTCCCATCCTTTTAGAAAATCTAGTGAAAATAATCCAGTTGATTTCATTGGCTTAGCTGTTCTCAAGATTCTTTACCTGTCCCCAGAGCTACATCCATAGAATCCTCTGGGTGGTTCTGATGGAGACAAGCTTTCATTCACTTTAGGAAAAATAGATGATAGGAAATGATCATCCTTTACTAACAGTTGCAAGTTTTTGGATTGGAGCATGTAATTCACTACATCATCCTCAAAACCTAAAATACACCCTAACATAACCACCTCACATAAACCTGTAACAAGATCAGGATGGTGAGGCCACAAACCAGCTGAAATTTCGTCTGCAAAATCAATTGCTAAGGACATGGTTTCCTTTGGATTGTGTGGATCATATTTTTTGATCAAAATTCACTTCTTACACTTTTCCCATCTCACCAAACTGGTTTTTCTTCCTTTAAACTTATCTTCCACACCATTTTCTGTTGGTACTGAAAGTGAGTACTCAACTGTAAATGGTTTAGTAGTGTCATAGTTAGACTCAACAAGAGTACTCATATTTTGATGCCTTATATCAGGTGGCAATTTGGAGAAAGGGTGTGCAAGATATACTAAAATAATTCTGTAGAGTCCCATTTCGACCATCCCCTTTTCTGCAGGAATCTTTTGCAAAGAGATGTTTTTTGGAACAGAGATATCAACCTTTTTTTGTTGCTTGGGATATGTTCCGAGCTCCAAGATGGGTATGAATTAAGAACAATGGGTCCAATGGTATCTTGGGATTAGGAGGGTTAGGATGCCATGAAATTTTTGGGCTTGCAGAAGATCCCATGAACAACTCTTTCAACTTGAAGTCATCAGGAGTAAAGGTTTCATTTGGGGCACCTAGTTGGATATCTCCAGAGCTTGTGTAAGCTGGAAATTTCAAAGGTCTTCTTTCAAGACATCGCTTTATTTTATCAGATAATTTGGTCCAGTGTTTTAAAAAATTTCTCCAAACTAAGCAGCATTTTGTTGCGGAAACTTGATGATCACTGGATACCCAATCTAGCCACAGACTGCAATAATGTCCAATTTTGGGATAAAGAGGCACACTAAGAGAACAAGAGAAGAAATGAAGTCATTCCTCGTCATAAAAGTTTTCCAGGATTTCTAATCTATGGTGGAAAAGGTAATTTTCATCATGAACTAGACACTGCTTTGAATCCTTCCATTCACCCCTAAGTCCACCATCAAGAAGAATCCTTATTTTAATAGAGCTACTATCGACATGCTTCCATTAAAAGTTATGAAGATATTCGTAAAGTCTGGTTATCACTGGCAATTCTGTGTGCATTTGGATATGTTTAGTGATAACATCACATCCTTTCCCAAACTCAACCACCACTCCCATCTGTTGGAGGGCCCGCTTGAAATCATCAATGGGTTTGTCATAGAATGAAATATCAATGAAGGGAAGGTCGTTTAACTAAAAACCAGTAGATTTCCATTCATAATTGAATTAAAAAAAAAAAAACATGCTAGGAGATTGGTACCCCCAATGTGTTTTTAGCCATTTTCCTTCAGTTATGCTCCTTTTGAACTCTTCAGGGAACATCTCAAGGTAGTTTACTATCAAATACTCTATCCACTGCAAGAGAAAAATGAATTTATCTTAATCAAGAGGAGAGGAAATTCTAGGCAAGACAAGATCTAGTGGTCTTAGAATGGAATATCCACTGCTCCAAGCCCATTTTTGATCAATGGCTAGAGATTATCTGCCACTTCCAGCCCATAAGGACAATGAGGTGGTTTTAGATAAGCCCTTGACATGGCAACTATCTAATGCTCAGCCCATGGATTGCTTCCAAATAGCTTTCCCCACTCACTTATGGATGTTGGCACAAGTTTTGCTTTGAAACTATTTACTACATATCTAGAGTCATTAACTACTGGAAAATATGCAGATAAACTCTAAAAATCTCTCCAGTCCATATGGTTGTTGGTGTAGGAAAAATACTAAAATTGAGTGACAGTGACAACAAATTTCTTAATTTTTGAAAGCTTAACTTGTTCTATGAGTTTCTTACTAGATCTTGCCACAGAAAGCTCAGTGATTTGAGCATAGCCATTCAACCATCCTATTAACATTGAAAGTCTTTGAGAATCCAATTTTATCATGGTCATTTGCGTGCCACCAAGCATGAATTTGAAATTTACCACACATCCAAATTCCCCACTCCATCTTCCCAACCATGAAATATGCCCCATCTCAGAGGAAAAAATATTGGGTATGGCTATTTGATATATCTGATAAACTAGCCCAATCCATGTTGTCATCATTAACAAAAGTAAAGAGAAGAAAATTTTGGAGAAAAGTTGAAATGCCTTTCTCCCAGTGTTGAGCAAGAAAGCACAAAAGTTGCACATATAAATCATGTGATAGACTTGCAACCCAACCAGATCTGTGAAGAAGGAAATGGGAGTACCATTGGTAAGGCACATATCTCACCCCCAAGAATTGCAAGATGTGTGAAAACTAATCCTCCCTCATGCAGGAATGTACTATGAATACCCTAGTTGACAATAGAAAACTAGGACTCTCTAAGCCACTTTCCGAAGCATTATCTAGTATGTCTTTGAAGGAGCGAAGTATTCTGCGAGATTTTTTAGGCATAAAATAAGCATTACGAGACTCACATAAGATTACTTCTTCTTCCTTCATGTATAGAAAGGATGTGCATGCATCACTGTCTACCAGCAAGCTCAAGTATATGAAAAACGAGAATGATTACAACCTTGTAGATTGCAGTCACTGGTACCTCCCTCATCTTCGAGATGTCTGGAACAAATTTCTTTAGGGCCTTATTATTTGATTCCATTCACTATGCAATTAATGGTACTGACTATCCTATATCTTGTGTTCTAGGGTTTACATAGATTTAGGGTTTTATTTTCAGATCTCAATATGTGAAATACCTAATCTATAAATAATTTATAATATGTAATAAAAATCTTTAAATATAAAAAATATAATAATACATTTATTACCAATACCATTTTAACTTCAATCTCAATCTCAATTTCAACATATATCATTCTTCCTTCTTCCCTCTGGCCAAGAGGCATCACTCTGCGCTTTCTATCAACATCTATAGTGCCAAGATCCAATATATTTCAAACCTCAAGTGTCACTCACACTTCCTTTCTAATATGTTGATTTTTCATCTCAAGTTGGGTGGTATCTCAGTGTCATTTTTCTGTATGCAAAAGAGCATACTGATCCTGTTTTCTCCTGAAAGAAATATCGCTCTTCTCTTCTGTTGCACAACTGGCAATGAAGCAAGGTCTTGTCTCGGGGAATGAATATCTCTTTTTGAGTAGACATCGAATTGCGAATCTAACAATGTTGATAGGGATTGATATGGTGTAAAGTTGTATCGAAATTTATGCACAGAATAAGATAGACATCGATTTCACTACACATATCTTTCTTAGCAACTATTGGATCTCTTTAAGAATCTTACGACGTTTCATTTGCAACATCTGGTGATAGTGCAATTTCTAGTAAATAAAAAAAATCTTCCTAAAATTTTTAATCCTAGCTCTTATAGTTATTTACCTCACTTTCATTTAAAAACCAATATATATATATATATATATATATATATATATATATAACTCCACTATGTATGTCAGCTTAATCACCTTTAAGGTGACTCCTCCAAATGATGACGTCTTTCTTTGAAGATCCAACGCATTTCCAAAAAAACATAACTTGGTTAATGATCAATAGGAGAAGAAAATATAAAGTTTACATCTCGTGAAAGATAGAAGAAGCAAAGTAACTTAACAAAAATTTCGGATTTGTTGAAAAATCACAATTGACTATGGGCCTCTTAGTTTATTCGATTCTATTGGTAACCTGTGTGGGAGACTTAAAGAGGATACAATTAAAAAAGAAAAGTATGTAGAAGTGAAGTAGTACAAGAAAAGGTTCTTATGATATATATCTTTGCCATTAATTTGAAATTCTCTGAAGTAATAATATGTTGTTAGTACCTCGGGTTGGACGAAGCATGAGTTTAGGGATGTTCTGGGCCATGCTAAGTTTGTAATAATAGCCTAGGTAGTCGAGTACAGAGGAAGCAAGATAGTTTGAATATTTGTGATGATTCTTTGTGATTGAACTGATTTCCATCTCTATTTCTAACTGTGTTACAATATGGTATTCTCCTTTGTTAATTAGTCTGAGACTTTCCTTAACCGTTGTACTTAAATATTTTAATGATTTTTGGGTGTAAGGCAACGTATTTTAAAGTCAAGAAAAAGGGTTAGTAACTGTCCAATAAAAAAAAGGAACAAGAGATCAAGTTCTTAAGAAGGCAGAAACATTGGGTAAAGGCATGGATAGCTAACAATTAGCCAAGTTCTGGGACAAGTTGTAGCTTGTAAGAGCTCTAGATCAATACTCTCTAATGATGGTTTAAGAAGTTAAGTGTGCAAAACCTCAAGAAGAAAATAGTTATTGTGTGGAAAGTCAAGGGGTTGTTCTTGAAGTAAATTATAGAGTAGTTGTTGTAGTACCCTATTATCCTAAAGTATAAGAGATCTTTAGTGAACAACATAAGGAACCCTAATTCTAGCCATCTTCCGAGTAGTAAGAATACTAGTGGAGAGTGGCCCTAGAATTCCACATTATCTTAAAAAGTATTGAAGACATCTTGGAAGGATTGTGCTAATTGAATATTTGATGAGTTGCTAAGTTTTTTTATAATACTTGAAGAATTGATTGAAGATCATACCTACGATTGTTGGAGAATTATTAAGGACATATCTTGAAAGATATTCTTGTATCATATCTGGAACAAACAAGAAGTATCTTCCGCTGAGTTTTCAAAGCCTTCATGAGGCAAACTTTAAGAAGTCTTCTTGGGTGATATGAAGAGTCTTGGAGACACATTTTGAGGTTTATAAAGGTGTCATTGATAAGATAGTGCTATGGACAATATTTGAAGGCATTGATTGAAGAAAATCTTGAAGACATCATCAAGGCTTGTGTAGAAGATTTTGGAAGTGTTGAAGAACCATTCAACCTACATTGAAGTGTTGAAGAAAATTAGAGAGGGTTGGAGCCCTAGAGGATAGGAGTCCTCAAGAAGATCACTTAATTGGGTGATGTGCTAGTGGAGAGGGTTTGAGCCCTAGAGGTTGGAGCATTGTGGAAGATAGGGTTGGAGCCTTGTTAATTCCAAGTTGGAGGTTGACAAAGTACAGGATGGAAACTAATGGATGGGAGATTGGTGTCTTCATCTAGGTTGGAGCCCTAAGCATTATTGCATTTGATTTATTGTGAAAAGAGGATTGGAGTACTAGATATTTTTTATTAATAAAATAATTATTCTATCATTGTTCATTGTGTGTTCTAATTATAAGTGATCTTAACTAGTAAAAAATTAACAATTGTAAATATATAGTGATTCACCCCCTCAGTATTTCCAATAATTTATTTATTTTTAGAGATTTATTATTTTATTATTATGAAAATAACTTTTATCATATAAATTAATTTGTATATTTCATTAAATGAAAATTAATATTTCACTATAATTTTGATAATCATATTTAAAAATACTAATAATATCTATCATTATTATACTACAAAAAATAGTTATATATATATATATATATATATATATATATATATATATATATGGTATTCAATGTCCAATGAAAAAAATAATTGAAAGTTAAAAAATATCAACTATAAAAGGAATTTAGTCAATTCTTAACATAAAACAAGAACAACACAATTTACCAATGTGGTTGATATAAGGGAATAGGCTTATTGAAACATATCTACAACCACATTTGCCAATGTGCTTGTTATATGTCGATAGAATTATATCCACCACCCATCACATTAATAATTGTTAGGTGTATTTTATTAAAAACTAACTATTTCTCATTATTAATAACTATATTTATATTAACATTATTTTGTATATTAATATAATATTATTTATTACATAAAATATTATTAAAAACTATAATATAATTCACATATAACATAACAATAACATTTAATCATTATTAATAGTATGTATTTATCTCTCACCATTATGTTATCGTCAATAATTATTATATATTTATTAATATAATTGTCAATATATTTTATATATTTACTTGAAGTATAATGATAATATTAACTGTATAGAGATTGTAACATATTATAATATTATTTGGAAATTATATATATATATATATATAATTATATAATTTAATAATAATATATTATAAAATTTAAATCCTAGAGTTTAGTATTATAAAACTTAGAGTTTAGTCTTATAAACTCTATGTTTTAAACCTTCATATATTGAACCCTAAGGTTTATTAATTTCTACAGTTTATTATTTCTTTGTGATTTAAATATTGATCCCAAGATATTAATAATCCTAGGAATTGATATTTTAAACCCAATATATTAAAAAACCAAAGGGATTAAATTATAAACCCAAGGAATTATTAATATTATAAACTAAAGCAACTAATAAGCCCAAGGGTTTAATATTATAAACCCAATGAATTAATAAATCAAGGGATAAATATTATAAACCTAAAGAATCAACAAACCCAAGGAATCAATATTAAAAACACGTGAGATTAATAAATCCAAACAATTAACATTTTAAAAAGAAAGGGATTAAAAAACCCATGGGAGTATTAATATTATAAACCCAACGAATTAGTAAACCCAAGGTATAAATATTAAAAACTCAAGAAATTAATAAACCCTAGAAATTAATGTTTTAAACCCAATGGATTAATAAACCCAAGAGATTATTGTCCACCCAGGGGGGGCGCGGGCGAGGGTTAAACTTAAGGAGAAGGTAAGAGCCTAGGAAAAGTTAGAATTTGAATTAGAGGAAAGGCGCTTAGATGATAGAAAGTGGATGGTGGGTTTCCAGGATTGACTTAATTGATATCCATCATCTCGGGTAAATTTCTTAGGATGTTTTTCAATTTCAAGGGCTTCCCTAATGACCCGGTTGGAGTGGTATGGGGCAGATGCTAAGATTTTAGATTTGTCAAAACAAATAAGGTGTTTGGTAGAATGTGAATGCTCAACAATGCCAGATTTTGGAATGTGGTTATGGATGGTGTCAGCCGCATTTTAAAGGATCTGTTGGTTTTTCATGTGTAATACTTTCCACAGAATGAGGGGATCTGATAAACCTCGAGACCTAACATAGGGTCATTTTTATCCTTGGCTGATCTGAAGAGTTGGCTAAGGGTTCTCTGTGGCTTAAAGAAGGTTTTAATGTTATTTTTGGAAAGCATCATGGATAAATGATCAATGACCCCTTGAGTGTAAGGAAAGGTTACCTTGGCTATGGGAGGGAGGTTAGGAAGGCTTTTAGGACAGGGATTGAAGCTAGAGTGGAAGACATTATTGATCTGGGAAGAGGAGTAAACATTATACTTAAGAGTACTAGAGCTATGGGATTTTTCTTTGGGAAAGGATTGGGAGAGGAGATTTGAATGGCTTGGGAAACAAGGTTTTTAAGAACGACATATTTTTTAGCAGGATGGTGGTGGGAGTTAGCATGAAGTTACTTGTCCATATGAGTCTTCTTTTAGTAGACTTGGTGGGTTAGGGAGCCATCAGAGAAGCACGAGACAAGGACATCCAGAAAAGGAAGGGATGTGTTCTATTTCAACTCCATAGTGAACTAGATGTGGGGGGAGATGCTATATGACAAAGGTTTCATCTACAATATGCTTCCAACATTTAGGCTTGAGCTGGAAGGTTTTAAGGGCCTTGGTTTAAATTTTCTCCATAAAAATGTTAGTGACAATAGGGAATATGGAAGAGCCCATGGTTTTTCCCTCAGTTTGTTGATAAAAAACCCCTTCAAAGGTAAAAAGGGTGGTGGTTAGACAAATTTTGATAAAGGTTAAGATATTTTTAAGTGTAATGGTTACTCCTCTTCCCATATCAATAAGGTCTTCCTCTCTAGCTTCAACCCCCACCCTAAAAACTTTCCTAACCCCCCACCCTTAGCCAAGGTAACCCTTCCTTAAATTTAAGGGGTCATTGATCATTTATCCAGGATCCTTTCCAAAAAGAACATTAAAACCTTCTTTAATCCCTAGAGAACCCTCAACCAACTCTTTAGATCAGCCAAGGATAAAAATGACCCTATGTTAGGTCCTAGGGTGTATGAGATCCCATGCTCTTGTGGAAAGTCTTAAATAAGACAAACTGGCATATCATTTAAAAATCAGCTGAAAGAACACATGGTTGACACCATCCACAACCGCATTGCAAATCTTACCATTGTTGAGCATTCATATTCTAGCAAACACCTTATTTGTTTTGACAAATCTAAAATCTTAGCATCTGCCCCATACCACTCCAATCGGGTCATTAGGGAAGCCCTTGAAATTGAAAAACATCCTAACAACTTTAACCGGGATGACAAATATCAATTAAGTCAACCATGGAAACCCACCTTCCACTTTTTATAATCTAAGCGCCTTTCCTCTAATTCAAATTCTAACTTTTCCTAGGCTCTTACCTTCTCCTTAATATTAACCCCTTGACCCTCCTCCCCCTTTCACCTTTAAATTCTTTAAAAAATTATTTGATTATATTCCTCTTCTCTTAGCCTATCCTCATCAATTTTTAATTATTTAATCAATTTAATGCAAAAATCCCCTCTAAATTCCATCATTGTCATTTCTTTACCATTTCATTTCTTCACTAACTATATAATGACTCCAATTCATAGATTTAATATTTGATTATATTCCTTGAATTGAATTCTATAATTTTGTCATATTATAGATCCAACATAATAATAGATCTATATATAATTATTTAACCCCTTTCTTGAAATTTGACCAATTCAATTCAATTTAATTCTTTTAATAAAATTTATTTCCAATCTCCATATTTATTTTTTTATAAATATAACAATCCATGGTTATCTCATATTAAATAAATAATTTAATTCTTAGTTTTTATATTTAAATTTAAATTTAAATAATTCAATCATCTCTTTCACTTAGTTAATATATTATCATTCCCATTATTCTCCATCTCTCTAATGGCTCTTTTTTTATTAAATAAATTGATTTTGATTTTGATTTTAAATTTAAATAAAACAATCATCTCTTTGACTTAGTCAATTCATCAATGTTCCCTAATTTTCCTTCTAGCTAATGGCTAGTTTTCTCCCATTACCTATATATTCTCGTCCAACACTCTTCCTATCATCTATTAAGCTTCTTGCTCCTAAATATGGGTGAATTGTTCACTCGAAACGTCGGTCCCTTCAATCCAAAGACATGTTTCCATAAATTCTCAACAACATGTATGTGATTGTGGAAATATACACACTTTAATATTACTACTATTATCTAATGTTATTATTTTTATTATTAATTAAATTTAATATCATTATTGATAAAAAGTATTAATAAAATTAATACAACTATTAATAATATTAACTAATAACAATCAATTAATTATTTAACAATAATTAATTAATTATTAGTATTATTATATATTATAAAATAATATATATATTTTTAATTTATATTAATAAATTAATATTAAACCAAAGGAATAATTAACCAAAGGTATTAATACTAAAAATCCAAGGGATTATAAGCCCAATAGAATAATATTAAACCCAAGAGATAAATATTATAAACCCAAGGTATTTAAACCCTAAGATAAATATTTGGCGGCTAGAGTCCCATATCCAAAGGGTAGAAGGTATTTTTCAAATGATAAAGGTGCCCATTTTCTCCCATGTTTGTCGCACAAGCAATAAGCTTGCAGATCACTAGGAAAACCATGCTATATATGCTCAGTGCATGTCCTTGGAGTTCAATAGGTCTGAGCTAATTCCTATGCAACTGAGAACTGCTTCTGAGGACATTTCCAACCAAGACTTAATCCATACGATGGGTGAAATTTTAGAACAATCAAGTCGACAAGAGTGCTCCGGGTGGTTTGGCTCTCCAGCTAGAAGGCCATGCGTCGACCATAGCCCAAAAATATGATCCTTTTAATATCAACATGCCTGGATCCCTCTCCACCATTGTGAGTCAATACACCATCCTTGGGATTATGATGACATTCGATCATTACATGGTCATCCATCCTTAAGGTGATTTGAGCAATATTAATACCCCTGTGTATGAAGGGAGTATACATCTCACTGTTTTCATGGAGACTACCAACATGTTTTGTGCGGTTGGTTGAGCGATGGTGTATGTTCGCTATAATGCTGCTCATCTTTGCAATACTATGGTAGCCAATGACTATGTTGACATTTGGAAAAATTCTCTTTTCATCGAACGGGAGATCACGCTTAGAAATAAAATGATCATTGTTACACGTTATTTTGTCACTGTGACATTTAACCGTCAATATAGGTTCATCACTACTTATATTGTGCTCCCTTAGAAGTAAAAAACCCTAATGTTCCTAAATCAAGTCTTGGAATTGGAGAAAAGCTCATTAAAACCCTTAAACATATAACTCTGCACTTTTCCTAGCCCTTTCTTGTGGGTCCGCAAATACTTTCTCTATAGCCTCCGGCAGCTCCCACACGTTCTGCTTATAAAACCTGCAGACCCCTGTAAAAAGTCAAATAAAGGAAAAAGAAAGTTCTAGAAGCCCAACTGGTCGAATATTATCCCAACTGGAAGCTTCTAGAGGTGTGATTAGCTCAAGCTTTATCCCTCCACTCATGGAGCTTATCCGTTGGTCCATGGAGCTCAAATCCCTTCATGAGAGAAATCCAACCCCCTCTTCATGGAACTGAAACTACCTCCATTTCCCTATAAATTGAGCTCATGTTTCAGTCTCAAGGGTAGACATACATGTTAATTGTTGAAGGAATTCTCAAGAGAGCATACTCTCTACACTAGTTGTTGTTGGCATGAGAATGATCACACCCTTATGTCCATAACTACATGTTGGTTCAAAGAGAGGAAGGCCTATAAAAATACAGGAGGAATGATTGTTCAGGACCCCAGGAGAAACTCGTATGACCTCAAGGCATCAGGTTGTAAAGTTACTCTTTTCATTCAAAGATAATACATATGGATCTCCTTTTCTCATTGAGTTGTTCTTGTGCTTATTTGAATAATTCAATACTTGGACTCCTTGATCACTAAGTTATATTAGTTGTTCTTAATTATTATATGTTGCAGGTGCTTTTAATTCTGTTGTCTATCATTGATTGCAGGTTCTACTTACTGAAGAAGCCTCTTTGGAGCGTCTGGATAAAAGAATGCACCGAACGTTGGATTTCATGGTAGGGGCATGTCCTCTTTCTTTGTTTATAATAATTCTGAATTGAAAATAATCTAGAGAAAATGATTTACAAATCATATGTTTATTTCTATTTATTCATAGAATACTAAGGAGATCTCTCTTTTCTGCAAGAGAGATTTATCCGCATAACAAAATGACGACTCCGCTGGGGATTAGAACTTAGTTTTCCTTTTTATTTTTCAGTTTGAATTTTGAGAGTTTTCTAATTTTGATTTGTCTAAGATTGGGTTGGGTTAGATAACTTCTAGGAATCCCTGAAAAGTAAAAGTTGAATATTTATTTTTTCTTCACTTTTCCTTGCCTCCCCAGTTTTTATTTGAAAACAGTACGGTAGCATCCGCAGTTTTTAGTTCAAAACAGTGCGGTACCACACTATTTTCCTTTAAAACCTGCGTACTTGTGGAATTTTTTTGAAAAAAATAGAATTCTCGTTTTAGGAGCAAGATTATCATATTCCCTATGTTTTCAACAACTTGTGAGTTTGTGTGATTTTTCATCTGATTTGCATTTTATGAGTGACTATTTTCCTTACTTTCTTGTTGCTCCATATAAGATGCCTTCATATACCTCTGCTTACTGATATGATGATGATCTCTTTCTGAGCCATTAAAATTATTGCAGTTATGAAACTTGATTTTGTTTTCATTTGCAAATTTAGAAGATCTTTTTAGCTTACTAAAGCCTGATTGTGACACCAAACCATTTTTTTGGATCGTTTTATTCCTGCTGTGATAAGTAGAAATTCTTCTTGGTTCAATCACATGCTAGGAGAAAATGTCCTTAAAATTTCTAGATAGACTTCAAAATTAGATTTTTTCTTTGATTTTGAATTTTATGTTTTTAGGAATTGTTATTTTCTTTTGGAAATAGTTTGTTTATTGATTTTTAGTTTCTAATTTGATTGATAAAGGAATTTCATTTCGAATGAACAATTGATCATTTTTTTCGCGAAATTGAGTTCTCAAAGAAATTGTCTTCTTTTCAAATATTTTTGTTTATGAAATAAATAATTGGTGCTTTGAAAGTTTAAAATCTCTCAATCTTTCCTTTAAATAATATTCATTGAAAATAAAAGAGTCGAACTACTCATTTAGATGCATTTAGTGTATTTTTTAGTCGGGTCATAAACATCATTGAAGTTTCATTTACATACCTTTTGTCTTAAGCAACAACGAAATTAAAAACAACACTTTAATTAAAATCAATCTAGATATTTTACATTTTCTAGGGCTCTTTTCCACCAACATAGCTTAGGCTAGTGTCTTGGAACAGGTTGTAATTAACATTCCAAGACAGTTCAAACAAACAAGTAGAAATCTTGCAGTAGGAAAATCCAATTGGTCAGAGTGATGATCTCATTGGGAAGGACAACAGATGTGCACGTATTAAAAATGGTAAATCTCGGATAGACCATTGTCGAGGAGCCTGGGGTCACTTGTTGGTAAACCTTGGATTATCTCAAGGAACCTTCAAGGGGATTGAGATAGTTACTTCGCCCTTGCATGTATATCAAATCGTAGACTGTTCCCCCAGGTACATTTGTTCCCATTGGTGACCTTAGTGACTATAAAATTTATGATTTTTTCCCAAGGTGAAGGTGGAGGGAAGGTCCCACTGTACCTGGAGAAGACCTCGAATAGACTCACTTGGAATTTCCGGAGGGTCCTCTTCACTTCGAGATAGTTTAAGTGGAGAGACTTGCACCAGACTGTTTCATTAAGTAGGTTTTCGGGGTAACTTTTTCAACCTACATTTCCACATTAGAATTCTACGACATTGGATTTCATCACTAACTAGTATTTTTAGTGTGGTAATCTATTGTTTGTGTGTGGATTGATCTCTTAGATTTTGTAGGAGTGTGATCAATTTGATTGTTTCCTTAGAGGCTTGAGGATATTTTCTTGAAATTTTCTTTGATTTCATGTGTTTAATTTTTAATTGTGGTAGAATTACCTAGACAATCACGTAGAATGCAGGGGAAACCCCCTGAGTACACACAAAGCCAGTTATAAAAGCTTAAATATGAGAAAGGACAATCATCAGGGACTAGATCAACTAAACAAGAGGAGACATCATTAATTATACACCCTGATTACGAAGTAGAACAACCTCAAACAACAGAAAGTTCTCAAATAAAACTTACAATTTCTGAACTAGTTGAACTTGCTTCTACAACTAGTGAAGTATCATCGCCTAAGATTTCTAAACCAGAAACTGAAACTAATATATCTCAATTTGCTTCGGATTTCATTAATCCAACCCCTAGTTGTCCTCATTCACCTCGATTGAAGTTTCGCATCACAGAGAACCTTCCTCCTGGCCTCATTAGCATTGAAGAGATTACTGACACTGAAGAAGAGGTTGTACTCCCTTCACGTTAAGAATCTTTAGAGCTTAGGCATAGTGAATCGATTTACTATAGCCCTTTCAAACATGATCCTTGGTATTCTCAGTTAACCGACTCTCTACACAATTCTGGGCTTAACTATTCGCCACCCCGAATTCCATTTTACACTATACCAAGAGGTAATTACAAACCTTTATTCAACATGTATGGTGAGTCATCCATGTTTTCTGCATCGACAAAAACTCATTTGTATGGTGGTCTGTTTGTTCCGTAGGGGTACCAGTCGCTTTCTGGTACTTTCTGAAGAGCGGCTCCTTCTCCCAAAAAAATTATACAATCACCTGGTCCAAATGAACCAAAAATTTGAACGCGGAACAAGTTTACATGATGTCTAGAAACATTCCTAACCCTGACCCTCAAAGTAGTAACTTACCGCCTTGGGAGCATCCTCAAGGTAGTAATTTACTACTCGGGGTGAAACCTCAAGGATAAGACATACCTCAAGGACAATATTAACCTCAAGGGCAGTACTCAATTCAGGGTCTGCAACCTCTTCAAGGACAGTACCCTATGCCAGGAAAACAATCTTTTCAAGGATTGTAGCCTCCTTCAGGGCAACAATTCTATCAGGAAAAACAATTGTATCAGGGAGGTCAATATTTTCGTGGGAATTATCTAGCCAAATATCAAACATACATTCCAAATTATCAACTTGGTTATGATCCATCCTATGCAGCACAAACTTCAATGGGAGCTCCATATCCTAGAGTAAACACGGTGTGGAATCCAACACAAAATCAACAGAATTTGCAACCTAACGTGAAAGTACCATATAATCAGCCTGGTTAGCCAATTGCTTACAATCAAATCCAGCAACCTATCCAACCTATGCTTCAAGTTATACCACAGGTAACTACACCTAGTAATGTTCAGCAGCCTGGTCAGAGTACACCTAGGACTCCACCTCAAACTGCTACACCAACTTCTGTTCAGGCTACAACACCTATCCCTGGAATTTCTACAGCCCCTATTTCTATAGCCCCTAAAGTCTCTACTCCTCAACCTGGACCCACGGTTTAGACTATTGCTCAGATGCCTACGGGACAACCTGGTACAAGTAAAATTGTAACAAGCCAACCACAGTTTGTTTATCAACCATATCAAGGGCAGTATGAATATGGACCTGTAGTACAAAATCCAGTATACCAACATCAACTGTACCCTGGTTACACTTATTAGGTACCAGCTCAACCTCAATATGGTCTGGTCAATCCTAGTTATTCGAGAGGCATTCCAATCCCAAATGCACGGGCCATTCCAGGTTATCCTGGATATCCTCCTCATAGTACTGGTATAGTTCCATAAGGTTATCAATTTTCTCATCATGATCCTAATTGTCGATTACCATTCATAGCAACTTTGGACTTACCTAATTTGTTGCGCCTAACGAATGATCTAATTTGTTATCTTCCGTATTGGCCACCAATTCCGAATAAGTTTCCTAGTGATATTCCTAAGTTCGAAGGTAAATCAGGAGAGGACCCCTCAAACCATGTCATGAATTACCACCTCTGGCGCGCATCCAACTCTTTAATCGACGATTCAATTCAATTAAGATTGTTTCAAAGAACACTGATAGGCTTAGCTTCCAGAGGTTATATTGAATTACCACGTGGCTCTTTCAACAATTTCAACACATTAGCAATGGCTTTCTTAACACACTTCCAGTTTCCAGTCCGATACGACAACGACACAGAACTCTTGAATTCATTAAAAAAATCTACGTCTACGTACATATCTAATCACATACATGAATGGAGATGTAGAAGACATTTAGTGAAAGTCTTTATTCCAGATCAAATTTTGGCAGTATGGTTTATCAAATCATTGCTTCCAAATATCACTGAAGATGTGGATAAGGGAGGAGTTGTTACGGAAGAATAGGTCATTGCTCAAGATCAGTACCTAGACCTTGTATATACACAGTCCGGTACGTTATAGGAAAAAAATCCTGACTTACCACATCCTGGTCAAAAAACTACAACTCCTTCAGGTTCTCATGCTACAGACGGTGTCATTGGTTTAGTTAGCGCTAATAAGACTAAGAAGAAGTCTTCAAAAAATACTTCTCTTATTATAAATTTACCAGATTCACCGAAAGGAGATTCTTCCCTTGAAACGTTTTTAGACATTCACGCTATAGATTCATCTACAGCAAAATCTAAAATTGGTAATAAGAATTAAAAAAAAAAACGACATCTCTAAAAGAGAAAAACAAAAAGAATGAACCAAATGACGATAAGCGGGAACCTGGTTATCCTTGTATTATCTGTGATGAGGATCACTTTACTAAAGAGTGCCCACTTCCATCAGAGGTCTCTAAATTAATCAAAGGTTCCCCCACACCCGTTGTCTTAAAGGATCCTTTTCCTACTCAAGATAGAAAAATGACAAGATCTTCTTCGAATTCATTGGCAAATATTTTGATGATGTCTGAGGTGATGGTTGTGACACGATCGCAAGACTATGGAAGTAAAAATCCTATAAACGGTAAAGAGATAGAAAATTCTAATCCAACACCAACTGTATCTCCTTCGGTTTCCGATCCACTTCATATCGAGAAACATAATTCTGATCTAGTAATTAAACCGCCTGCAAAAGGTGTACTTCGGAAATCATATTTCAATCCACATGTGAGAGCTACTCATAACTACAACATTGTTGAGGACTTGGCGATATCCCCCTCAGCAATGTCAGCCTTAGAAGTGCTACAATCATGTCCATCACAAAGGAAATTTCTATTATCAGCTATTGGAGCTATTGATCCTCAGGATTATAATCTCATGGTCTTCGATATAGAAAATGTTACACTAAGACTCCCTGATCAAATGGATTTTCAGATTCCAGTATTAGTAAAAAACAGACGTTGTTTTTGTACTGTGATTGATGAGGGGGCATCCATGTGCATAATATCGTTAAACTGTTAGAAATCTCTTGGTTCTATGACACTCAACCAATCTCCAACAATCCTTAAAGCCTTTGATGGAAGAGGATTCCATCCATACGAAATACTTCAGGATCTACCTATAGAAGTAGAAGGAAAAATAGTTGATCTAGATGTGGAATTTTTTGATGCCCCTCTGGATTAAAACCTTCTTTTGGATTGTAGTTGGTCTTATGCCATGAGTGTTGTCGTTTCATCTGTCTTTCGGTTAATCATGTTTCCTCATAAAGGAAATATTGTGAAAATCGATCAGATGCCATATTATTCATCCATCCTTGCTTCTACAGACAGTATCCAACATGTTGGAAAATCGACTATCCCATATGAAGATGTTGGTGTAGGTTTAGTAAAGGACTCTTCTCTGATGGGAACTTTCTCTATTCCTCCACCCAACGTACCATGTACGATTTCTAACATCAATATGATTTCATCAAGTACTATACCTTTTGATGACACATGGATAGTGCCTTCAGAGTCATAAATGGATTCTTTCAAAGGCAAGATGCCTTTGAGTCCTTTTGAAGTGGAATATGTAGTAGTACATTTTTTTTCCGACACAATTTAAACTACTCCTGATCAAATGAATGTGATCTCCGAAGAATCTTCTTCACTATGAAGCTCGGCCTGGACATCACTTTCTGATCCCTTTCAACATGTGTTTCACACTGATGAAAGTATTCGAGAATTTTTGTCGATGGATGAATTACCTTGGGAAGATCTACATCACAGATCTTCGTTTTTTCTTGAGCTTTATAGGTTTGAAAATGATTTTTGTTTATTTTTACAATTGATTATGTCAAGGAACCCCAGAATCTCGTATCGATTACAAATTTGGATTCTGAGATTAATTTGGGAAACATTTCTACAACTGTTCCCATCGACATATCAATTAATTCAGGAATTGTTGAAAACATTCACATAGGTGCTTCTTGTACAATTGATGAGATTAATACATATAAATCCCTATTTCAAGAATTCCGAGACATATTTTCCTGGTCTTACGAAGAGATGCCAGGAATCGATCCAAAGATTGTAATTCATGAAATTAAGACATACCAGGATGCCAAGCCTATTAGACAAATATTACGTCTGATACATCCAATAAAATTTGTTGCTATTAAAGCTGAAGTTGAGAAGCTACTGCAGGCAGGATTTATTTATCCAATTCCATTGACAAATTCGGTATCTAATATAGTTCACATTATGAAGAAACAAGGGACTGTACGAGTATGCGTCGATTATAGGGATATCAATAAATCATGTCCAAAATACAATTATCCCACCCCTTATATCAACCAAATCATTGACAATTGTGCCAGAAATGAAAAATTCTCATTTATGGATGGATTTTATGGATATAATCAAATTAACATACTCCTTGTTGATCAACCAAAAACAACTTTTATATGTCCGTGGGGGACATTAGCTTATTGCAAATTACCTTTTGGATTAAAAAATGCTGGTGCAACTTTTCAAAGGGAAATGTCTTATGCTTTTCATGATATCAAACATATTGTACAACCTTATCTGGATGATTTACCTGCTCACTCATTTCATAGGGATGATCATCCTACACACTTGAGAGATATTTTCATGTGATGTAGGCATTACGAGATACATTTGAACCCGCACAAATGTGTTTTTTTGTGAGAAATCAGGACAATTACTTGGATTCATCGTTTCCAAAGTCGACATTCATGTCGACCCCTCGAAAGTTGAGGCCATCATCAATTTACCTCCTCCTTCCACACTTCACCAACTCCAAAGTTTGCAAGCGAAAGTAAACTTTCTACGTAGGTTTATTCCGAACTATGCTGAGTTAACAAAAGGTTCCTTTTATTTGGGATGAGATTACTGATCAATCTTTTCATGCTTTAAAACACACATTAAGCCATGCACCATTATTGCATCCACCCAATTATCAACAGGACTACTTTTTATACTTAGCAGCCTCTGATTCCACCATTGGAATGATTCTAGTTCAAGAGGATGAATCTCACAATGAATATGTGATCTACTATCTAAGTCTGAATCTGAAACCGACATAAATTAAATATTCGCCTGTGGAGAAATTGGCCTTGGCAGCAGTTCAAGTTGTCCAATGATTATGTCACTACATATTACCACGTAAGACAACTGTGATATCTAATTGCAACCCGATGATGTATATTTTGACAAAAAAATTACTCGGGGGAAAATACTCTAAATGGATTGTCATCCTACAAGACTTTGATTTGGAATTCGAGAAATCTAAATCAAAGAAATCATTGGTGTTTGCAGAACTCATGTGTGACGTTCCCAATACCGAGACAAAAACTGTGGTAGAGAATCCCATAGCAGATGAATCTCTATTTCTTATCAGTACTTTAGATCCATGGTATGTAGATATCATCATCTATCTTCAAACCCAAACCTTTCGCCTTGAGCTTTCACGTTCAGATTGATGGAGAATCCGGTATCAATCCCAACAATACAATATTTTTGGGGACACACTTTATCGTCATGCTGCGGATTATGTTTTTCAATGTTGTATAACTCACGAAGAGACTGAAATTGTTTTGAATGATTGCCACTCTGGAGCATGTGGTGGTCATATGTCTGGGTTTTCCACAGCCCAAAAGATACTACGTGCTGGTTATTTTTGGCCGTCATTGTTCAAAGATTGTATTATTGCAGTCCAAAAATGCCACAACTGCCAAATTTTTGATCGAAAGATGTGTGTGCCTCCAGCTCCTCTTCCCCCAATCATTGTTGTCGGTCATTTTGAAAAATGGGGCATTTATTTCATTACATGTAACCCTTACTCGGCCGGGGGGCAAGGGTATATTATTATCGGTAGAGATTACTTTACAAAATGGGCCGAGGCGATGCCTACATTCGTAGCAGATGGTAAAATTGCAGCTCCTCTTGTATTCAATCATGTGATTGCTCGTTTCAGTGTGCCTCAAGCTATTATCACATACCATGGGAGTCATTTTAGAAATATAATGATGACTGAACTTTTCGATCAACTTGGTCTGCGCAATGATAATTCTACCCCATATTACCCGCAGGCTAATGGGCAGGTTGAAGCCATAAATAAGGTTTTAATGACTATGATTAAACATATTATCAGAACTCACAAATCGAATTGGCATACCATGCCGTTTTCGGCACTATGGGCATACTGAACCTCAGCAAAAAATGCTACAGGGTTCAATCCTTTTCAATTGGTCTACGGTTTAGAAAATGTGTTACCCATTGAATGAAAAATACTGTCACTCCAGTTAGCCATAGAGTTACTACCAGCTACCTCTGAAGAGGAAAAACACTTTTTTACTTAGCACAATTAGGTGAGACTCTGCACACCGCTACATTAGCTACTGAAGCTCATAAAAAACGTATGAAAGCTCAGTACAATTGAAGTGTTACTCCTTAGGTTTTTTTAGAAGGTGACTTAGTCTTAGTATATGATCAAGCTAACGATAAGCTAGGTGCTAGGAAATTTGAACCAATGTGGCATGTTCCCTATATTTTCAGTCATGTGCTTGCAAAAAGGGCCTATGAATTGACTGATAATGACGAGGTCTCTTTAGATAAGCCCAGAAATGGTCTTTATCTTAAGAGATATTATGCTTGACTCTCATGTGAAGATCTCATTTGTACATTAGTTACTTTTTAGATAGTGTGCTTTAGATTAGATAAGTGTACCTATATTAAGTATGTTTTTACTGCTATTACTGCTTATCTTGATTACTCTTGATATTGCAGATGTCGAAATCCCTTCAAACGTACATTGGTTTTGCTGATGGTGCCTATCGTAGTACACAGAATATTTCTTTCGCAGCCTGGGTTATCTATTCACCTACTGATGAGTTAGTTTCTATGCATGGGGTAAGCCTTGGTCAAACAATGAACAATATTTCATAATATAGCACAGTTATTTAGTTATTATCTGATTCCATTTAATTTGGTATTCGAATTTTGATCATTAGGTTGGATTCGGAACTCATTGTATTACATTTAAACAGGGTATATACGATTAAAAATCTAGTGTTATTGAGATTATTTTTAAAGGTTTGTCTCTTGGAACAACAGTTTGATTACATCGAATATCAGCACATTTCAAGAAATTTAAACACATTGGCCAATGCATTAGCTAATTTTGTTTTAAATAGACATTTGCAACATTAAAATAGTAAAACAAAACAACATTCGATACATGTT
Source organism: Pinus albicaulis (assembly GCA_034641835.2). Lineage (NCBI taxonomy): Eukaryota > Viridiplantae > Streptophyta > Pinopsida > Pinales > Pinaceae > Pinus > Pinus albicaulis. The sequence continues at coordinate 113,218,449 of CM076583.1, read as the reverse complement.
GAACAAGATACTCAGAGAAATTAGTAAAATCATAGATAGGTTTGTTTTCAAAATATTACATTGTCTATGATCATAGGTTCAAACACCTTATGATCTAATAGATATTGATACAAAAAAAAAACATGTCAATCCACAATGATCATCCACTATCTGTGATGATGATTAGGGTAATAGACTATGGTGCATGCTACCTTGCGTAGGAATCTCCTAAACTGTCCTGGAACACCAGTAACATGTCTCTGAAGCTGGAGAGGAATTTCATCTGTCCCTGTCTCGGGTATATCTATGGTTAACCTCTCTAGGTTGTGTTCCATATCAGTTAGGATCTCTGCTTCCTGATCTTGTGGTGGTGCTATAGGCTCTGCTTTTCGCCTATCAAAGCGGCGGAGTGTAGCTAGTCGTCGTGGACCAACATCTGCAATTAAAATAGTTATTAGTATTGGATGATAAAAAACAAATAAAAATTAGATTAAAACATCAAGATATTATGCTTACCTCATTCGTCCCACTATGCCCCTGGAGGAAAGGACATCTCAGGATCACCTCTGAAATCTATACCTACATAAGGGAAGTCTTCAATTGTGAATACCTGGTTCTGTAGCCACATAAGGTACGTCGGAGTGAACCAAACCACTGAACTGCCATCGCCAACATGTCGATCCATTAATGCAACCCAACGTACCATCTGAAGTTCTCTAGGCTCCCCGCGATCTACTGGAATAAGCCGAGGGGCGAGAATTGGAATTCTCTCCAAAGAAAAATAAATGAGGATGGCGCGATAACCAAAGTTTTTTAACATTTCATTCTTTGCTCTGGTTAGTTGGCCTTTCATATTGACCAATACCCCTTCACACCAGTTGAATATGGTGCCTCTATAACACTACCGCAGTCTACATTTGAGGTTTAGTGGCTAAATGTGGAGCCACACTTCCATACAATCTGGTTACCGTAAATGCAATCACTTTGAGATCTAATCGCAAGATGGTTTTTATGTCTATACGATTATTCTTTGGATCTGCCTCATCACTGCAAAAATGTTGTTTGTAGTTAGCAACGGGTAGGCCACCCTGCCTAGCCCCAAACAAGGATATGTTTTCTCCTCTTCGGGACAATCTAGTTGTTAGTCATCAGTATTTTTTACATGTTGTTGATGACTAGTTTCCTTAGCTGAGTTTTCTAGAAGCTGATCTCAATATGTTAATTTGTCATCTAGAAAACAGCCCAAACAAATTTTTGTCCTCCTAACCCTCCTTGTCAGCTTATGATAAGAACAGTCTTCATTTTTCAAGTCATATCTCGCTTCAGCAAATTATCCCTATCTATAACTGTCATAACTTTGTTTCTCAACTATCATTTTCCCTTGTTTCTCATGCCATTCACTATCCGAATGTTTAAAAAGTGTCTGCTCCTCTATCCCTGATCATATTTTCATATGACAATCTGATCATGCCTAAGAAAACACTCAGAATCTGTGAGTATTGTCTCTAAATTAGATACTGGTGTTTAGGGAGTTTTTCCTTGGCTAAGATATCCTAAGCCAAAAAGCCCGTGTCTATTACCAGTCAGCCATGAATCTTTCCCTATTTCGTAAAACAAGCCTTGATCTATCCATAGGTCGCACACCACTAAGAGGTCACTTTGTCTCATTTAAGAAGAATTTCAACAAAGATCCAAATCAAGAAAAGATGAGGATGTTCACTGTCTGAAGAAATATGCTTAGATCAGGCGAAATCTCCATGAAACACCAAAGGAGCTCTCCAAGGTTCAAAAGCATATGTTTTTACATCTCTGCAGGGGTGTAATTGAATATGATCAGTGTGCAAATGGGAGCAAAGGATCAACTGAAAAAGTTTCTCATACTGAAATATTTTTCCTTCAATAAACAGATGGAGAGCTGTAAAGTAAACAACAGCAAGTGTACATGGTTTAAATCCAAAGGATTCCTGAAGAGTAGAGATCATTCCTCAAATCAAATGAACAAAAAAGACTCAGAAATGTTGATCAGCAGTGCTCCATAATCTCCTCCAAAAGCAGTGCTGCATAATATTTCCAAAGGGCATCATCATGTAGGGCATAAGAAGATATCTGCTTCTTATGTTACCTTGAACCTGGGATGTTAACATTAGTCAAAGGAAGTTTCAATATACCTCTAAAAACACAGTCAAGGGAAAATCTAGTTCAATGATGTCTAGCAGTGAACACTCTCCATATACCAATCACATTGCTTCTGGTCTAGATTTCACAGTGATATTTTACAAAAGGGATATACATCTCAAACAATGCCTCATAAAGCAAGAGGACATTAGGTTCAAGTGATTTTACCAATGATAAATGTCAAATTTCACTTTGTTTCCCATTGATATTCTTCAAGAAAACATACATAGCAAGGTAGAGTGATTGAAATAGATGAAGATCCTGTGTTTAATGATAACCTCCTTCAATGATAAGTAGAGGGTTAGAAACACATGATGGAACGTCCTTCATATAAAATCAAAGGGTTAGAAAAACATTGATGTGGCTTCCTTCACAAACAAGCAGAGTGTCAACAATGTTTCAAGTGACTTCAGAGGCTGTTTTGTGCCACCTCATCCAAAGATGAACAGAGAATGCATAGCAGGATTTAAAATTATGTTTGAGAATGTTTTATTTTGGAAAGCCTAGTTGAAGAATAGTGGTGAAACAAATGAGAGTTTATAGGTTAAAGGCCTCTTCCACATCAAAAGCCAAAGAGTGACATGATGGTGCTAAAAGGCCTCTCTTCTCATGTTTATGAAAGCCTCCTTCAAAGGATAAATCAGAGGTTATAATTTTGATTAAAGCAGCCTCATCTAAATGGCCAAGGAGGTAGACCAAGCTCTGTTTAAAGTGACTTCTGCAACTGATATAAAGATATATTCCACCTAGATGATTTATGTGGAAAAGGGCATTCTTGTTTTTAGATAGATTCATTATGGTTTATCAAGAATTAATCCCTCCAAGTGATGAATAAAGGGCAAGCGCCAAAAGTTATTTTGTCACCTCATTTAAAAGACAGAGGGCACATTTTTAAGAATAGGTGAACTTTAATTGTTTGAAGGTCCCCCTTCATCATGAGCTAAAGGCCCAACAATGACTTCAAATAAACATTTGGGGTCACAGATCATATGGATCAGCGTATTCAAAAGGTAAAACATAGATGTAGGAGACCAATTCTTGATGGATACAAGCAATCTACATTTTTAGGTGTTTTAAATCAGAGGATAAATTCAAGTTTCAAGTTTGAAAGGCCACCTTTGAAAGGAAAAAAAGGCACACTGTATGATAAAGATAAGATATTTATGTTTTAATTTGATCTATTTGGTCAACAAGAAAAAGGAGAAAACGCATGGTTTCAGGACCTCCTTCTCTTCATAAAACAATGGGTTTTCATTATGGTTTCAAGAGGCTGCAGTAGTAGTTTTAAAAAGGATGACCTCCTTGGAAAATAATCAGTAGGTCAAATCATTATTTAAAGGATCTCCTTACTTAACAAACAGTGGATTGGCATAGTGGTTTTAAGATGGTTGCAGTAGTGTTTTTATGGTGACATCTTTGTAAACAAACAAAGACCAACACAATTTTTTAAAGACCCTCATCAATTCATAAAATAGTGGATTTGCATTATGTTTTTGAGAGGCTGCATTAGTGGTTTTAAAAGGATAATCTCCTTGGCAAACAATTAGGGGATCAGATCATGGCTTGTAGGCCTCCATCATACAAGCAGAAGACCAAATCATGGTTTAAAGGCCTCTTCACTTCATAAAAAAATGGATTTACCTTATGGTGTTGAATGGCTGCAGTAGTGGTGTTTTTGTGAGCTTCTTTCACATGATATACAATGTCATAGTTTGGAGAAAACATTTGATATGAATAGGCAAAGAACACTGGTGTTTTTAAGCCTCCTTCCTCATAAAAGAGAGGCCTAATGAGGTGATTCAAAAATGACAAGTGACAAGGCCACAGTTACCCCTGATAATCTTTTCTAAAATAACAAAGAGAATGCATATGAAAGAGACCTCTTTCGCATCACCAAAAAAGGAGAATCACCTATGAGGATATGTTCAAATTTTATTTAAAAATACACCTTCCAAAGGAATAAACCGGTTAGAAAAAGGGCAAGCAGTTAAAACCCTCAAACATGAAAACATAGTCATTTTTATTTCCACAAAAATGATTAGATAAAAATGTGAATTCATATTTCAAAACTGGTAAAGGAGGCAAGGATTTTTAAACCCTCATCAAGTATAAAAGAGCTCAAGCAAGTGTCATTCATCGTTGTGCAAAGCCAAGTCACGGAGGAAAATATGAGTTTTTACACAGCATTATAGCATTTTGGATGTGCGGTGTGCCTGTACCCTTGTGCGGCGCACCTATAGGTGGTCGCAGTAGAATTTTACACACAACGCAGCATGCCTATGTTTGTGTGTGGCACGCCTATGCCTGGCACTCAGCGCCCATATGAACTCGGCGCGTTTTCTCGTTCAGGCCTGCCCGGCCCAGCGCCCGACCTGAACGCGGCGCCCTTATCTTTTCTGCCTCCATCCCACTGCTCGATCCTTTGATCGACCTCCTCTCACCTACTTTATGCCCTTTTCATTCCCATTCTTCACCTCTTTCCATTGCGCTTGTCATATCTTCACCTCTACACTCCCATCTCTGAACGACTTGGCGCCCATTTCTGAACGCATCGCCCATCCACATTTTCCCTTTTCAACTGATTGGACCACTGATAAATTGCCTCCTACTTGCCTCTATAAACTTTATACCTCTATACAAATTCCTCGCACCTCCCATCTACACCTCTGAATGGCCCGACACCCGGGCCACTCCTGAATGAAAGTTTGCCCGCCCAGGCCAACACTAGAAAGAGTTCCAGCAAAGAGAAGGAGCCCTCAAGGTGTTGAAAACCAGACTTGTTCACAAGGAGCTATCTCCAAATACATAAAAATACATTTCTTAAAGAGGTACTTAGTTTTCTTGGCCAAGTTTTTGTTTTGAAGGAAAGTCTGAAAATTACAGTTCTGTAAAGAGGCCAAACATTTTTGCTAAAGGGAAATAGAACTAATCTTCATCAAAGAAATTGTTTGCTAGCCTAGGAAAGAAAGATAGTGATTTTCAAAAAGGAAACATTTTTATTATCAAGAGTAGCCTGTCTGTTTAAAAGGACAAAGAAACAGTGTTTAAAGAAGGTCTATTTGTCAGTTTAAAAGGGGTCCCTTAAGCAGTGATTTTCAAAAGAGGAAACATAGCCATTTTCAAGGGTACTCTGTTTGTTTAAAAATCACAAAGAAACAGTGATAAGAGAAGAAAAATTGTGTGTTAAAGGGAGAACAAACCTCCTCTCAAAATAAAAAATTTGTCTGCCAATGCTTAAAGAAAACACAGTTACTCTTAAAACTGCCATGTTTATCAAGATACAGAGAAATAGTGATAAAGGAGGAATGTTTATTTTCAAGGGGTTTCTTGTTGAGAGTAGCTAAAGAAAAACATAGTCTTCAAGGGGAAAAGATTTTTAGTGTTAAAAGGAAAGGGAATTTTTTTTCACTTAACAAAAACTTGTTTGCCAACTAAAGAAAAAACTCAGTCTCACAAATAGGAAAACAGGGTTTGATTGAGGACCTATTTCAGTGATCATTTGAACATTTGTTTTGGTAAGTCAGTAAAGGGTATCAAAACCAACAATGCCTCCAAGGAAGGATAGCAGAAGTGGATATCATAATAGGTTTGAGCCTATTACAACTCAGGAGATTAATGAATCCCCTTCAGTTCTCTTCAATTTTCATGAAGTAGGGTGCCTTTATTTTTGCCAAAGGGTTCAAGAAGTCAAAAATCACCCTCCTTTGACACATTTTTTTGCTTTGAGGCTGCAAGAAGGGAAAGTTCACATAGCAGGCCTTGATTTTATTCTCAGTCCTAAAGCAGTATCAAAAGCCACCAAGATCCCCTATCTTGGTGAGAAATGGTTCAAGCAAGCCTATTTGAACCAGGATCACTACAAGTCTTTTCTAAAACCTGCTTACCAAAATGAAGGCAAGGCCATCTTCCCATTTTCTCATCTATTGAACAGTGATGCGCCTCTCATGAAGGTTATCATGAGATACTTTACATGTGAAGGGAGATACTCTAGATTCTATTCATATCATATCCGACTATTGATGTACTTCACCAGGACCCAGATTTTGAACCTCCCTTTCTTCCTCTGTAGAAGCATTGACAAGATGGCCTCAACTATCCAAAAGAAGCCCTCCGCTCAACAACAAGCTTGTTTGTTTCATCATTCCCTTATCAAGATCATCATCCTCCATCAACATGAGAAAAAAGGAGTTTCTTAGGAATCCTTCATCTCCCATCCTATTTTGCTATGGCCTCTTCATCTCATGGCCCATCTCATGCACCTTCCTCACCATCCACTCACCATGTCTCTCCCTCTTCTAGTCAATCTACTCCTAAAAGGAAAAAATCCCCTATGATTGAGAGTGAAGAAGAGAAGAAGCAAACTAGTGATGAGGAAGGGCAAAGTGACAAGAAGAAAACTAGTGATGATGAGGGACAAAGTAAAGAATCTAAACATGACAGTGAGGAAGAAGGAAATGATGGTGAGCAAGAAGGAAATTATGGTGAGCATGAAAAAAATGATAGTGAGCATAGCAGTCATGAATAGAAACAGAGCAGTAGTGAAGAGGTTTGAAGCAGTGATGAAAGAAAAAGTGACCATCAGAAACACAGTGATCAAAAGGACAGTCCTAGAGGGAAAAATGAAGATCCTAAGCAAGGTATTGATGAGGAACAACAAAAAATCCCTCAAACAGACAGTGAGGGAGGTGAGAGCATGCAAAGTGACCATGGTGGCAACCCACACACATAGTCTAAAGGAGACAGTCATAATGAAGGCATCCCTCAAAAAGTTCAAGACAGTGATGAGGGTAAACAAGGTAGTCTACAAGCAGATAGTAAAGATGGTCAAACAGTAGAAAAGGATCATGAAGCTAATAGCCCTAAAGAACATTTTATAAACAACAATGATGAGGTTGAAGGAAACATATGTCAAGAGGTTCAAAACAGTGATAAAGGTGAATCTGGCAGCCCCAAACAAACTCAAAACAGTGAGTAGGGTAGCAAAGAAGATGATGATGAAGGCAGTGATGTGAAAAATAAATTTGAATGAGGGGAAGTAATGAAACCTCCTCACTCTTCTCCTCAACACAGCCAAGAGCATGTGCCGGCTTCCTCTCCTAGGCAAGGGGCCATGACTCTTCCTCCAAAAGTGGTGAAGCCGAAAAGCACCAAATCCACAAAGAAGAAAATCACTCCAGCAGTGACTAGCAATGTCACTAGAGTGCTAAGGAGTAGAGGCAAATTTCCTAAGAAGAGTATTGTTGAATTTCCAAAGAGAAAAAGGACAAAGAATTCTATCCAAGGCAAGGGTAAAGAAAAATATGAACAGCAGGAGAGTAGTCATGAAAAAGAAAGGGAGTTTGACATCATACAAATAGACAGTGATGCTGGAGATGACGAAGCTAGAATTCTTGAGGCTCTTTTGAAAAACAGAGAAGCCCAAATCCATGATTTAGAAACTGATCTAGAAAGGTCAAAGGACCTCATACATGTTCTACAAATGCAAAATAAACAAATGAGTGGTCAAATGGCAGTTTATGAGGTTCGGGCATTCAAATACCAAAGGGAAGCAAACAAAGCACAAGTCAAGCTTGAAGAGTATATGGGAAAATTTGATGATACCGAGGAAGAAGAGAAGCCAGTAAGAAAGAGGCCTAGGACTATGGGTCTTAGGAAAGCTTTGGAGAAAAATAAGGAAGAAGGAGCAGCCCTTGTTCGATCTTATCCTCTCACACAATTACTCACCCATGAAATAGAATCTGATAAAGAATCATGGCTTGAAAGAGCCAACAAGCATTTAGAGGATAAAATAGAGAAAGAAAATAGATACTTGGGTCTGCAAAGGAATATAACCAGGCATTACAAGAAATTGAACCAATTTGCTCGAAGAAAGCTCAAACTTGCTCAAGAAAGGCTCAAAACTGCCCGAAAGAGGCGCCCGGTAGAAAAAGTGGAGAAAGGCATATCTAGGCTTTAAATCTTGGCCTCAGCTTCCTTGCATGATTCTAAGAACCCATAACGGGCTTTCTCACCAAAATTGAACAAATTTTGACATGATTTTGTTTTTTGTGTTTTTTGGCCCTAATTGCACATTTTTCTAGGCGCTTCCATGGGTGCTAGGAGCATCCTTAGCTCATGAAATTTATTTTTTTTGGATGGATTAAATTTAGGGGCAGCTACTCACAAATTTTCAGATCCAAAGGAGGTGTTTTGGTTCCTCAAAGAGGCAAAAAAAGTCATTTTTTAGCTTTCTGCCTCACATATCTGCAAGGGCTACTTTTCTGGTTTTTTTCACTCAGTTCCGTTTTTGACAGACTTCCCATCATCAATTTGGGAAACATCAAGTAGTTCCAGAAATTAGACATCCAGGGATTTCCAACGAGCCATCACGGGCCTCGTTTCGACATCGGGAAGTCCCTCAAAAGTCCTCTGCAAGACAGGAAATTTTCTGCTACTACGCTCCTATAGCATTTTGGAAAAAAGGGTAGATTTCTGAAGATGCTCATCCAAATGTCCGTTAAGCCTTTTTTAGCACTTGTTAGTCATGTAAAGTCAATTTTATTTCCTTTTTTTTCATTTTAAGATATTTTTAAGGATATTTTGTGCCTTGGACTTTGCAAAGCCTCAAGGACAAAATCAGATATTTGTAATAGGCCAATGGCCTTCTAGATGCTCTAGGATAGTTTTTTTCTCTTTGGCCTATACATTCCAAGAGAATTAATTGTAACAAGAGGTTGAACTTGATGTTATAGAGCAATACATAGTATTACAAGCTTTGAAGAAATACTTTGTCTCATGAAGTGGATGATTTCTTGTTTGACTTGGATGGTGGAGAAGGATTGTATGTAGGATTCCATGGCTTGGTGAATGGTATTGTGTTCCTTATCTGTTATGTTTCCTTAGTTTATCATACATGTTTCCATGCTTCTTGCTTGTTGTAGGTCAGTAAATAATAGATTTGAGACATGCCCATGGAGGCACCTCAAGTTTCCTGATTCATTACAGCTTCTATGTTTTTCTTCTTTCTTGGTTATGTCAAAGAATTCTTAATTGCTCTTTGATACCCTAAGAAAATGTTATCAATTTCATTAATGGTTATTATGTATGCTATCTAGTATGTTTCACGGTATTCCCTACTTACTCATAGCTAACCAAAACCCCATCACTGAAACCTTTCTTTGAATATTTGATTGTCCTAGTTAAACCAAAGAGGTCTTGTTTCAATCTTGCCCTTTGCGCATGCTCTACAATCTTATTTCAAAGTTCCCGATAGCTCAAAATATGATGTTTAGGAGTTCCCTCTTCATAGATTGAGTTGTTTTTTTGTCTTATTTGTTTTCCCAAAAATCTGAAGGTGATTTTCCCAAAGTTAGAGGGTCTTATACTTCTATGTATCACTTAAATGTTTATTTTATGCATCTATCAGTTTGAGTTTCATTTATAGTGATTAATGGTTAGCCCTACCACATGGATGTTTTCTGTAAAACTATTTATGCTTAAAACCTCTTAGTCTCTCACAAACTTAGTGTCCATCTCATTTCACTTCACCTAAAAGAATCCATTTATCTCGACCAAATCGGCCCTGCAATATACCTTGTCCACCATTTCAGACAGTCTCGACCTTTTTGACCCCATAGCCCAGTTGATCTGACAATCATTTTATCTTTTTATCCTTTGATTAGTTCCCCCTCAAAAAACCTAAAACAAACCAAAACATACTTAACAACTAGCCTAAAATAAAAAACATATAAAGCAAACAAGTTTACATCCTTTGCATAACAGAGAGAGCCCTCTCTGAGTCCGGGAAGGCTAGGTCCTAGGGCTCCAAAGTTGGTTTGATGTTACCCTCTCATTTGGCTTGCCAATCTACCAAATCATGGGACCCTAACACCAGTGAGGAAATAGATATCCTCGAGCTCAAGTTCAAGCCAATGGTCACCAATGATAAAGCACTGATCTTGAACGTCCCATGTATTTACTAACCATGTCATCAGCTCCACATGTGCTTTCGTACCTTGGATCACCCAGAACTTATATAAACCACAATTTTTTAACACACACATTGTTATGGGATCATTTATGGCTTCATTGTCTACACCATCATGCTCACATTCTCTCCACTCTATAATGGTGAAATATCCTGCAAATGAACATATTTTAAGGTTAGAAACTATTGGAGTGGGAAACTTTAACCATTTTTGAGAGAATTTGTAAATTTTGAAACAGTCACGGTGCCTTCGCAGTTTTTGTGCGGAGACAATGCAGACGTCTGCACGGGATCCACACAAAAATCACGGTAGCCCAATATTTTTCCTTTGGAAATATTATCGAGGTCCGCAGTTAGCGCGCGTATAACTTGCAGACCCCCGAGAGCACATTTTTGAACATAATTTCTCTCCAAAAAATGTGTTTAAAGCTAAAAAAACAGAATTCAAACAGATAGAAATGAAGAGTAAGATGATGTGGATTACCTGGTTCTGATGAATCAGGGATTGAACAGTTTGTTCTCTCGATATCAGCTTTGGAACTTTTTTCCCAAAAGCTCTCAATTTACTACTTTGAAGACAAAAGGTGAAAATGACTTTGTTAAACTCTATTTTATAGTTTTTGAATGAATAAAATATTATATTTTATTTATTTTTCACTTTAAAAGGTTATTTTTCGATGTTTTTACTTCTTGGAAATAGGTATGTTTAATCTTTCGAGTTTTTGTGCAGAATACAGGTTTTTTGGTGAAAAGAATTATTTTGACACTTAGTACAATTTTATCACTTTTTCGGGCTCTTGAAAATTAAAAGAAAAGTGAAACCCTGGAATTCTCTTTTAAGCCCTTTTTAGTCTCTCTAAATATTAAAATATCACCGAGTACTTGACTGTTCGAACTCGTTAAAGGAAATGAACAGTCGTCCCTTCAGTATAAGTTTACCCCTTTTCCGGACAAAAATGGACTATTTACGAAAAAGGTATACGTTGACTAATCATGGTCCACAGATTTCTCTCCTGTATTATTTTATCCTTTTTCGGGCTTGAGAGACTAAATTTACGAAAAATTACAACCACGGAGTTTACTTATGTTTTTCTTTTGACTCCCTAAAACTGAAAAATGCCAAGTTTCTCCTATACTAGACTTGTTAAAATTTAACAGTAAAGGATCTGTCGATTACAACAGGACCAAACCACTCCTTCTTAGGGTTCGATTTTAATACTAAGATGGACTCATATGAAGGATGAGCTTACACAAACAAGCAAATGTTATCCTCCTCAAGCTTGTCAAAAACAAAGATTTTCTTTCCAGTAATGGTGGGGGGAAAAGAGAGAAAAGGAATCCAGTTGTCACACTTGTTTTAAAAGCAGTATACCACTCTTGAACACGACACTTTGTCACACTTGTACTTGGGTTGGGAAAATCCTTTGTCTAACAATTAATTAAACCAAATTGTGTCAAAGCTTTTATATATATATATAAACACTGGTCAAAAACCTATAAAAACATTCAATGCAACCACATTGTATCAAACCACATTGTATCAAACCACATTGTATCAAAGCTTTGGATTCTAGGGTTTTGCTGCTTCAAATAGGCCATCATGGAATTTTCGCTATAACGTTTTTTCTAGAAGGTTCAGAAGCTAAAAAAAAACCCATTTGCAAAGAAATCCTGATGAACTTTGTGTAAAAATCTCAGATCTTGGTTCGCAATATTTTCGGAGATATGATCTCTGAAAGTTAGGGTTTTGTAGGCTACCGAATTTCATCTCAAAGAGGTGACCTTGGGAAAATCGTCATAACTCTCTCTTTGAGCCTCAGATTGGAATTATGTAGAAAGAGGCCAATATTACATGGAATTTAGTTTACTTTGTATCAATTTCCGAGCCGAAGAAGGAAATAGTGACATGTGGCACGCCGTACAAGCTATATATACTGAGCCAGTCCATAATTAGGACATTGCGGGAGATTAGGCATAACTTTTCCTTGAAGAATCCAAATCAGGTCATACCTGTGGCTTTGGAAAGAAGATTCATAGGGCTACCAAAGGACCAAAGATGAAATCCTGGGGATCCGATATTCTAAAGATACATCAGTTTAAATATTGAGATCCTCAAAAGCAAGAAAAAGGCGTGTCTTTTTTTTCAAATTGCATAAGTCTTGTTTGAAAAATAAGTTGGAAGTGATTACAAGGGCATATTGAAGCATATATATCACTATTGGGTTCCAAAATGGACCCTAAAAGGAATTAAACACCCATTAATCCCTAATAATTCTCTACTATGACTCATGAAGAGGAAGAAGTGAAACATAATATATCAAAATTACAAGAGCAAGTGCACAAAATTTCGCTCTCACAAAGAGCAACAAAAAATGAAATGGAATTTTTGAAGAAAGGTGTGGAAGCTAAGATGGATGGTTTGAAGAAAGGCGTGTAAGCTAATATGGATGGTTTGAAGAAAGACGTGGAAGCTAAGATGGATGGTTTGAAGAATGGAATGGAAGCTAAGATAGATGGCATGGAAGCTAAGATAGATGAAAAAATTAAAGAAAACATGGAAGACATGAAGAATGATATATAAGCAGACATGGAATATTTGAAGGAAGGCTTGACAAAGTTGATACAAGAAATGATTCCTAATGGTGAAAAGGTAGTACAGGAAACCCATGATGAGAAAAAATTAATTCTTCTTTTAGAATTTTTTGGTCGGCATCCCTTCATCTCCATGCCTTTCATAATCCCTCTCTCTCATATTTATACCTGACTTGTGAGATCATTCTTACTCATAGATCTTTTCCTGAAGATGAACCACGGTGGGTTGGTTCGAAACGTCAAATTTACAAAGAATGGACATGATTGATTCGGAAAATATCTCTACACAAAACACTATTCGCAGAAGCCTCAAATCTATAACCAAATAAATTTTAGTCGTGATTTCATAAACTCTGATGTTGGATTGAAGACCCACCATATTCCAAAATATGAGGAAGTTTGAGGGCAAGGATCCTTTAACATGGATACTACAGATGGAGCAATATTTTGATCTACATAATGTGTGCACAAAAACTTTACGCATTGAAACTTTACATTTAGAACAAAATTCATTTTTATGGTATTTGTTAGCACTCCACCAGTTCTCCCAAGGTTGAAAAGGAGACTGACAAAAATAACCACTGACCACTTTGACCTAGTAGCTAGCCAGGTTGAGAGGGCTCTCTCTATGAGATCAAAGTCAAGGATTGACTATGATATGAAGGATATTAGGCTAGATATGATAGGCTCATGTAGGTTTTGAGTTATTTTAGGGTTTGGTGCTGGATTAGGGATGAAACCAAGTAGCTAGGTCTAAGTATCAAAAGGGTTTACAACTACAAAGATATAAAGAAGTAAGGTAGTAGTGGATATATGATGGCTGTAGGGTTTTGTAGGTATGGTGGAGGGTCTGAAAAAATAGAGGGATTTAATGAGCATTTTTAATCATGAATTCATTAAAATGGAAGCATAAAATACAAAATTACATTCCAATATAAACAGAGCTAAATGAAAATAATTCTTCCTATAAACTGTAAGGAAATCCACTAAAGATACAAGATATCGAAAGAGGAGATATATATCATTCATCAAAGACTATAACAGAGAAAAAATGTGATCATAAACTCACTGGACATGAATTTCTAGATATTTCAACTGCATCCTTTGATTTATGAATATGAAAGTGAAAGTAAAAGCTACAAGAGTTACAATCATCTGATGTCCAACGAGTCAAATGACTCTGAAAATGATAGATATGGACCAAAACAACCTCTCCCCTCTTTCAAGGGTCGAATCCCTTAGTTGTGGAGTTGATTACATGATATGCTCAACAAAACCCTAATTTTTAGGGAGGTCAACCAATTCACCTCATCATAGGAAACTAGATACATTTAACAAAAAATTACATCAACAAGCATGTATCTACCCTATTTTACTATTCACCAACTCAATTACACTTCATGACATCATCAAATCATAATAATTCATCAATTACACAAGTAAAAAGTGAAAAGTGGTCAAATTACTTGTGAAAAATCCATTATGGAGAAAACACAACGAATTCTAGAGAAATCGTGACGTGCCTAGAGAAAACGCAGCGTGCTTGGGAAAATGGAAATTTGAAGTCTTCCAGATGTCAAAATATTGATCTTATAGTTGCTATGGATATCCCTGGATGTCTGTTACATGATAGGATGTTCAAGTACTCAAAAATGTGTCTTCTAGCCCTCCAAAACCTCATTCTCCCAAGAATACTCATAAAACGCATCGTGGCCTCCGAAAAGAGGGAAAAAAGGCCATTTTTTGCTAGGTTTTGGGAATTTTGACCCCCCAAAAGTTGCTAACATGGCTCCACCTCTGATTAGGATTGAATTTTGTGTCAAGAAGAATCCACCAATGTTGATAATGCATCCATTGTACCTCCCCAAAAAAAGCGCAGTGTGGCTCACGCTTCGTTTTTTCTAGTAGGACTAGTTTTCAAAATTGTCAATTTTGACCAAAAACTCACAAAATTAAAAATTTGCTCCAAAAATCTTCAAAATTGGTCAAGAGATGCCTGAAAAGGTATTTTATGATACTAAGTAAGCATAAAAAATTAGCTCCAAGTTACCCTTCTCCTTTTGACTAATTAGGGTTTCCTTCAGTTTTGCTTGCAATTGTTTGATTTTGACATTGCAAATCGGATTCCTTATGTAGTAGTGGGAAGCCATGTGTTTTTGTAACTTTTTGTATCTGTTGGCCTTTTCAAGGATCTTCTCCAAGTTAATATTCACTTTATCAAGCCAAAACTCCCTATTTTCATTGATTTCCATGGTTATCCTTTATTCAAATGTCAACTCTTAATCTGGTGGATTTTTCTCTCTTTATTTCTGAAGTGCCCTTCAAAGACCAGTGGTCCTTGGCCTTTTCCTTGTAACCTTCTCTTCATGATTATCTAAATATTCATTTTCAGCCACTACTTTTCCTTTCACATCTTTCATACTAGCTTTAAACAGATTTTTCTCTAAAGACAATTGCATTGCCTTCAACTCATTCTTCTCTTGCTCCGAAATTATCCCTTGCCAAATTTTCCTTGAGTCTTGGATTTGAGTATCTTTCTCCTTGATTATCTGCACTAGGTTTTCATGCTCTTCGCTGGCCTCTAAGTATACTATGTCAATGTCATGATGGATGAGCTCCTCATCATGCAAATATGTCTCATGTTGTAATGGTAATCCATGTTCTACTGATGTGGGCTTGGCCCCTTCCTCAATCTAAGGAGAAAACACAAGCCTTATACCTCTCTGATATGTCTGAGTGACCTCAATCTTCCTCCTCACTGAAACTGTGGTATGTGAGCTAACCTCCACATGTCTAGATGGTGCTGATGGTGTTGATGGTGTTGATGGTGAACTAGGGCTAGTAGGTTGGCTACTAGAAGGGAAAAAGACATATGATTGCATGAAAGTTTCCCAAGTGATGCTCTTATATTCAAGCTAGTGTAAAACAATGATTTTGATAAGAGAATGGTCGAAGAGGCTGACTTCAAGACCACTATGCCTATGTTGAAATTTTTTTGCCATATTTGCCAGACTTCTGTAGATGTAGTAGTGAAAATTGAGTGGATTTACCGTTGTAAAATGCATGAGTAATTTGAAATGATACCTTTATAGTCTATAAAATATTCCCTCAAAATTGAATTACTTCATGATGATCTTGAATAGTGGGGTATACTTCTCAAGGATTCTACCCAACAGGAAAAACCTTCTTCATGTGTTGTTGATAGTGTCTTCTGAGGTAGGGCTTGTAGTTTTGAATATCTAGGTCTTGGTTCTTGAACCATTTCTCACCATGATTGGGTATGCCTGTGGCCTCTACTACTACATCATTTGATATAGTTAATGTAACCCGTGCAATCATGACCTATTCCTTTTTGAGCCAAGTGGCAAACAATTTAGTCAATGTGGCATGGTATTTGACTCTCTCAACTTGCTCACAAAAAGGAAGACACCATACCCTTTGAAAAAACTTCATGGATAATGGTTAAGAAATCACTTAATGAATGGTTAAGGGCTCATATATTGACATTTGGCCTCCATTTTTTTAAGGCTTCTTCTCCTCCATTTGATAGTTTGAAAGGGGAAAACCCTAATGCAAGAAAACAGGGGAAGGGAGTGAAGGGATAGGATGAAGGGGTTAGGGAAGGGAGATGAGAGTAGGAAAATTTAGGGAGGTGGAAAGGGGTCTTAGGGAACTATAGGAAGTGGAATGGAGTTAAATGGGTATGGGAATTAGGATAGGGAATGTTTACACGGTCCTAGCTAGGAAAACTGCCACAAATGTAGCATTTGGCTAGGGTTTAGGGGTTGGGGCTTAGGAAATTGGAATGAGGGGGTGTGAAGGCCATGGGAGATGTTTTTGAGTGCAATGGAGGGTAAAAATTCTATGGGAAGTTATGTTTATCTTGCAAATTTTGAAAAGATGGGTTAGCCACCAAAACGTAGCATAGGGACCAATGGAGGTTTTACACTCTAAAAAAATGAAATTGAGCAGCAAGGAGGTGTTACTGAGGTTTAACTTACTTGTGCAATGATGTTGGACACCTTGATAGCCTTCAGAAACCTTTATAAACTAATTTGATTCCACTTAGAGAGAGAACACAATGTGTAGCTTAGAAAACGCAGCATGTAGCTTAGAAAACGCAACATGCTTGCTTTGGCATCAATTTTTACAATGTCTTTGACTTGAGTTTGCCAAGGAAGAACTTGTTGATAAATGAGAGCTCTTTATCAATGAGGTGAATGAGAAAATGAGTTGAAATGGTCTTTACTAGCTTGTGATGGTCACTTTTCTTCATAGTAGTGGGATGGCCCACTACATGTTTTTTCATTTTGCTTTGAAAACTTATGTAGCTTAGGAACTTGATATCCATATTAGGAACATTAGGAACTTATTACATTATGTTAATATGAAATTACACTTGAAACAAACTTTAATGAGCAATCTCCCTACTTCTACTCCTTCATTACCGAATTTATGCATGAAATGATTGAAGCCCTAATGACCTAATGAAGACACTGAGATGAATGGAAACCATGATTGCATGACTGAAAAGCATATGGAGACCTTGCAGTGATGACTCATCCAACTAAAATATGGAAATGACCAACACATGAAATTTTTGAAAGGAGCAATAATAGACCTAGACACGCTAGCTAGTAACCAAATTTTTATTTGAAGACCTAGTGAAACCATAAAAATTTGACTCGACACCCTCACAAAATTTTTGAAAGAGCCCATTTGATCACTGGTGACATGCGGAACTTACTGATACTAATATTGGATTCAACTAGGGATGGAAGCTCCTTGGAGGTGTTAAGAACACCATAGACCAAGTAGCCTAACCATTGGTCATGGAGTCAAAAACCAAACTGAATACTGAAAAATGACATGACGAACTAAACGAACTTTGACTGAAACAAAACTTACAAAAATTATTGATGGCACCATATCACCGAGACTTGAGGGCTTTAAAATCCTGATGAAAACTACCTTCTTGCTAAATACATATGTAAAATC
Source organism: Pinus albicaulis (assembly GCA_034641835.2). NCBI lineage: Eukaryota > Viridiplantae > Streptophyta > Pinopsida > Pinales > Pinaceae > Pinus > Pinus albicaulis. The sequence continues at coordinate 113,200,739 of CM076583.1, read as the reverse complement.
ATGTGAAGTGATACTTCCAGTGTAACCAATCCAGTATATGGCTGCTTACTTGAATTCTTCTCTGACTTTCCTCAAGCAGGAAGAAAACACAAAAGATAGGCAACTTTGAGTGTCCAATAAAAATGTCCTCATGATCCATAAATTCAAGAAAATATATCATCCCTATTGACTTCAACAAATAAATGTAAGTATCTTCAATAACTTGAAATGTTACCTTCTCTTGAGATCCAACAGGAAAGATACAAGTACTCCCTTCATTTTGATCTGAGAGAATACTTGGTTTTTGATCCATAGATAGGCATAGGGAAGTATGACTTTCTGCTATCTGAGTGTTGGCTATAAATTCTTGAAGCATGGGAAACTATGACTCTATCTCTTGCACACTGTCTATCTTAGGCTCATACTCCTCAAATTCATAGTGTAAATCATCCTTGAACAGAAAAAATTCTTCAAGATTGTTAAACATGATAGCCTTATCCCCTTCATGAAAGAAAACAGTATCTCTTAGCTGATCTCCCTGCAGGAAATCATCATCACAAATTGGCTTACTCACAGCAACTTCTTGTATAGTTTCATCAGTCTCATGATTGTCATCATTTAAACCTAGACTTTCATTTTCAATAATGGAAGAAGTTTCACTCACACATTCTTGACTGTGTGAACACTGTAAAAGCTGAAAATCTACATTAGCTTGGGTTATAACATGATTTTTCATGAGATGATTTATTTCATCTTCAGACAAAGGATAAAACTTACTTTTATCGAAGTTAACATTGATTTGGTGATTTTCATTTTAAGGATTGGGAATAGGCATTTCTCTTTTTTGGTCCAAGTCTATTTCATCCAAGGAGGAAGCTATTGATTCTTTTTGGAAGGAAAAATCATAAAGGGCTTCTATGATCTCGTCATCTAGACACTCTTCATTGCCATACAAATTTTCAAGAAACTCAATGAAATTTTCAGAAATCTCACAAAAACTATCAATCATCGACAAGGAATAATTAGAGATTTGATAATGTTTAAGGAAAACTTAATTAAAGTCATTTAGAGAATATAAACTAGAAAATGGTAGACTTTCATACCATGATCTCGCTTTTTCCTCCAAGGTAGACATGAAAATCTTCATCAGAAAATCTTTAGGAAACTCAATCTTTAGTCTGTGAATATGAAAATGAAATTTCACAAAATGCAAACGAGCATCTTCTCCATCTTGACCTTTAAAATTTGGCAACATTGTTTTCTAATATATATAAGGAATCTAATTCAGAAAACTAGGAATATGAGCTTGATTCATAGGAGCATACCTTCGAGCAATTGAATCTATCTTGAAAATAGTGAGGTCACCAAGAATTTTTTCAAACTACCGGTTCTTGAATAATGGAGTCGCCATGAAAATTTTGAACCTTTGGATTCTTCGACCTTGGAGTCGCCAAGTGAAATGTGCACAACCTTCTTGTGCCTGATCATTGTTCACCATCAGCAATCAGATCTGATCCTTTTCATTCTTTCCCGGGGAAGATCTATCACTTCGTTCCTTGGCAACGATGCCAGAATGTTAGAACTCCACCAGTTCTCCCAAGGTTGAAAAGGAGATTGAGAAAGGTAGCCACATATCACTTTGACCTAGTAGCTAGCCCTACCAGGCTGAGAGGGCTCTATGTATGAGATCACAGTCGAGGATTGACTATTACATGAAGGATATTAGGCTAGATATGATAGGCTCTGGTAGTTTTTGAGTTGTTTTAGGGTTTTATGATGCCTCAGGGATGAAACCAAGTAGCTAGGTCTAAGTATCAAAAGGGTTTACAACTGCAAAGACATAAAGGAACAAGGTAGTAGTGGATCTATGATGGCTTTATGGTTTTGTAGGTATGGTGGAGGGTTTGAAAAACTAGAGGGATTTAATGAGCATGTTTAATCATGAATTCATTAAACTAGAATCATAAAACACAAAATGACATTCCCATAAAAATAGAGCTAAATGAAAAGAATTGTTCCTATGAACTGTAAGGAAAGCCACTAAAGTACAAGATATGGAAAGAGGATCTATATAAAGATTGATAAAATACTATAATAGAGAAAACAAATGATCATAAAATTACTTCACATGAATTCCTATATAATAGCTCCAACTGCCTCCTTTTATTTCTGAATATGAAAGTGAAAGTACAAGCTACAAGAGTTACAATCCTCTGATGTCCAACGAATCAAATGACTCTGAAAATGATAACTAAAGGCCAAAAAAATCTCTCCTCTCTCTCAGGGGTCGAACCTCTGAGTTGTGGAGCTGATTACATGATATGCTCAACAGAACCATAATGTCTAAGGAGGTCAACCAATTCACCTCCTCATAGGAAACTCGATAGATTTAACCAAAAATTACATCAACAAGCATATATCGACCATATTTTACTATTATCCAACTCAATTACACTTCATGACATCAAAAAATAATCATAATTCATCAATTAAACATGTAAAAAGTCAAAATTGGTCAAACTACCTGTGAAAAATGCATACTAGAGAAAATGCAGCGTGCCTAGAGAAAAACCAACGTGTTTGGGAAAAAGGAATTTTGAAGGTCTTTGAGGTGTCCAAATGTTGATATGAAAGTTGCTATGCATAGCCCTGGATGTATGCTACATTATAGAATGTTAAAGGACTCAAAAAGGTGGCTTATAGCCCTCCAAAACTTCCTTCTCCTAAGAGTACTCAGAAAAAGCAGTGTGGCCTCCAAAAAGAGGGTAGGAAGGCCATTTTTTGCTATTTTTTGGGCATTTTGACCCTCCAAAAGTTGTTGAAATGGCTCCACCACTGACTAGGATTGAAGTATGTGCCAAGAGTAATACACAAATGCTGATAATGCATCCATTGGACCTCCCCAAAAAAATCACAGCGTGGCCCACGCTACGTTTTTGCTAGTAGGACTAGTTTTCAAAATTGTCAATTTTGACCAAAAACTCAAAAAAATAAAAATTTTCTCCAAAACTATTTAAAATTGGTCCATAGATGCCTGAAAAGGTATTTTATGCGACTAAGGAAGAATTAACAAGTAGGTCCAAGCTACCCTTCTCCTTTTGACTAATTAGGGTTTTCTTCAGTTTTGCTTACAATTGTTTGATTTTTACTCTACAAATTTGATTCCTAGTGTAGTAGTGGGAAGCCATGTGTTTTTTTAACTTTTTTTATCTTTTTGACTTTTCAAGGAGCTTCTCCAAGTGAATATTCACTTTATCAAGCCAAAAATCCCTATTTCATTTATTTCCATGGCTATCCTTTCTTCAAATGTCAACTCTTCATCTGGTGGATTTTTCTCTCTTTCTTTCTGAAGTGCCCTTCAGAGACCCATGGTCCTTGGCCTTTTCCTTGTCACATTCTCTTTATGCTTATCTAAATATTCACTTTCAACCACTTTTTTTCCTTTCACATCTTTCATCCTAGCTTTAAACTAAATTTTCTCTAAAGACAATTGCTTTACCCGCAACTCATTCTTCTCTTCCTCTACGAAGGAAATTATGAAATTAGCCCTTGCCAAATTTTCCTTGAGTTTTTTTATCTGCGTATATTTCTCCTTGATGATCTGCTCTAGGTTTTCATGCTCTTAACTAGCCTCCAATTCTACTATGTCAATGTCATGATGGATGAGCTCCTCATCATGCAAACATGTCTCATGTTGTAATGGTAATCCTTGTTCTGCTGATGTGGGCTTGGCCCCTTCCTTAATGTGAGGAGAAAAAAAAATCCTTCTTCCACTCTAGTATTTCTGAGTGACCTCAATCTTCCTCCTCACTAAAATTATGCTAAGGGAGCCAACCTCCACATGTCTAGATGATGTTGACGGTGTTGATGGTGAACTAGGGCTAGTAGGCTAGCTACTAGAAGGAAAAAAGACATCTGATTGCATGAAATTTTCCCAAGTGATGCTATTCTATTCAAGCTAGTGTAAAAAAAATATTTTGATAAGAGCATGGTGGAAGAGGCTGACTTCAAGACCAATCTGCCTACATTGAACTTTTTCTTCCATATTTTCCAGCCTTCTCTAGAGGTAGTAGGGAAAATTGAGTGGCTTTACCCCTGTGAAATGCATGAGTAGTATGACATGATACCTGTATAGTCTAGAAAATCTTCCCTCACAAGTGTAGTACTTCATGATGATCTTCATTAGTGTTGTATACTTCTTAAGGACTTTCCCAATAGGAGAAACCTTCTTCATGTGTTGTTGATAGTGTCTTATGAGGTAAGGCTTGTAGTTCTGAATATCTAGGTCTTGGTTCTTGAACCATTTCTCACCATGATTGGGTATCCCTATGGCCTCCACCACTACATTAGTTTATATAGTGAATGTAAACCCTGCAATCATGACCCTCTCCTTTTTGAGCTGAGTGGCATACAATTTAGTCAATGTGGCGTGGTATTTGACTCTCTCAACTTGCTCACAAAAAGGAAGACACCCTACCCTTTGAAAAAAATTCTTGGATAATGGTGAATACATCACTTCATGAGTGTTTAAGGGCTCATATCTTGACATTTTTCCTGCCTTGTTGTAAGGCCTCTTCTCCTCCATTTGATAGTTTGCAAGGGGAAAACCCTAATGGGACAAAATAGGGGAAGGGATTGAAGGGATATGATGAAGAGGTTAGGGAAGGGAGATGGGAGTAGGAAAATTTAGGGAGGTGGGCAAGGATCTTAGGTAACTATAGGAAGTCTAATGGAGTGAAATTGGTATGGGGATTAGGCTAGGGAATTTTTACATAGTATTAGCTAGGAAAACTTCCAAAAATGCAACATTAGGCTAGGGTTTAGGGTTTAGAGCTTAGGAAATGGGAATGAGGGGGTGTGAAGGATATGAGAGATGGTTTTTAGTGTGAGGGAGGGTAAAAATTCTATGGGAAGGTATGTTTATCTTTCAAATTTTGAAAAGATGGGTCAGCCACCAAACCATAGCATAGGGACCAATGGAGGGTTTTCACTCTAAAACAATGAAATTGAGTTGCAAGGAGGGGTTATTGAGGTGTAACTTACTTTTGAAATGATTATGGACACCTTGATAACCTTCAAAAACCTTCAGAAACTGGTTTGATGCCACTTGGAGAGAAAACACAGCTTGTAGAAGAAAACACATCGTGTAGCTTAGAAAACGCAGCGTGACTATTTTGGCATCAATTTTTGGAATGTCTTTGACTTGAATTTGTTGAGTAAGAACTTGCTGATAAATGAGAGCTCTTTATCAATGAGGTGAATGAGAAAATGAGTTTAAATGGTCTTTAATAGCTTGTGATGGTCACTTTTCCTCATAGTAGTGGGATGGCCCACTACATGTTTTTTTCATTTTTCTTTGAAAACATATCTAGCTTAGGAACTTGATATGCATCTTAGGAAAATTAGGAACCTATTACATCATTTTAAGATGTAATTACACTTGAAAAAATATTTATTGAGCAATCTCCCTACTTCTACTCCTTCATTTGCCATATTTATGCATGAAATCTCTAATCTTTTATGATTGAAACCCTAATGACCCAATGAAGACACTGAGATGAATGAATACTATGATGGCATGACTAAAATGAATATCAATACGTTGTAGTGATGACTAATCCAACTTAAATATGGTAATGACCAGCACATGAAATTTTTTAAAGGAGCAGTAATAGACCTAGACACACTAGTCAGTGACCAAATTTTTATTTGAAGACCTACTAAAACCATAAAAAATTGACGCAACACCCTAAAAAAAATAATTGAAAGAGTTCATTTGATCACTGGTGATAGGAAGAACTAACTGACACTAATAGTATCGATGGCTTTTCTCTCATAAAAAAATTGCCACTTGGTCATTTTTTACAGAGGAAATGATAGCACATTATGAGGATACAAAGAGCAACACCTTCTTTACCCAATTGATAAATATCAAACAAAAGGGTTCAATGGTGGAGCACATTAAGGGCTTACAAAAATTGAATAGAAGGGTAACTGGTATTCGAGAGGAATACAGGATTGATGTCTTCATAAGGACTTTAAAGGATAACATCCAACATGACGTTCGCTTTTGGGAACCTGATTCATTGGAGAAGACATTCAGGTTGGCAAGAAAAATTGAAAGTAAAATTATGGCGACAAGGAAGCCTATCACTCACATCTATAAAGATGGAAGTGTTGCTACTCCTAGACTTCCACAACCTACAAGGTTGACACCACAACAATTGGAAGAAAAAAGAGAAAAAGAGCTTTGCTACAGTTGTGATAAAAAATACACTAAATGTCATAAGTGTGCTGATAAAAAATTATTTTACACATATTGTGAAGAGAAGGAAGAAAATGAACAAGAAACTTCAAAAGAAGAGGATATACACTAGGAACCAACCCTAGAGAAAGAAGAAATGAGTCTGACCATATCCTGTAATGCATTGGCAGGAATTACCACTCCCAAAACTCTCAAGATAGAAGGACATATAAAGAAGAAAAATGTAATAGTGTTGATTGATTCAGGTAGTACCCATAATTTTATTCATTGTAAGGTATCCAAGAAATTGAATTTCTTTCTATACCCAACACTAGAGTGTCAAGTGATGGTTGAAAATGGATGGACTATAAATTGCTCTGGAAAAAGCCATAATATCAAGCTAACCATGGGGGAATATGTATTGAATATTCCAATGCTTTCTATTCCAATGGGTGGTGTTGATGTTGTACAAGGAATACAATGGTTATAATCTTTGGGGATGGTAGATTTTAATTTTCAAGAGCTTTTCTTGGATTTTTTTTTGGAAGGAAATGAAATTTAATTACAAGGTATCACAGGGAAGCCAAGAAAGATAATAAGCTCTAATGTCATGAAAAAACTTTTGAGGAAATAACAATGAGGCATAATTGTAGAATGATGCTCACTAGAAGTTCCAACATCAAAATCATCTATTTCTCCAGATCTCCAAAATTTCTTGGGCAATCATTCCAAGGTGATGTACTCCCACGTATTCGTGATAATGATCATGCTATTCATTTGATTCTAGTAATTGTTCCTCGAAACATCAAGCCTTACAAATATCATTATGTGCAAAAGAGAAAAATTGAATATATGAATATACTCCAGTAGTATTGGTGCATAAGAAGGATGGATCATGGCACATGTGTCCAGATTATAGGGAGCTCAATAAGCTCACTATTAAAGGTAAATTTCCCATTCCTGTGATTAATGAATTACATGGAGAAATTTATTTTACCAAGTTGGATCATCATTCAGGATATCATCAAATTAGAATGAAGACTGAAGATATTCCGAAAATAGCATTTCGAACTCATGAGGGTCATTATGAATTTTTGGTCATTCCTTTTAGCCTTTCCAATGCACCTTCTACATTTCAAGGGTTGATGAATTTCATTTTTAAACCCTTCTTTAGAAAATTTGTGTTAATATTTTTTGATGATATACTAATCTACAACAGGTCTTGGAAGGATCATGTTCAACATGTTGATAGGGTGCTCAAACTATTGGAGGAGAAACAATTATATGAAAAAACCTCCAAATGTTTCTTTGGAGTACACGAGATGGAATATCTGGGTGATATTGTATCTCAGGGGGGTGTTAAGGTAGACCCTAACAAAATTAAAGCCATTAAGGAATGGAAATTCCCCACAACCATAAAGCAGTTGCTAGGATTTCTCGGGTTAACAGGGTATTATCGCAAGTTTGTTAAGAATTATGAGAGAATAGCAGCACTTCTAACAACATTATTGAAGATGTATGCATTTTCATGGATTCATAAAGCAACTAAGGCCTTTGAACATCTTAAAGAGGCAATGTGCCTAGCACGGGTCTTAGCTACGCAAAAATTCATAAAAACCTTTATTTTGGAATGTGATGCCTTAGGAAATGGAATTGATGTTTTTTTAATACAAGAAGGAAGACCCATTGCTTTTGAAAGTTTTCCAATAAAAATAAATTATTTACAGAAAGTGATTTATGAGAAGGAAATGTTGGCAATATTGCATGCACAAAATAAATGGCGACCTTACCTAATGGGAAGACACTTCAAGGTAAAAGCTGATCATTATAGTCTTAAATAATTTTTGGAACAAAGAATATCTTTAGAAGAGAAGAAAAAATGGGTCACAAAGATGTTGGGTTATGACTTTGAAATCATATACAAAAAAGGGAAGCTAAATGTTGTTGCAGATGCACTCTCAAGAAAGGATGAGGAGGTGGAAGCATTTCTTTGTTCCATTTTTATTATCCATCCAGATTGGATAACTAAATCAAGGGAGGAATGGAAGAATGATGAAAAAGTGTGGACACTCGTTCAAAATTTGCAGTAAGATCCCATTACATATGATACATTTAGTTGGAAAAATGATTCCTTATGGTACAAATATCACTTATATATTTGTAAGAATTCCCAACTAAAACAAAATATTCTTTTGGAATTGAACACATTTCCCATAGGAGGACACTCCAGATTTTAAAAAAAATCCCACAGGGTGAAGACAGAATTGTTTTGGTATGGCCTTAAATATGATATTCAAAATTTTGTGGCAGAATGTTTGGTTTGGCAGCAAAATAAAGTTGAGACAATTAATACCTTGGGTCTCCTACAACCTTTATCCATTCCAAGTCAACATTGGGAGGAGGTTTCAATGGATTTTATCATAGGTTTACATAAGTCCGAAGGAAATAGTGTCATCAAGGTTTTAGTTGATAGACTTACCAAGTATGCACACTTTTGTGCATTATCTCATCCATTTAAATAAATTATAGTTGCTACTACATTTGTGGAAAAAATTAAAAAGCTACATGGAAACCCAAATATTATTTCACTGGAAATTTTTGGACATAATTATTTTCTTGTTTGGGTACTCAACTATCCCATAGCTCATCTTATCAATCTCAATCTGATGGGAAAACTGAGATAGTGAACAAATGTTTGGAAGGATATCTTTGTTGTTTTGTATATGATAAAAAAACACAATGGGTCAAGTGGTTACCTCTGGCTGAATGGTGGTATAACAATTCCTTCCATACTATAGCAAAAATGACCCCATATATGGCACTTTATGGATATCATCCACCATCCATCACATCAAATTTAAGAGAAAATTTTAAGTTTCAAGTAGTGGAAGATCACATCAAGCATCAACAACAAGTTCTCCAACTCCTAAAGGATAACCTAAACTTGACACAAAATCGAATGAAAAAACAGGCAAATCAACATCACAACGAGAGACGTTTTGATATATGAGACTAGATATTTTTACAGCTACAACCATACAAACAAATGTCCCTCAAGCAAGCTAAGAAGGATAATAAATTATCGCCAAAGTATTATGGTCCTCACAAGGTATTACAAAAGATTGGTATTGTGGCATACAAATTGGAGCTTCATGCATCTTCTCAAATGCACCCAGTTTTCCATGTTTCATGCTTAAAGAAGGTTATAGCACTACAAGGAAAAGACCCTCTAGTGGAGGTTATAAAGGAGGTTTTTAGTGTTATAAAATTGGCCAAAATCATCAAAAAAACATTTGTTACAACATCCGTTTATGGTTACGGAGGTTTGGGCAGAGCATTTAGTGGAAATTCAACATAACTAAAAAAAATGGGCAGCCGTAGGATATTACGGATGTTTCTTTTCATCGGTGCGCTACTTTGGCTTTAACACACTGGTGCGTACATGTAGAAGGTGCCCCGGGGCGGTCGAAGGAGAATGCACCGGGCTATTAAGGTATAAAAACACACCAGGCGTAGTGTTGGTGATACAACGCACAGGGCCGTTCTAATTGGTCTTGGGATTTGTGCAGTGCCCATAGGTCGTATCAATGCACAGGTACGTAGACTTATAGAAACGCACCGGTGCGCAGTATCACATAAATGCACCGAGATTTATAATTGGTATCGGTATTCATGTGAACCCATAGGTCATACAAATGCATCAGTGCTTATAGACACATAAACACCCCGGTGCGCAGTACCACACAAATGCACTGAGATTTGTAATTAGTATCGGTATTCATGCGGTGCTCATAGGTCGTACAATGACACCGATGCGTATAGACACATAAAAGCATCGATGCACTGTACCGCACAAATGCATCGATATTTTTAATTGGTTTTGGTATTTGTGCGGTGCCCATAGGTCATAGAAATGCCCCGGTGCGCTTCAGAATACAAACGCACCAGTGTACAGTAACTGACACGCACTGGATTTAGTTTTGTATTTTTTAGAAACATCGACCTGTGATAGTGCAATTATTGTGATTGTTTTAAATTCATTATTCATCAAAAGTCGACACATATTATAACAATATTCATATGAATTAAATTTTTATTAGTGCATTTGAAAACAACAATGGAGAACGCAATAGAATAAATTAAAACATATTATATATATATATATATATATATATATATATATATATATAGATATATAAGGCAGTATTTGTCATACAAAATGGGACAGTTATTGGTATCCATTTGTCTTTCAATTGGGACACTATGTCCATTACATTAAACAAAATGTCTGATTTCACAGACATATTTCAAAAAATACAATGCCTTGCTTCGATATCCAAACATAGTGATCATCCTTCTTCGCTTAAACTTTTGTCACTCCTATAGCTACTTCCATGACTTGGGTTATTTTCAAGAATGTTTTGTTCACGGTGTTGATTGTTTTCTTCTTCTTCATCTTCCATCTACAAACATAAAAAAATAGTAATGAGTGTATATACATTGGTGGGAATAATGAAAATTGTAATATTAAATAATATACATCAATGTAAATTGAAAAGAAATGACGTACCATAGTAACAATTGACTCATAAACTATACACATTATTTCAAAACCATGTACCATGCCATCTTTAAAAATTTCATCTGTTGGCGCAGTTCCATACTTTGTTTCCTGCAATTTTTATACCCCATAACAAATCATATATTTAATATAAAATATTTTTTTGTTCTATTAATTATAGACGGAGCTAAGTAAAACAGGATCGATAGATGCTTACAAATTCCACAATTAATTTCTCATATGCCAAAATATACTCACAACCTGTATTTAACCCAATTTCAATCAATTCGTCTAATGGTTCTTCTTTGTATGTTAGCACCTGTTTGAAGACATTCAATGATGATTTTTGTAAAACAACTTAAAAAATACAAAAATGAAATCTAGTTAAGTTGTTATAAGGAAGTAACAATTGCTCACAAACTTAGATATCAACCCTTTTCTTCCTTGTCGTCCTGTTTTATGTGCTGAATGGGTTCCATTTTCTTTTCTTTTCTGCAAGAAAATTCTTGAAAATTAATATTTAATCCTATATTTTTTATTTATTGTACCTAATGATCAAAAAATTCAATGATTACATATTACATTTGAATCACGTTGTTGTTAATATGGCTCCTCCTGCGATGCAATTTTGTCCATTTCTTTGACCATCTCCTTGTACACCTTTTTGGACATTCCTACTGGCATATTTTTTATATCAGCTCGTTCATCTTTTGAGATTTTCAAAATCTTCCTGAAAATGTAACATGACAATAAAATATTTAATTTTTATATTGATATATGAAAAGTAAATATAAGAAAAGTGATATTTATAAATAATTCTAGACAAACATTTAAAGGAATATTACTTTTTCATTCCTTCTTTTTTGTTGTTGTAAGTTTTTTCTATTAAAAGTCTAACATGTCTCATTGACCAATTCTCTGGAAACTCTTCCTGTAGTTTAGATAAAATTTGGTTATTGGAATCATTGGATTGGTTTTTGTATTCTAAGTGGAAAGAACGTCTATACATTCATTCCACTAGATCCCTCAAACTTTTGTAAAAAAATTTCCCCCTTTCGTTAACCTCCAGCACCACTCTAGATGAGATGAGAAATTCATCTTCATTTGCATGTTCTATTTTTTTCTTTTCTTAGAACAACATTCATTTTCAGAGTTATTGGTCCCTATAGAACATTAAATAGATGTGAATTAATATACTATTTGACACATGTTATCTAATAATTTTAAGTATATTAATAATGATAATAAAAAAATAAACTCATATTGGACGAATAGTATTTTTTCATTCACCTGATTCACCCTTTTGAAATTTTTCCATCAAGATTTTACGCCCCTTTGGTCCTAGATCAAAAATAATGTTATCGAGCTTTGTCATTTTGTGGCTCTGCATGATACACAGTAAACAATACATATTATTTAAACTTACATATAGTTCAAAAATAATATTTTTTATAAAGAATTTACAAAGAACTTACCTTTTTTGTTTTTCATGATGTGTTATCAGTATTTTTGTTACTTGATCTCTTTATCAATCTGCAACCTGTACCATATCATTCATTAATATATTTATAAATAAATTTTCAACTTTTCAGGTAAAAAATAAATCTCAAGAAACCGGTGCGCCTTTCATGATCTACGCACTAACGTCGGTGCGTGGGGATATTAGAAACGCACCGCAAAAACAATATAATAGACTATACGGTGCATTGGGGTATTATAAATGCACCGCACAAATAGTGTAATCGATTGTACGGTGCTATCCTCGTAACATGGAGCATCGGTGCCCTATTTTAGATATGGCACACTGATTTAAAAAAAAAAAAAAATCAAATTTTTAATTACACAGTACTTGCACGGTGCATTGTATATTACAATGCACCGGTGCACTAGGTTACGCAGGGCACACCGATAAAAAAAAATCCATTTTTTCCAAAAATTCAAGCAAGGGCCAAATGGATTGGGATCCGACTATACAAATCGTCTCGTGGGTTGGATGTCAATCTAAAATGAAAAGCCCTAATTCTCAAATCACAGAAACATGAAGAAGAAAGGGCAGAAACAAAAAAAAAAATGAAGGGTTTAGGGTAGAAATGGATAAAACTGCAGAAAAAAGTAAAAAAAAATGTCAAATTTAATCATTCCAATTATTTGAAATTCTATGATACAGGGTTTGAATCACCAGAGGTTTGGTTTTTTATTGTCTGAATACTTTTGTTCGAACGTATTTCGCTGCTCCATAGTACTCTCATGCTATCTTGCTCCACGTATGTCTCCTGCAAATCTCTCACTGAAAAATTTAGCAAAAATAGTGAAATAATGAAAAGTGTTTAGTATTTAAAGAATTATTTTATGAAATTAGAATTTCGAAAATATTTTTCCACCCATTTTTCAATTTGCCGTTTTTTTTTTCACTTAAAGAAAATAGAGTTGCGCTTTTTTATTTGTGTTTATTCGTCAGCGGTGCATTACTTAATGGAACTGCACTGGTGCATCTATTTGTAACATCAGCACTGGTGCAGTTATATGTATAATAGCACTGATTTGCGGTAAAGGCACAAACATTACTTTTAGGTGTGTACATCAAAATTTAGTAAACTCAATTTAGAATTACAAGTACAATTTTAATTTTACATACAATTACATTTACAATTAAAATTTTAGAATTACAATCATTTCACAGTAAGACAATTAAAATTTTACAAATATTTACATACAATTACAATTACAATTTTACAATTTTTTATATATACAATTACAATTAAAATTACAATTACAATCATTTCACAAAAAATTAAATATTACAATTACAATTAAAATTTTATATTAAATATTTTACATACAATTATAGTTAAAATTACAATTACAAATACAAATACAATTTTACATACAATTAAAATTTCAATCTCAATTACAATCACGACATAATATTTAATAAATATCATGGTCATTTAATATTAAATTAATTAATAAACACCAAAATAATGATAACCATCGTACAAACATCATATTCGACTAAAAATCACTTTCCAAATCGCTAACATCATCATGATCATGATCATCTAACAAAACACAATTAACATTATATATTAACAGCATCATAACACAAACATCAAATATACATCTCATGTAAAATAACTCATGCTATCACATACACATATATCTGCAAGTTGCACATTAAATGAACATATCTAACATGACCTAACAATATACACATCATGATGATCACCAGCATGTAAATTATGTATAACTACAACATGAACATAAAATACATGGACCACACACACACACACACACACACATATATAACTGAATAATGTTAAGAATATACAATTGTAATATAAATTTCATGGATCAGCAGGTGGTAGTACAACATCAATATCAGTACTAGTGGAGGCCTGCTCAATCAATGGTGCAGCCTCGACAGTCGATGGTCTAGCCTCATCTCCATGATGACTGCTGCTAGATGCTATTGGAGGCTCATGCTCATCTGGTGTGACTTGAGGTGAACGATCATGAGATGATGAGTCACTACTCGTAGACTGTCCATCACGTGATGTGGCTCAACCATGCCTATAACATGCAACAATCCTCCTCAGTCGTGTAATAGCTGCCGTAGCTCCTACGACATGCCGCATCAGTCTGTATATGTCACGCGACATGCATCTCTACATTTGTAATAGCCTACCATAAGCATGCATGTCTCTATAATGAGAGAGCATGATGCCTGCCTCAACAATCAATCCAATGAGTTGGTCGCCCAACTCCATCATGTATCTAGTATCAAGTCAACCACGCCTAGCAAAAGGCGGTATCGGCGCACCACCAGGAGGATGTCTCTCTACATTGGCCTCCTGATGATCATCGGCATCTGGCATGCCCTGATCGTCATCAGGATCCACACCTGGATCATGTGGTGGTGTTGGCATCTCCTCACCATCAAAAGAGTCAATGTCTGCAAAATATATACAAGTACACAACAATAATTAGACAATTTCATTACACGATTCAATAAAAACAAGTTAAAGAAGATGTTAGAATAAATATAAATAAAACAATATTATTACCTTTATTATCTAAAGGCTCATCATCTGTGAAGAGGATGTTGGCATACCCTCACCAATCCAATCCAACATAAGGACAGGGGACCATAATGAAGGGATGCAGCTTGTCAACACTGGCTAGTAAGTTTAGTGCATCATGTGATATCTAGGCATCATTTGCCCCCACATGTGCATGCGTGCCTCCAACATCAACCTATGAGGCTGCTGAAAAAAAGTAGGCCTCATCCATAGAAACCTCTCAAAAAATAAACAAACAAGCTCTAAAGAAAAAGGGAAGTTGACCCTCCCTTATGCATGAGCACGACATCTATCTAACGCTGCACAGAACTATCGCAAAAAAATGGAAGACCACCTGACAAGTCGTGGCTCCTGTACTAAATAATCAACATAATATAGAAGCAAGTAAATAATGTGTTTCCCATCACTAGTGTTGTGTTAAATGGTCGAAATGAGAAGTGAGAGGCACTGAACGTCCTCACTACCAAATTCACCAATATGTAATTGACCTCCAGCGACCTGAAACTCTGCAGGAGACAGTACTGATGCTCCAATGTATCTCTAGGAGTAAAATAACTGACTCCCTACTACACAACCAGCTGTAACCTCTGGGAACGAAGGAAAATCCACCCCTCTCCTCGATAGCCCTGTAATGAAATATATATCCTCCTCGGTGGGTGTGTACCACTAGTCAGGACCAACCTGGAAAGCCTATAGGTGGGCATTCCACCTGTGGATAAGATGTCTCAAAAACACACTATGGGCCTTTAAGGAAGTAGCTTATTCATAGAAATTGAGGAGGCCTACTTGCCTTAGGAGCCCCTAGGTATCTGCTGTAATTGGGTGAGGGTATGCATCTCTCTCCCTCTCTCGTGCCTCCCATAGGAAAACCATATCATATTGCTTCACCTGTTGTTTTTGTTGTTCCTCCTCTTCTCTCTGAGTCATTGACATATTAAATAAAAAAAATTATTAAATCAGACATGTATTTAGGAATATAAATATATAATTTTTTTTGGGAAAAAAAACAGCCCAGTCGGTGCGCCACAAAAACAGTCATGCACTAGTTTTGGTGCAGCATTTGTTTCTAGCGCACTGGGGGTGGTGCCCCATATGACATACAACGCACCGTATGTAGTGCACCTGAAAAATTTTAAAGCACCATTGACTATATATGGTGTCAGAAGAGCAGTGTGCTGACTAAAATATACGCCCCGACGCATATAGTTGTGTCAATGCACGGACTTCCTGACAAATTTTGTAGTCAACGGTGCAGTATTTTACCAGGACGCACCATCAACCCTGTCGGAATGTTAAATGTGGTGTGCTGACAGACACCAGGGCATATATTTTTGTCAATGCACCGCGTTTCTATTCCGATGGTCAATGGTGCAACTGGCTAAATGACTACACTGCACTTTTTTTTTAAATTCTAAAACAACACGGGGCGCCTTTCAGTGCCATCACTGTTGGAGCAGGGTCTCCCTAAGGCTATGAATTTTGTCCATTTTTGTATAATTTTTATTGTTTAGTCTAATGCAGGGGTTTTTGGGTGGGTCAAACCCCCTAACGCATTGTAATTGGGTCAAGGGTAGACCAATAGTCTACAAACCACGATTTGCAGACCATTGTAAGTGTAGGATAAATCACTATAAATAGATGAACATTTTTTGCGTCATAGGTAGGAATGAATAGAGATTGATGTGAAGTACGAACTGTTAGATATGTGGTATGGTTGTTTTGGGTTAGGACTCCTACTGGTTGTGTCTACGTAGATCCTCTGTCTTGCTGTGTGCAGACCCTGCTGGTTGTGTGCGCAGGTGTTAATTTGGGAATGTAAGAGGATTTTGGGTAGTGATATAGATGTACAGAAGTATAGTGGATATCTGATGTTATATGGATCTGTCCTATCATGGTTAATGCAAACTTGAGTTATATGATGATGTATCTGTCAATAGCTACGAACTAGTTGTGTTTATGATAAATGTATTTGTGATCTGTTAGTCTACTGCGAATATATTAGTGTGTGATTATAGCTAATAGTACGCACATGGCTGCGAATCTGTTATTTATATTGAAACTCTTGCAAATGACCTTTGGCTGTATAGATCTGATAGTTGCGGACCGGTTTGACTTACCTGCTCTCTCCCAAGGTGTGGAAACCTGGTACCATCACCCTCCCATACTAGTTCAGGTGAGACTTTGGCTTGCGCAAGCGGGTCAATACCGAAAGGGCCAGTAGTATAGGAGTTTGTTGGCAAACCTTAACCTCCTCAAGCCAACAAATGGTTCTGTTTCCGAGACTGGGAGAATTTTGAGAGAGATCGGCTAATGCCAAGACCATAGTAGAAACCTAAGAAGAGAAAGACCGATGAACATTTTTGAAAGAAAGATTCAAGAACTCACTTCCACCAGGAGACGATATGGCCTCGCACATGAAGCTATCTACTTTCAAAGGCATGGGTGATGAGGACATGGATGAGTTTTGGTTTGTTGCGGGATCGGTATGGACTGCGTAGAATGTAGCAAGCAATGAGGTGAAACGGGCACATATGTCCCTTTATTTCAAAGGGAGAGCCTTGGAATGGTACATGGGATATATTGACCAACATGTAAATTCAACCATCGAGGAAGTTAAGAATGTGTTAAAACAGAAGTTCAAGTAACCTAAGTCCTATTCTCAGATAGTAAATGACTTGAAGGATTTAAAGCAAGGGTTGTCTAAGTATGTATGGGAAGCAGATCAATGATTAAAGAAAGTGATCAGATAAGGAGGATTCTAGTATGATGACATGAAACACACGAAGTGGTTCATTGCTATGTTGCTGCCCCACCTGTGCGTACCTATGGGTCATCAATCCATTGAAATGCAGGAGAAGGCTTGGAGGTAGCCATGAAACTGGAAGTTGTGCCCAAAGATGATACCTAGATAGGGGTATAGTAGATACAAGGCCAGCTAGAGGCAATGCACATGGAGATGCAGAATCTGCACAAGGAGCGAGGAACGGAGGCCAGCCCCAACAGATGGTGCATACGATGCAGGGTGAATGGCCACACCAAGGATAACTCTCCATTACTTGCAAACTACATACAGGCTGGGGGACCCATCCCACTGTGCCCTAGGGAAGCTGCGGGACCAAGTGGGCCAGCACTATCGTTCGATGACTGTCGCGTTGCTGGTTTGCACAATACCAACCACTGCCCCCACCTTGCCGCATATATCCCAGAAGTAAAACAACAGTGGTGTAAGTTTTGTAGGTCTGTAGGACATGATGAATACAACTGCCAAACGTATGATCTGATGACCGACCGAGGAAACCTATATAGGGTACATTAGGACCACTCATCACCTAGATCCCCCGTAGGTATAGGAGGATCCCTAGCCAGGGGCAGGGAAGGGGGATGAGGAGGAAGCACAGGCAGGGGTAGAGGACAACTAATCTGCTATAATTGCAGAGAAATAGGTCACTTTGCAAGGGACTCCATGAACCGAACTCGGAAATCCTGCAGATACTACAGACAATTGGACCATGTGGTTGAAGATTGCCCAATTCTGATAGCCAAGATGCAGGAGAAGCAACAGACACCTATGCAGAACGTAAAAAGGGTCAAGGCAGAACCCTGAAGTGACGGACCCAGTATTAATGTTATAACACACAGTGGCATAGCCACTGGTGGGAGTACGGAGAAAGCTGAGGTAGAATCTCTTATTCGCAAAGAACCCACTAAACAAGAAGGGTTGGACTTACCAAAGGAAAAGGAAACTTCTGTCACAGCTCACCAAGACTTTTCCAGCGCAGAGGCACCTACCCTTCAAACACTTGCACAACATAGAGGAGATGATGAAGTTAAACTATTCCTACAGGCATGTATGAAGTTGCTGCGCAACCAACGGGCCATAGAAAACCTCGAGGCCTTGATAGATAGTTGCGCAGGAAAGACAACCCTAGCTATGGAAATTAAGGACGTGCAAAAGCTGTATAAGCACAAGAGACACATTGGTCAGGAGATGCGGGTGATCACGCAGATCGACGATTACGAGATGGATCAAGTTATTCTTGAATTAGGATTAGATGCAAACATACTACCTAAACAGACTTGGCAACGAATGGGCAAACCTAAATTGGAATGTTCCACTATTCAGTTGTTCATGCCAATCAACAGAAGATCATACCATCGGGAATATTACCAGAGATTGTAGTAGATACCATCGGAGTGAAGGTATGGGCTGACTTTGAAGTCATTCAAATCAAAGAAGACGCGGACCCCTACTCGACACTCCTAGGGTTGGATTGGGCCATTTATATGGGCGATATCATCAACTTAAAGAAACGCAACATGGTGTTTGAAGTGGAAGGAATACGGGTAATCATACTGGTAGACCTTGCAGAAGGAGAAAGATATACCGAGCCAGCGCAGGAGGAGGAAGAAATAGATAATATCGATAAGCTAACTGCAAGGGACCAAGACTGGATCAATCCTATGGCCGATGGTATGCTTTGTTGGGAAAAGGATAGTGAACGATTTTCTGACTTCGATGAAGAAATAGAAAACTAGAAAAACTGGTTGCACGATGTCTCTGCACTGCACTGTCTGCAAATTTCCAAGGATTTCCGATGCATATCTGCCGAGGTAAGAGAAATACCCTACTTTTATGGTTCTGGTAGCATAAAATAATTTCTGCGTATGTTCGAAGCTAAGGTTCCAAGATAATGGCGACTATGGGCCCTTAATCTGGCCCTACATGCAACACCTGCAAGATGGTGGGAGGTGCATAAGGATATGTTCCTGGACTAGGAGGAATGTCGGGACATGATGATCCTGCGATTCGAGGCCCTGGCTCAAGTGCGTGTCAAATAGTTCCTTGGCCTAGGAGACCCACAGGAGCACTTGTCTGCTTAGATGGAGAAATGGCACGACCAAACTCCGAAGGAATGGGTTCACTCGTTTATTCATGCATTGGGACTAATCCTGACTGCATGGTACTTGGATGTTGATCTACATCAATACGCCTGTCACTGGGAAACCTTGAAAGACGAATTCATTGGTACTTTTGGACTAATAGGGGGCTCGGAGGCACTTGACAAAGCTCTGTAGGATATAGATGCATTTGTGTTTGGTGAATCCATCTCCTCCACAGCGTTTTCGGTGCCGAAATGGGAAACGCAGATGCAGGACATTATCAATTTTCGCAATATAGCTATACAAGAATGTGATGAGAACCTGCACAATGTCTCTATCCCAGAATCAGAGGGGGTATGCGCAATTACAAGGCCCTCAGTGCAAACTGTGGATGTAACAAAATCCCTGAGACTAAGGGAAGTCAACATTGGCACAATGGAACAGCCTAAGTAGGCTAAGATTGGTGACTACTAGGATAATGACATGATAAGCAAGGTGGCTGAATTTCTCACAGAATACCAAGACCTATTCCCAACCAAATTTTCAGAGCTCAAAGGGATCACATGGGACCTGCGAGTGATGTGAATCACATTAAAACTAGATGCACGGCCAATAAAGCAGTAGCCTTACCGGTTGAAACCCAAGTATTAGCAAAAGATTAAGGAGGAATTGGATAAAATGCTCGCCGCAGGTATTATCGAGCTAGTGGAGCAGTCAGATTGGTTAAGTCTGATGGTAGTTCAGGGAAAGAAGACTAAGGGAGAAATTTGGAACTATGTGGACCTATGCAAGTTAAATGATGCTTGCATACATGACCCCTTTTTGACACCATTTTTTGATGAAATACTGGATAGTGTGGGGGCCCAGGAGGCATATTCGTTCACTGATGGGTTCTCTGGATATCATCAGATCCAAATCACACCAGAGGATCGCAGCAATACTACGTTTGCCACGGAATGGGGATCCTTCCAGTATATAGTCTGTTATCACCAAAATAGGTCCTGATAGGTTGTCAGTCAAGCTACCTCAGTGTAACTGTTTCAAACTAGACTTTTAGTTGAGGCTTAGCCTCCTCAACCTTAGAGGGCTCTCTTAATAGGTTTATGATTTTAAAATAAGGATTAGATGGATAACTCTATATGTAAAATGGATAAAAATGGATAATTGGTTGTACTAATAATCAACAAACATCTATTGGGCTTATGGAGTCAAATGTGTTTTCACAAAACATGAATATCAACTTCATATGGAAGTCAAGACATTTCAGGGTTTAGATGCATCAACAGAATAGTAGGACAGAAAATAAACACAGTTCATGAACATATGAAGGAAGTTAGAGCACCTTCATTGAATTATAAGTAACATACATTCATGCCACTGCAAGTAATTGAAAGAGGAAAACCATGAGAATATCAAACATCAATAGCCCTTTCTAAATCCTGAGTGATGAAACCAATATCTCTATATTAATAATAAAAACATAGTCTTTTATACAACAAAATAGTATGCTTGTTAATGTAAATTTCCAACCCTATGCAATTCGACTTCTTGTCTCTTATAGTGACATATTTACATTCTTGGATTCTCTCCAAACACTTGAGAAAAATTCGAATTTTCTAGCTTGACACCTATCAACTTCTAAAACAAACTTTAATGACATATGACATTTTAAACTGTCTGTTCTAGACTCCTAATACAACTAGGATTAAAACTCTTTATTATAACTTAACAAACTTATCCAAATATTAAATCTTCTATCTGACAACTACTCCTCCCAAACTTCGACCTTGATGATGTCCATCTCCTTGCAGTTTGACTGTATTGATTTTCCTCTTATCTGCCCTGAAAGATAGGAACATGGTCCCTGCAAAATAGCTATGGTGTTTCATTTATGTTTCTTCAAACCATCTGCTAACCAATTTTTTGCTCAAAACATGTGGCAAAGTCTTATTAAGCTCTTGTGACTTCGTCCTTCCAGCTGTGCCCAAACCAAACCTTTGAAGAAGTGCCAAAAACTGTTAAAACTGCATCCTACAACAGTTTCGTAGCGCGCTACGAAACTGCTGTGCATGACACCTACAGCAGTTTCGTAGCGCGCTACAAAACTGCTGTGTTTATATTTTCACAGCTTGTTTCCAAAAATTTGAGTTTCCCACCTTTACTGCCACCCTTTGAGTTATATATAAGCTCTTATAATCAACAAAAATCAAATCTGAACTGCTTTAAAAAATGAAATCTTTCCATATAACCCCAAAAATGTGTTAGGAGATGTCACTTACTGTTTACACTCATTTTGGCAGTGGTTGATCTTCAGGCTTTGCTAGCTGTATCTCAAGGTCTTCAACCTGCCTTTTAAGCCTTATATTATTTTCTATTAGTTTGGTATTAACCATCCTTATGAACTTTTCTTCCTTGATTGCAGGGATGGTCCATATGAAGAATTGATCCTGACTATTGATTGACTCAATGTTTGAAACCTTTTCTAGCTCCCATAGACCTTTCATCCTCTCAAAGTTTGACCTTTCTACAACACGCATTCTCACTTTCTTCTTCAATTTATAAATTTCAATGTTTGCAAGTCTGAGTTTGTCTTTAACCTCCTCATAACTACTTTTTTGTCTTTGAGTATTAAAAACTTTGTTTCTGTCTTCTTCAAGCATTTGAGATGATATATTTATGGGTTCTTCAAAAACATTTGTTTCCTCACCTCCTATTTGGTCTATCTCCATATCTGGCTGCTGCACTTTGTTAGACTTCCTAGTGAAGGGTTTTCTAGGTTTAAAGACAAACTCTAACACTTCATCCTCAAAATCTAATTTTTTGGATGTTCTCAATCTCTTTGATTTCCCACCTGTATCAAGTTTGATGAAATTTGCTTGAACCAGGGGAGACTCTTCAGTGGCAATAGCTTGTAATATATCATTCAAGTCACCTCTTAATTCCAATTTTCCATCTGTGACTACAGCCTTACCCTTCTCCTTTGACCTCTGACTCCTAGTCAACTTC
Source organism: Pinus albicaulis (assembly GCA_034641835.2). NCBI lineage: Eukaryota > Viridiplantae > Streptophyta > Pinopsida > Pinales > Pinaceae > Pinus > Pinus albicaulis. The sequence continues at coordinate 113,177,989 of CM076583.1, read as the reverse complement.
TTCTGAGTTGTTTTACTAGTTGACTGTTTATGAATTGTCTCTTTGACATGACTTCTCTTCTTCTGTGCAGATTTAGGAGTCCTTTGGATATTAAGTGATGTATTTATCATTGGTTCCTTAACCTATTTCCTGGGCTTAAGCTTGACAAACCTTCTTGATTTTGTTTCTGTAGGTTCAGTAGTCTTTGATGAAGATGTTTCTTTGACTTGAGGGCTAGCGCCTATTCCTTCAACTCCCATTCCACTGAAAAAGAGGAATGCAGACCATTCTCTATTCACTTTCTGAAGCTCATGCAAAATTATTAACTTGACTAGACCATGATGAAATAATGAGGTTTCACAGGCCTGAGTTTTCATCTGTACTTTCTCTGCCATCTTGGCCAGACTTCAAAATAGAAAGAAAGGTAAGTCTAGAGAGATTACTCCTTTGAAATGAAATAAGAGTTTAAAGTGATAAGTGTACACCTTGTGGTATCTCCCTTTGTAGGTAAAGTACCTTTGGATGTTGTAAAGAATATTGGCAAATGCATCTATGACATAACTTCTTGGTACAACTTTGTTCAAATCTGTATCCATAAACTCTGCTTTCAAAAATATTTTGCAGGGTTGCATTTCAAACCTAAAATTCTTGAACCATCTATCTTCCCCCCTTAGAATTTCTGTGACTTCTGATATAACTTCAGGAGAAATTGGTAAATTGAGGAAACCAACCTTTGTGTTTGATCCTGTAGAGTTCATAGCAAATTCTTTGGTAACCTGATTATGTCCTCCTTGAAGCTTTTCACAAAACCTACAGCACCCTACCTTCTTGAAAGCTTCTTCAACAGATTTATCTCTTGTGAGAGCCTCTAAACCTTCAGGTTCTGTTCTTAGGTAGTGACCAGACCCGTGATTTCTCTTTTCTTTTGTCATCTTCTCCTGAAAACCCTATGTCTTCAGCAAACCTGTAATAGACCTCCTTGTTGGACGAACTGACTCGCTTGAAAATTTAGTTCAACCTCGCTTGATGGAAAACTCTGCCTTGCTTGATTAGGAACCTTGTTTCAGTCAGCAATTATTTTCAAACTGACTGGATTAGCAAGTATCGAAACTATTGACATAACATCAATTGGATTCTACCTCGCTTGATTGAAAACTCTGCCTCGCTTGAAAACTTAATGAGAGCTCTGGTTTCTTATCATGAGCTTCTCTTTCAACAATAGATATGCATGCAGTGCTTTCTTTGCATGAGATGAAATCAATGATAACCAACCCCTTTTCAAATTTGCAAAGGACTAATGACAAATGACCCCTAACGAATCCCATAATAACACTATTACCGATGAAGTAGGTAACCGCACTGTTACCTACCATTTTTTGGTAGCATAAAAAGCACCCGATTTTGAAAAGTGGTGATGCAAAATCACCCATTTTTTTTGTGCACATTTTTGACACTCTAATAGTTTTATTTATGAAGTATGAATATTTGTTTTAGAATGTTAGTGATTTTCATGCTAATTTTGAAACTTATTGATGCAGCATCACCCTTTTTTTTTAGAGTGGTGATTTTCATGTTGGTAATAAAACACAAAACTTAGATAATATATATATATATATATATATATATAAACAATAAAAAAACCAATAAAAAAGTTTAAAAAAAACAAAATTAACTCGTAAAAATAAAAAATTTAAACAAAAATAAATAAATAAATTCGAAAATTATATCAAAAGAAATGACAAAATTTGAAAAAAAAACACATAATTTAAAGAAAAAAAAACAAAAAATAACAAAAATAAATAAATAAATAAAACATCAAAAACATTCTTTTCTAAGTTATTAAAAAAAAAACATATAATTAAAAAAAAAATTTAAATAGAAAATTTTAAAATAATTAAAATTACAAAATTAAAATTTAGATAAAAAAATAAAACACAAGGGTGAGAATGAATGGGTTAAAGATTGGGGCACACACTTGGCCTTTGGCCTCGAGAAAGAAAAAATTAAATTTAAAAATTTAAATTAAAAAAATAATAATAAGAAGAAAAAAAATACAAATTTTAAAATGAAAAAAAAAAACAAATTTAAAAAAAAAAACAAAATTTAAAATTGAAAAAGAAAATTAAATTAAAAGAATTAAAATAAAATAAAAACTATCATTAAAAAACAAAAAAATGAAAAAAATCACATGCAAATAATTAAAAAACAAATATCCATAAATTTACTGTTTTTTTTTTTTTAAATAAAACAATTTATAAATTTTAAAAATGAAAAACTAAATAAACTAAAAGATTAAAAAAAGAAAAAATAATTAAATTAAAATTTAGTAAATTTAATAAATAAATTTTAAATTTTAAAAAATAATTAATCTAAAATATTAAATTTAAAAACAAAATTTAAAAAAAAAAAAACAAAAGAAATCAAAACAAATTAAATTTAAAATAAAAAATTTGATTTTAAAAAAAATAATTTTTAATTTTTTGCAATTAAAAAAAAAAAAAATTAAAACCAAAAAAGAAAATAATCAAATTAAAAAAAAATATTAAAATTAAAAAAAAATTTAAAAAATAAATGTTACGAATTAAAGAATATTAAAAAAAAAAAAAGATTAAAAAAAAAAACTTAAAAAAAAAAATTAAAAAAGAAAAGAAAAATCAAATTAAAAAAAAATTATTAAAAATTAAAAAAAAAAAAAGAATTTTTTGATCGTGGTGGCGCCGCCAATCGAGGTCCCGCTGTGGGAGGCCGATTTTGGGAATCACCGTCCCGCCGCGGGAGGCCAATTCCCGGAATCACCCTCCCACTGCAAGGGGCCGATTCCCGGAACCGCCCTCCCGCCGCGGGAGGCCGATTCCCGGAATCGTCCTCCGCCACCACCTGGGCGGGAGGCTGATTGGCGGCACCACCACGATCAAAAAATTCTTTTTTTTTTTTTAATTTTTAATATTTTTTTTTTCAATTTGATTTTTTTTTTAATTTTTTTTTTTAAATTCAAAAAATTTAAAATTTTTTTTTTTAATTTAATTTTTATATTTGAAATTTAATTTGTTTTAATTTTTTTTGTTTTTTTAATTTTATTCATTTTTTTTTTTGTTTTTAATTTTTTTTTTTCTAAATTTTGTTAATAATTTTTCTTAAATTTTGTATTTTTTTTTTATTTAATTGATTTTTTTTTAATTTTTTCATATGTTTTTTTTATTATTAAATTTTATGTTTAGTTTTTTCATTTAATTTTTTCAAATTTAATAAATTTTGTATTTTTTTTTAATTTATTTGAATTTAATATTTTTTTTTAAATTTTTAAATTTTTTATTATTATTTTTTTAATTACATAAAATTTTTATATTTTTATATTTCAATTAAAATTGTGTATTTAAAATTAGTTTTTTTTTAATTAAACTTAATATTTTCTTATTAATTTGTTTTTTTATTTTATTTTTTATTTAATATATTTTATTTAATTTAATTTTTTCAATTTTTCATTTTTAATTGATTTTTAAAGTTTTTTAACTTTTTATTTTAACAATGCTTTTTTTTTTTTTTTATATTTAAAATTTATTTTTTATTTCAAAATTTATTTGTTTATTCATTTATTTATTAAAATTTAATATTTTTTTTTTAAATTTAATTTGTTATTTTAATATTAACATTTTTTTTTAAATTTAATAAAATCTAATATATATATTTTTTAATTTAAGTTCATATATATATATATATATATATATATATATATATTATTTTTTATAATTTAAATTTAATTTATTTTTTTAAATTTATTTGTTTTTTAAATATATATTTTTTAAAATTTAATATTTTTATTGTATTTAATTTTTCATTTTTCATTTTTAGTTAATTTTTCATTTTTTTACTTTTAATTTCAATAATTTTTTTTTATTTTTTTTTAATTTTAATGTTTTAAATTTATTAAAATTTGATATATTTCTTTAAATTTTTTTTTTTTTTTAATTTAATAAACATTTTGTTTTTCTTTTTTAAATTTAATTTCTATATTTTTATTTTTTTAATTTTTTTTTTTTTTTTTTTTTTTTTTTTTTTTTTTTTTTTGAGTAATACTAATTCTTTTTATAAAACATAATGATACAAAACTGCCACAGTTTCAGCTATGGAAGCCTGAAAACTGGGCTTGATGTCCAAGCTTAACAAAAATACTGAACTGCCCTGGGTGGGAAACCAGTTCTTTTGGAAAGAGTTTTGCCACCCTTGAAAGGGAAACCGGCCCATTGTTCATATTTTTTAACATAGCATAAAAAACTAGACCAGAGTAATAATCAGCTGTTTCAGCTGATGAGAAACAAAGGAAATAAAAAATTCTACCAGAACGATTGAACAATTGTACCATGGCAAGCCGAGAGGAGCGAGATTCACTGCTCATTAGCTGGGGAGGGCGGTTCCTCCACAATTCTGCACCAGTACTCATCCCTTGTAGCTTCGTCTCCTTCCTTTGGCTCGCTGCTCTCGCTGGGGACGTCCCCCTGCATGGGTTCTTTGCCCAAGTTGGAGTGCACAGGTTTAGAGGGCGCCTCCGGGTTCAGGGCCTTGCTCTTAGACGGTGAGGGGTTGAGACTGAGTGACGTATGAATAGGGTTGGGCGTAGGCGACTCTTCTCTCAGGGTTACGGTTACAAAAGCAGTGATGATGGGTTGGTTAAGAGAGAATTCGAAGCAGAACTCCGCTCTCTGGGAGGATTGGCGGAGGGAGTGACTGACAGATGCATGGGAGGCAGGGGAGACAGGTCTAGTTGGGTCGACAGAAGGAGGCATGGAGGGCTGGGTGAAGCGAACATAGCCAAGGTGGCGAGCACGACCCCTTTGGCTCCCGGTGTCCGGATAATGACCCCATTCAGTGTCCTCCGAGGCAGTTTCAGTATCTGAGCTGGTGGAAGGTCGTGAGCGAACCACTCGACCTCGACTGACACCACATCGGCACCACATCCTTTGTCGGAGCCATGGCATGTCCACAGAGGAGCGCTGGAAGAGCCGGAGGTGAGAAGAGCAAGTGGAAAGTGTAGGGAACCAACATGAGTTAGCAAACTGAGCATGCAGATGGAAATTCGAACAACAGAAGGTGCTCTGGGTGAAGTTAAAACCCGGTAGTGTTTCTAGACAACTGAGGAGAGAATAGCGTCACCCAGTCTGGGTGCAAGTACTTGCCTCAGCACACGTAGGTGGGCAGGTGCTCCACAAGGGAGGCAGAGAATTGCACTTAGCACAGAAACAATCCAAGCGATCCAAGATAAACGCCATCGCTAACCAATCGAGCGGAGCAAGATAATGAAGGAGTCGGTCGATGTGAATTAATGCGGAGCAAGTTGGCAGAATTAATGCGACGATGGTGGAGCTGCAAAGGGCCATATGGCCACCCCATGCGAGCTCCATTGGGAGTCGCCCGGGGACTGCTATCCCATCAACCAAGGCGTTCATCCACATCTGGAGTTAATTTAATATTTTGTTTTTGTTTTTATTTTTATTTTTTTATTTCTATATATTTTGAAATTTTAATCTTTAATTTTTTTTATTTTTTTTCTTAAATTTTAGGTTTTTTTTAATGTTTGAATTAAAAATTTTATTTTGTTTTTATTTTTATCTTTTTATTCCTATATATTTTTAAATTTTAAGCTTTAAAATGTTTTTATTTTTTAAATTTATTTTTTTCTTAAATTTTAGGTTTTTTTAAATGTTTGAATTTTAAAAATTAAAAAATGTTATTTCTATTTTTAAAAATGTCAAAAATATGACACAATTTTTTTTTTTGTTATTCCAGCATCAACTGGTTTTGTTTTGAGGGTGTCTTTTCAATCCTTTTTTCAAGAAACAATTTTGTTTTTAGCATAATTTTATAAAATGTTGAAATTTGACCTTCAAAAAAAACCAAGTGCATTCTGGAATGCACTTTTTTTGTTTTTGGGGTGCTTTTTCATGTTTTTTGAGTCTTTTTGGGCTAGAGTTCCCGTTTTGAGGTCAGGTTACCTATTTCATCGGTAACAGTGTTTAATGATTTCATAACTGCTTTGGATGGTTGCATGCGTGAGGGAGGATTCATGGACTGACACTATAATCATGAAAATTTAACCCAAACTGATGGATGTGACAGCTAAACCGAAAAAATTTGAATCCCCGATTTCGTAGCGCTGGTAATGTGATTTCGGGATTTTGCGCTACGAAAAGACCAGCGTTTTCGTAGCGTAGAAATAGATTTTTACACTGAGCGCGCTACGGAAACGTGGTTTCATGGCTTATTCAAATTTATTTTGAAAAAGACTTAAAATATGGTTTTCAAAACATGGTATGAGACTTCTAAAAAGCAAAGAAAGGTTTATGCACTTTATTTGGTGATGAAATGAAACTTGTAACCTATGGCTTAGACCCTATAAAACATAAAAATGACTCAAACCCTATGTAATACCATGACTTAGGAGCAAGTATAAACTGACTAAGTTTAGAAAACTTTAATAGTGATAACACAGTCATGCCGTTTGGACTCAAGAATGCCCCTGCTATCTTCTCACGGGTTGTTGTTGCAGTATTCAAGGAATTTATCCATAAATTTCTAGAATGATATTTCGATGACTGGACTGTCTTCAGCTTAGTAAAGATGCACATTTCAAACCTGCACCTGATGTTGGACGCCTGCCGAAAACACCAAATTTCCTTGAATATTAAAAAGTGTATCTTCTACGTACCCTTCGGGATTTTTCTTGGGCATATAGTTTGCCAACAAGGACTGATGGTGGACCCCAAAAAGATTGTTTTTATCATTAAACTACCTGTACCTATGACTAAGAAACAGTTGCATTCGATCCTTGGACACACAGGCTACTACAAAAAATTCATTCAGGGATACACACTGATCACAACACCTTTGGAGAAGTTGCTCAAGAAGGATGCATCATTTTTTTGGGATGATGACTGCCAAAAGAGCTTTGAGCTACTCAAAGAAAAGATGGTCTCTGCACCTATCCTTATCTTCCCTGATTGGGCAAAGGAATTCCATGTTCATGTGGATGCCTCAGGGATTGCCCTCAGAGCGGTGCTTACGCAGCCTGGTGCCGGAGATATTGATTGTCCTATCGCATTTGCTAGTTGGAAACTCTCGAGTGCAGAGCGCAATTATGCCACCACGAAGAGGGAAGGATTGGCCATGGTCTATGCACTACAAAAGTATCAACACTATCTATTAGGAGGACACTTTAAAATGTTTACAGATCACTCAGCTTTAATGTACCTAGTGAATAAGCCTGTGTTGGGGTGGAAAATTTGCAGATGGCTGCTGTTGTTTCAATAATACGATTTTGAAATCATATTCAAGCCACAGAAGTTGAACACTGGGTTGGATCACTTATCCCGAATTGAGACAGGTGAAGAACCTACTAGCTGGGAAGAAGGGTTGCCTGACGTGCAACTGTTCGCCATAAAATTCGTTGATGCGCACTTTGCTGATATCATCCAGTTCCTGACTATGGGCATGGCACCTGCAGAATATTCATTACAGCAGAAGAAGGAGCTGGTTACCAGGGCGGCATATTTTACCATCATCGTAGGTCAATTGTATAAACTAGGCGTTGATAAAGCGTTGCGCAGGTACGTTCTGGAACTCAAACGGCATGCTATCTTGATAGAAGCACATGACAGAATCGCAGGGGGTCACTACGTAGGCAAGGTAACGGCACACAAAATTTTATGGGCTGGACTATGGTGGCCTACCCTCCATAGTGGCTCTCACAACTATTGTAAAGCTTGCGATATGTGTCAATGGACAGGAAAGCCATCATGAAGAGATGAAATGTCGTTACAATCGAAAGTAGCCTTACAATCCTTTGAAAATGGGCCATTGATTTTGTGGGACCCATTAACCCACCAAGGAAGAAGATGGGTGTGCGCTACATAATTACTGCCACTGACTATGTAACCAGGTGGGACGAAGCACAAGCGGTAAAGGATTGTACTGCAGATACCACTGTGCACTTCATCTTTGAGCAAATTCTAACTTGATTTTGATGTCCAAAGATCCTTATGAGCAATCAAGGTATGCACTTTGTTAATGAAATGATCCGAAGATTGCAAGCACAGATTGAATCCCCACCGACACAGTGACTCGGGATGAGTCACAAGATTGTGTTATGGGACTGTTGGAGCAAGGTCTCCCAAAGGCTATGAATTTTGTTCATTTTTGTATAATTTTGTATTTTTTAGTCTAATGCAGGGGTTTTGGGGTGGGTCAAAGCCCCTAACGCATTGTAATTGGGTAAAGGGTAGACCAAGAGTTCGTAAACCATGGTTTGCGGACCATTGGAAGCGTAGGCTAAATCTCTATAAATAGATGAACCTTTTTTGAGTCATAGGTAGGAATGAATAGATATTGATGCGAAGTACGAACTTTTAGATCTGTGGTAGGGTTTTTTTGGATTAGGACTCTTGTTAGATGTGTGCGCAGAGATCCTCTGTCCTGCTATGTGCGGACCCTGCTGGCTGTGTGTGCAGGCAGTAATTTGGGAATGTAAGAGGATTTTGGGTAGTGATATAGATGTGCGGAAGTATAGTGGATATCTGATGTTATCTGGATCTGTCCTGTCATGGTTAATGCGAATTTGATTTATATGATGATTTATCTGTTAGTAGTTGTGAACTATCTTTGTTTATGATAAATGTATCTGTGATTTTTTAGTCTTCTACGAATATACTATTTTGTTATTATAGCTGATAGTACGCACGTGGATGTGAATCTGTTATTTAGATATGATAAAATGTATTTTGGTTATTTATTGAAACTCCTGTGAACGACCTCTGGCTGTATAGATCTTATAGCTGTGGACTAGCTTGACTTACGTGCTCTCTCCCAGGGTGCAGAAACCTGGTTCCAGCACCCTCTCATACTGCTTCGGGTGAGACTTTGGCCTGCACAAGTGGGTCACTATTGAAAGGGACAGTAGTATAGGGGTTTGTTGGAAAACCTTAACCTCTGAACCTGGGTCACAACCCCTCGAGCCAATAGTCATGGACATGGTGTGGATACCCTTAGCACCAGTTGTGGTGTGGCCTATAAATTTTACAAGCAGCATCGCTTACCGGTGCGAGCCTAATGGCTCATGCGTACCATGCGACAAAAATATATATTTTAAATGGTTAATTTTAAGGTTATTTGAAATTCTAATCCGCTAAAATCTTAATTATGGAAAAATAAGAAAAATACCTGTACATTTCGCTGTCGAGGAGGCATATTAGCTGTAGAATTTGCAAAAGAAAATTTTCTCACCATTTTTCAAAATGAAAGCTGGAGATTGGTGGGCAATGCACAGCAGCAGTGGGTGAAATGGGAGCACCGATGTCAGGGCGGCTTAGACAAGGATAAATTGCACTAGTTCTTAAGAGCTCTAGAGCACTGAGAAAAGTGAAAAATGCAGTTTTTTTACTGTAATTTTTTTATTATTTAACCCTGTTCCAGTGCGCGGGGTTTTATAGGCACACTGGTGCGGTTTCGTAAGATAGCACCAGGCGGTTTCAGTTTTTGCGTAGTGTTTTATGATGCACCGGTGCGGTTTCATAACACCACACCAGACGGTTTCTATTTTGGCGTGGTGTTTTATGATGCACTACGGTGGAATAGTTATAAATCACCAGTGCTCTATAGTAATAGGATGTACCGGGCGGGTGTGGATGGAGCACTTGGTGTCCGGTGTGCCAATGTTTTGTGTGAATAGTGCTTTCTCTTGTAGAGTGCACCGGTGATTGAGAGCTCTGGAGCACCAAGAAAAGTGAAAAATGTGGGCTTTTGGCTGTAATTTTTTTTTTAATTAACCTTGTTATGGTGCGTGGGTTCTATAGGCTCACAAGCGATGTTTCTTACGAATGCACCAGTCGATTTCTGTTTTGGCGTGGTGTTTTATGGTGCACCGGTGCGGTTTCTTAACACCAGACCGGGTGGTTTCTGTTTTGGCGTGATGTTTTATGATGCACCGCAACGGAATAATTATGAAGCACCGGTGTGCTACAGTACTGTAACGCATCGGGCGGGTGTGTACAGAGTGCACGGTGTCTGGTGTGCTAATGTTTTGTGCGACCGATGCTTTCTCTTGTAGATATCACTGGTGATTGAGAGCTTTGGAGCACTGAGAAAAGTGAAAAATGCAGTTTTTTGGCCGTAATTGTTTTTAAATTAACCCTTTTCTAGTGCGAATGGTTTAGGCACACCGCTGATGTTTTTTAAGAACGCACTAGTCAGTTTCTGTTTTGGTGTGGTGTTTTATGATGCACCGGTGTGGTTTCTTAGTACTGCACTGAGCTGTTTCTGTTTTGGTGCAGTGTTTTATGATGCATTGGCGTCGAAGAGTTGTGAAGCGCTAGTGCTCTATAGTACTATGATGCACCGAGAGGGTGTGTACGGAGCGCACGGTGTCTGGTGTGCCAATGTTTTATGTGCACCAATGCTTTCGATTGTAGAGAGAAAGGGTGCGATTGTGGATGATAAGCACACCAAGCAGAAAACATCTGCAAAACCATCTGCCTACCAACTTCCTCTAGTAACCTCCACTAGAAACTGATGTATGGGGTATTTTTATAAGGGGTTCCTCAAAAACATCTTCTAGAGGGCCTTTTCCTTGTAGTGTAGGTGAAAAAATTCCAGTTCAAACAATATGTGAGGTCCCTATATTACTAGTATAGTCCCTTATTGTTGTTAGTGTAACCCCCTTATTATTATTTTTGTACCCCTGTAACCCCAATATTTTTATTATTGTGCCCTTACATTATCATTGTTAGGTCAGCTAGGATTATACTGTGGCCCCATGGACTCCTATATATATAGAAGGAGATTCTGGTCATTTGTATGATCCAAGAATTTTTCATTTATGTAATGTATTAGAGGTTTCCCCCTCGAAGTGGCTGATTTCTAAGGCATTGATCTCTCTTTTATTCCATTTTTGGAGCTAGTTTCATAACATTTGGTATCAGAGCTTTGGATTCTAAGGTTTTGCTGCTCCAAACAGGTTATCGTGGAATTTTCACTATAACGTTTTTTCCTACGAAGGTATAGAAGATAAAAATTTTACATAGCTAAGCCGAAATCTTGAGGAACTTCCTGTAAAAATTTCAGATCTTGGTTCACAATATTTTCGGAGATATGATCTGTGGAAGTTAGGTTTTTTTCAAGCTCATGAATTTCGTCTCAAAGAGGTTACCGTGGGAAAATCGTCATAACTCTCTATCTGAACATCAGATTGGAATTCTTTAAAAATTGGCCGTAAGTAAACAAACTGTAGTTTCCTATGTATCAATTTTAGAGCCTAAGGAGGAAACAATGACACGCAACACATTGTACAAGTTATGTCTACTAAAACAGTCCATAATTAGGTCATTATGGGAGGTTGGGCATAAATTTTCCTTAAAGAATTCAAATAAGGTCAAACCTGTGGCATTCAAAAGATGATTCAGAGGGCTACTACAGGGCCTAATTTAGGATATTGAAGATCCGAAATCACATATATAATTCAGTTTAAATATCGAGCTCCTCAAAAGTAAGAAAAAGGTGTATATTTTTTTTCAAAATGCATAAGTCTTGTGTGAAAAATTAGTTTGAAGTGATTCCAAGGGCATATTGAACCATAGATATTAGTATTTGGTTCTAAAATTCCACCTAAAAAATATTCAACACCCATTAATCCTTCAGAAGGCTCTATTATAATTCATGAAAAGGAAGAAGCACAACATGACATATCAAAATTACAAGAGCAATTGCACTAAACTTCGCTCTCGCAAAGAGCAACAAAAAATGAAATGGATGGTTTGAGGAAAGGCGTGGAAGCTAAGATGGATGGTTTGAATAATGGCATGGAAGCTAAGATGGATGGCATGGAAGCTGGCATGGAAGCTAATATGGTTGAAATAGAAGCTAAGATCGATGAAAAAATGAAAGACAACATGGAAGACATGAATAATGATCTAAAAGTAGACATGGAAGGTTTGATGACAATCTTAATACAAGAAATTATTCCTAATGGTGGAAAGATAGTAGAGTAAACTCATGATGATAAAAAAATAAATTTTAATTGTGATTTCATAAACTCTAATGTTGGATTGAAGAACCACCATATTCCAAAGATGGATATGAGGAATTTTGATGGCAAGGATCCCGTAATATGGATACTACAGATGGAGCAATATTTTGATCTCAATAATGTGCAAAACAAACAAAAGGTACACATTACAACTTTACATTTAGAACAAAATACATTTGTATGGTATCGATGGCTTTGCTCTTGTAAAAAAATTGTCGCTTGGGAAATTTTTACAAAGGAAATGATAGCACATTATGAGAATACAAAGAGCAACGCCTTCTTTAGCCAATTGATAAATCTCAAAAAAAGGGTTCAGTGGTGGAGAACATCGTGGACTTCCAAAAATTGAATATAAGGGTAATTGATATTCCAGAGGAACACAGGATTGATGTCTTCATAGAGACTTTAAAGGATAACATCGAACATGAAGTTCTTTTTTGGGAACCTGATTCATTAGAGAAGGCATTCAGGTTGGCAAGAAAAAATGAATGTAAAATTATGGTGACAAGTAAGTGTGCCACTCACATCTATAAAGATGGAATTGTTGCTACTCCTAGACTTCCACAACCTACAAGGTTGACACAACAACAATTGGAATAAAAAAGAGCACAAGGGCTTTGCTACATTTGTGATAGAAAATACACTAAAGGTCGTAAGTTTGTTGAGAATAAATTATTTTACATAGATTGTGAAGAGGAGGAAGAAAATGAAAAAGTAAATTCAAAAGAAGAGGATATAAACCAAGAACCAACCCTAGATGAAGAAGAAATGAGTCCGACCATATCATGTAATGCATTGATAGGAATTACCACTCCTCAAACTCTCAATATAGAAGGACATATCAAGAAGAAAAAGGTAATCATGTTGATTGATTCGGGTAGTACACATAAATTTGTTCATTGTAAGGTAGTCAAGGAATTGAATTGTTTCCTATACCCAGCACCAGAATGTCAAGTGATGGCTACAAATGGAGGAACTATAAATTGCTCTAAAACATGCCATAATATCAAGCTAACAATGGGGGAATATGTATTGAATATTCCAATGCTTTCCATTCCAATGGGAGGTGCTGATGTTGTACTAGGAGTACAATGGTTACAATATTTGGGGATGGTAGCTTTTAATTTTCAAGAAGTTTTTTTGAAAAAAAAATTGGAAGGAAAGGAAATCAAATTACAGGGTATCGCAGGGAAGCTAGGAAATATAATAAGCTCTAATGTCATGACAAAGCTTCTGAAGAGAGAACAACGAGGCGTAATTTCACAATTATGCTCACTAGAAGTTCCAACATCAAAATCATATATTTCTTGAGATCTCCAAAAAGTCTTGGACAATCATTCCAAGGTGTTTGAAACTCCCAAAGGACTCCCACCTATTCATGCCCATGATCATGCTATTGATTTGATTCCAGAAAGTTTTCCTCCAAACATAAGGCCTTATAGATATCCTTATGTCCAAAAGAGCGAAATTGAACATATGATTGCAGAAATGTTAGAGGCTGGTATAATTCAACCTAGTCAAAGTTCTTTCTCTGGTCCAGTAGTATTGGTGCACAAGAAGGATGGATCATGGCACATGTGTCCGGATTATAGTGAGCTCAATAAGCTCATTATTAAAGATAAATTTCCCATTCATGTGATTGATGAATTATTGGATGAATTACATGGAGCAATTTATTTTACCAAGTTGGATCTTCGTTCAGGGTATCATCAAATTAGAATGAAGACTGAAGATATACCAAAAACAACATTTCAAACTCATGAGGGTCATTATTATTTTTTGGTCATGCCTTTTGGCCTTACAAATGCACCTTCTACATTTCAAGGTTTGATGAATTCCATTTTCAAACTCATCCTTAGAAAATTTGTGCTAGTATTTTTTGATGACATACTAATAGCAGGTCTTGGAAGGATCATGTTCAACTTGTTGACAGGGTGCTCAAACTATTAGAGGAGAAACAATTATATGCAAAAACATCCAAATGTGCCTTTGGAGTACAAGAGGTGGAATACCTAGGTCATATTGTATCTCACGAGGGTATTAAGGTAGACCCTAAAAAAATTAAATCCATTAAGGAATGGAAAGTCCCCACAACCATAAATAGATTGCGAGGATTTCTCAGGTTAACAGGGTATTATCGCAAGTTTTTTAAGAATTATGGGAGAATAGCAGCACCTCTAAAAACATTATTGAAGAAAGATGCATTTTCATGGACTCTTGAATCAACTAAGGCCTTTGAAAATCTTAAAGAGGAAATGTGCCTAGCACCAGTCTTAGCTATGCCAAACTTGACAAAAACATTTATTGTGAAATGTGATGCCTCAGGAAATGGAATTGGTGGTGTTTTAATGCAAGAAGGAAGACTCATTTCTTTTGAAATTCGTCCAATCAAAGGAAAGTATTTACAAAAAACTATTTATGAGAAGGAAATGTTGGCAATACTACATGCACTAAAGAAATGGTGACCTTACCTAATGGGAAGACACTTCAAGGTAAAAGTTGATCATGACATACTTTTTGGAAAAAATACTATATTTAGAAGAGCAACAAAAATGGGTCACAAAGATGTTGGGTTATGACTTTGAAATCAACTACCAAAAAGGGAACCTAAATGTTGTTGCAGATGCACTCTCAAGAAAGGATGAAGAGGTGAAATCATTATTTGTGCCATTTATATTATCTAGCCAGATTGGATAATCGAAGCAAGGGATGAATGGAAGAAGGATTAAGAAGTGTGGAAACTCATTCAAAAATTGGAGGAAGATCCTAGTACATCTAATACATTTAGTTCAAAAAATGATTCCTTATGGTACAAATATTGCTTATATATTTGAAATAATTCCCAACTAAAACAAAAGATTCTTTTGGAATTGCACACTTCTCCTTTAGGAGGACACTCAAGATTTTTACAAACTTACCATATGGTGAAGAAATAATTTTTTTGGGATGGCGTTAAATCTGATATTAAAAATTTTGTGGCGGAATGTTTGGTTTACCAGAAAAATAAAGTTGAGACAATTAATACCCCGAGTCTTCTACAAACTTTATCCATTCCAAGTCAACGTTGGGAGGAGATTTCAATGGATTTTATCACAGTTTTACCTAAGTCTGAAGGAAAGAGTATCATCATGGTGGTAGTTGATAGACTTACCAAGTATGCACACTTTTGTGCATTATCTCATCCATTTAAATAAAGTACAATTGCTACTGCGTTTATGGAAACGATTCAAAAGCTACATGGAAACCCAAAGATTATTATAACTTACAGAGATACCATTTTTACGGGAATTGTTTGGAAGGAATTATTTTCTTGTTTGGGTACTCAACTAGCTCATAGCTAATCTTATCATCCTCAATTCGATGGTTAAACTAAGATAGTGAATATGTAATATTCCCAAATTTTCACATCATATTTGGAATATTAGAGTCCTTGATTTTCTTAATAAATTAAGTAAATAAAAGGGTGCAGGGACCCACAAACCTCAAAGATGAATAAAATCCACTTTTAATATGTGAATGTGGATATTTCAGATCTAGATCTAGAATCATGGAGTAGTGAAGCAGCTCCATTAATGGAGATCATGTCTCATTTATGAGATAGATTATGGAGGATGAAATAGTCAAATAAGATCATGGATCTTAAATATAATACCATGAGGATCTTTGATAAGTTCAACTGAGATCATAGTGCATTTAATAAGATCATGAAGCACTTATGATAAGATAGTGGAGAAAGTGATGCATTTAATGCATACATGATGGAGGGGGTAATGACCCCATGTGAACATGATGGAGGACATGGATCAACAGCGCAGTCAACCTTGGATACTTTGGTCAACATGTACAACGCAGTATCAGAGTGGGCCTAGGCTATGGAAGGCTTATGCATATAATGAAGGTGAAGGCACAATGGAAGGCATGATTTGGATAATTCATTTCTTGATCTGTTTAGATATAGATTTCTCTTAGGACATTTCTATGTAGGCTTTGGCTATTTAGTAGAGTTTTTAGTTCTGTTTAGCACAGGGTGTTCCCGAGCGGGGATCCCACCTCTTTCCATTGAGTAGCTCATGGAATATGATTATTTTTCATTCCTTATCAAGCATTGGTGCCATCTTCAGGAGGTTGTTTCTAGCATTCAGCTAGGAAACCGATGGAGGATTCATCCTACCACTTTGTTCTTAACATTTCATCTTCCAGGAGTAGCAGATCGATATCCGAAATTCAGGCCTTGGGGTATTGCCTCCATGTAGCAGTAGTCCCTTCAAAGATTTTGCAGTCCAGTCCTGTAGATCTATTGGAGGAAGGAAGTTTCCAGTATTTCAGTTGGGAATCCTGTGAGGGATAACCTCCTCACATTGGATCTATTGTTTCCATCACTCAGGAGCTGGTTTGACATATCTAGCAGTAGTCTAAGGAGCCTTCCTCTCTAACAACACAGTTTTATGAAGTTGTTGTTCATCCAACAACTATTTTAAGTGGAGGAGATTGGAGGACCTAAATCTTGAGATTTTAGCCCAAGGATCTAGTGAAGGACTCATCCCTTCTTGCATATATATGATTGTACATCATTGTAGCTATCATATTATCAGATCTAGCTTCATATCTGCATTCCCAAAAGCATATATGTGAAGCTCTAGGAGGAATATTGTCTTAGAGTTACAGATCTGAGAAACCCCTCCTGGGTTATCTTGGGAATCCATCATTGAGCCTAGATCTACAATTTCAGCATCATCGGAGCTCCCATTCTGTCTAGATTTGAATTTCTATCTTTCAGGTAGTTGCAGTCCCTATAGTTGCAGCAGGGACAATGTATTTTACATTCCAGCAGAGTAGTAGTTACGCAGTCTCTTTTGGGATATCATTGTAGGGTCATTCTAGGCTACTTTTGTGGCTTGAGTGTCTCATATTTTGAGCACTGTTGTACTTGCTTTTGCACCTCCAATATAATAAAATGGCTCAGCTATTTTTGTGCATTTTGATGTGTATATAGATTTACTGTTTACATTGTTTTATTTCTTATATTGTGTTTTAGTATTACTGGATTCTCCCTTTGGGATATTATAGTGGTATCAGAGCATGATCTTTGGCTCAGCTTGTGGACACTTCATCTTTTACATCTAAAGAAGAAGTAGATAGATGAGATGTATCATGGAGGATGATAATTATGCGACTCCTTTCTTTAGATCCATGTAAAATCTCTCCAAGGAGGTCAATCAAATGAAGAAGGAAGGATAGAAAGAAGATCCAAGAAGAATATTTGATGAGGAAGGTCCAAGCACTTCCTATCAACAAAGAAGAAAACCGAAGAATCATATATCTCCTCATAGATCCACTATGCCCACTTTCTTTGGAGAAGGTGAGAGGTGTAAAAATGAAGAAAGGAATGAACTTGAGACTCATGAGACTCTTAGTCTATATCTTGAAGAGTACAAAGCACAGTTAAGAGCATTCAAGTAGAAGCTAACTCTCCAACAATTCTTCAAAATCAAAGAAGAAAGAGGATCCTATAGCAGTAGTAGAAGAAAGAGGCATAATAGATTCTATTTTCCTACATTTGATGGATCTTCCTCAAGCACTGTTAAGGCTTGGAGAAGAGAGTTAGATGCATTTTTCAGGCTACATCCTGTAGCTAAAGGAGATGTTGTTCAAATTGCAGCACTTCATCTTTTAGGTGAAGCCAATGTTTGGTGGTTTGGTCACATGGAGCATGCAAAGGTGACTAAATATTTAGATTTCTTTCACAAGTTGAGGAAGGAATTGATGTGAGAAAACTAGAGATGTGTCACAAAGTGAAATTCCCTAAGGAAAAAAAGGAGGATTTCAATCTTGTCACTTTGGACAAGAAGTCACTACATTCACCACTAGTTACAGAAGTACTTGCATCCGGAGAAGAGACACTTGCATTTTTGGAAGATAGTCTTCAGCTCTTAACATGTAGAGTCAGCAGAGCAGCCATCACTCTTACCAGCAGTTGGAGACACTATTTTCCTGGTTGGAGGAACTCTTGTGTTCTGGAAAGAGGTTTCCACACATCAATTGATCCAAGGTATGCATGAACATTCATCACATATTGTTTCAATAGATCTTATTGAAACTTATGAGGACATGCCATCGGGGCCAATGCATAACCAAGGGTTAGAACAAAATTCTGATTTGAAGCAAAAACATATCACAGTGCAGAGGACCCTTGATCTAATCAAGGAGGATATTAAGAACTATCCCAATTCATCCTTGTTGAGCTATATTCAACCCTTTGAGTTGAAGTGTAGAGTTTCAGAAAATGGGATTAGCATTATCCTATGTACAATAAATGGTTATGAGATCAGTATTCTACTTTGCTTTGAGACAACACATGTATTACCATCCAGATCTACAACATTGTCACTTAGTAGCTGTAAAAATGAAGAGGCCCCATCATTCTTGGAGCATTATAAAGGTAGCTTCACTAATAAATCAATGGAGGTAAAGATGATAAATGGTAGACATATTCAGATGATAAATATTTTCTCCTTTCTAGATGACCCTTTCTCAATGAGTATCTCACAGCTTAAAGAGAAACTTCTACCTGTAGCAGATCCAAAACCTCATTGGTTTTGGAGCGCCTTTGGTGAAAATAGAATCTCATTAAGAGATCTCATTGGAGGTGCACTTCAACATTTCATGAAGTGAAAATTTCTTCAGCAGTTTGGGGAGGATGGTATTCTACAAAGGGAGGATACCATGATTATGTAGCACATGATTCATCATCCACACTGGGATGACTGGGTGAAGATGATAAGAAAGTGGTTGCATGACCACTTGTAGATTTATGACATGGGCCAACAAGCTTGGTTACGTTGGTTTCCCTTGGGATATTTTTGTCACTGCCCAAAGGCTCCTATTTCTTTGATCCATGCCTTGAAAAACACTTATGAAATGAAGAAGGGGGCATGGTTACGCTGGTTTCTCTTGGTTGAGTATGGTTACCACCCAATAGATGATATTTTTCTGATTCATGCCTTGTGTATCAATGATAAAATGTAGCAAAAGAATGCATGTTCATTTTGGTTTCCCTTAAGAGAATTTGGCCACCAGATGACATCTCCTATGTCTATGTGTTTTGTATTGGGTAAAGCTTGGCATGATGCTCTCATGATGTGCATTGATGGTGTTTATTTTTATTGGGCTGATGTGACATTCCATATGTCAATTAGTATGTTTTTGCTCCATGATGAACATGAGGAGGAGAGAAAGCAGCAAGATCTCTTATTTCTATGGTTTCTTTTGGGGAAGTTTGGCTTGTCCATCTTACATGGAGGAGATGGAGGATGGCAGCAAAGGGCCTTACTCCAGTGGTTACTATTAGGAGAATATGGTTTGATAAATTTGTCTACCCATATAACTCATTTCCTTATTCTTTTGCATAACGCTGAAATGATGCTTGGATCCAACAAGGCCAACAGGGCTAAGAATCAGAGCATATTAATGCTCAATCAAATTCTTAAAGCATGGGATGAAGAAATTTATTGTGAGCTGGAGCTTATCCTTTGTGGAAAGGACCACTTTATTTTATGTATCTCATGTATTAATGAAGATGTTGGACATCATATGGTTGTCACTTGGTACTTAATGGTGGGAGGAGGACATCTAACCATGTAGTTGGAAGTCATTATTTATATTTTTGAAAGACAAATTTGCAACCAAACATGCATAACACATTGCAGCAAATGGAGGAAGCCTTCCTTATGTGGATGCCATTTGGAGGGGAATAGATGGCTTTGCATTTACTTTTGGAGTTGCTTGAGGACAAGCAACATTTTGCCGGGGGGGATTGTAATATTCCCATATTTTCACATCATATTTGGAATATTAGAGTCCTTGATTTTCTTAATAAATTAAGTAAATAAAAGGGTGGAGGGACCCACAAACCTCAAAGATGAATAAAATCCACTTTTAATATGTGAATGTGGATATTTCAAATCTAGATCTAGAATCATGGAGTAGTGGAGCAGCTCCATTAATGGAGATCATGTCTCATTTATGAGATAGATTATGGAGGATAAAACAATCAAATAAGATCATGGATATTAAATATAAAATCATGGAAATCTTTGATAAGGTCAACTGAGATCATAGTGCATTCAAGAATATCATGAAGCACTTATGATAATATAGTGGAGAAAGTGATACATTTAATGCACACATGATGGAGGGGGTAATGACCCCATGTGAACATCATGGAGGACATGGATCAACAGTGAAATCAACCTTGGAGACTTTGGTAAACATGTACAACGTAGTATTGGAGTAGTCCTAGGCTATGGAAGGCTTAGGCATATAATGAAGGTGAAGGCACAATGGAAGGCATGATTTGGATTATTCATTTCTTGATCTGTTTAGATCTAGATTTGTCTTAGCACATTTATATGCAGGTTTGGGCTGTTTAACAAAGTTTGCAGTCCTATTTAGCATAGGGTGTTCCCGAGAGGGGATCCCATCTCTTTCCATTGAGTAGCTCTTGGAAGATGATTGTTCTTCATTCCTTATCAGGCATTGGTTCCATCTTCAGGAGGTTGTTTCTAGCATTCAGCTAGGAAACTAGTGGAGGATTCATCCTACCACTTTGTTCTTCACATTAAATCTTCCAGGAGAAGTAGATCTATATCTGGCATTCAGGCCTTGGGCATTTGACTCCATGCAGCAAGATTTCCTTCAAGGATTGTGCAGTCTAGTCCTATAGATCTATCGGATGAAGGAATTTTCTAGTATTGCAGCTGGGAATCCTATGAGGGATAACCTCCTCACATTCGATCTATTGTTTCCATCACTCAAGAGCTGATTTGACATATCTAGCAGTAGTATAAGGAGCCTCCCTCTTTGAAAATACAGTTTTCTAAACTTGTTGTTCATCCAGTAGCTATTTTCAGTGGAGGAGATTGGAGGAGCTAGATCTTGAGCTTTTAGCCCAAGGATCTAGTGAAGGGATCAACCCTTCTTGCATATATCTGATTGTACATCATTGTAGCTATCATATTATCAGATCTAGCTTCATATCCTCATTCCCAGCAGCATATATGTGAAGCCCTAAGAGGAATTTTTTCTTAGACTTACAGATCTAAGAAACCCCTCCTGGGTTATCTTGGGAATCCACCATTGAGCCCAGATCTACAATTTTAGCATCATCGGAGCTCCCATTCTACCTAGATTTGACTTTCTATCTTTTAGGCAGTTGCAGTCCCTACAGTTGTAGTAGGGACAGTGCAGTTTACCTTCCAGCAGAGCAGCAGTTACGCAGTTCCTCTCGGGATATCATTGTAGGGTCATTCTAGGCTACTCTTATGGCTTGAGTGTCTCATATTTTGAGCACTATTGTACTTGCTTTTACACCTCCAATATAATAAAATGGCTCAGCTATATCTGTGCATTTTGATATGTATATAGATTTAATATTTACTTTGTTGTAGTTCTTATATTTTGTTTTAGTATTACTGCATTCTCCCTTTGGGATATTACAGTGGTGTCAGAGCATTATCTTTGGCTCAGCTTGTGGACACTTCATCTTTTACATCTAAAAAAGAAGCAGATAGATGAGATCTATCATGGAGGATGATAATTCTTCCACTCCTTTCTTTAGATCCATGCAATATCTCTCCAAGGAGGTCAATCGAATGAAGAAGGAAGGACAGAAATAAGATCCAAGAATAATATTTGATGAGGAAGGTCCAAGCACTTCCTATCAGCAAAGAAGAAAACCAGAGAATCATAGATATCCTCATAGATCCACTTTGCCCACTTTCTTTGGAGATGGTGAAAGGTGTAGAAATGAAGAAAGGAATGAACCTGAGACTCATGAGACTCTCAGTCTATACCTTGAAGAGTGCAAGGCACGGTCTAGAGCATTCAAGTAGAAGCTAACTCTCCAACAATTCTTCAAAATCAAAGAAGAAATAGGATCCTATAACAGACGTAGAAGAAAGAGGCATAATAAATTCTATTTGCCTAAATTTGATGGATCTTCCTTAAGAACTGTTAAGGCTTGGAGGAGAGAGTTAGATGCATTTTTTAGGCTACATCTTGTAGTTGAAGGAGAGGTTGTTCAAGTTGCAACACTTCATCTTTTAGGTGAAGCCAATGTTTGGTGGTTTGGTCACATGGAGCATGCAAAGGTCACTAAATATTCAGATTTCTTTCACAAGTTGAGGAAGGAACTTGATGTGAGAAAACTAGAGATGTATCACAAAGTGACATTCCCTGAGGAAACAAAGGAGGATGTCAATCTTGTCACTCTTGACTAGAAGTCACTACATTCACCACAAGTTGCAGAAGTATCTACATCCAGAGAAGAGACACTTGCATTTTTACAAGATAGTCTTGATCTCTTGACATATAGAGTCCCATGCATGATTCAGGATATGCATGACGGAAAGGAGGAAGATTCTAGCACTGGTACACTTGGAGCAGAGCAGCCATTACTCTTAGCAGCAGTTGGAGATACTATTGTCCTGGTTGGAGGAACTCTTGTGTTCCGGCAACAGGTTTCCACACATTATTTGATCTAAGGTATGCATGAACATTCATCACATATTGTTTGAGTAGGTCTTATTGAAACTTATGAGGACATGCCATCAGAGCCAATGCATAACCAAGGGTTAGAACAAAATGCTGATTTGAAGCAACAACATATCAACGTAGAGGACCCTTGATCTAATCAAGGAGGAGATTAAGAACTATCCCAATTCATCCTTGTTGAGCTACATTCAACCCTTTGAGTTGAAGTGTAGAGTTTCGGAAAATGGGATTAGCATTATCCTATGTACAATAACTGGTTATGAGATTAGTATTATGCCTTGCTTTGAGACAACATATGTATTACCATGCAGATCTACAACGTTGTCACTTAGTAGCTATAAAAATGAAGAGGCCCCATCATTCTTGGAGCATTTTGAAGGTAGCTTCACTCATGAAGCAATGGAGGTAAAGATGATAAATGGTAGACATCTTGAGATGAGAAATATTTTCTCCTTTCTAGATGACCCTTTCTCAATGAGCATCTCATAGCTCAAAGAGAAACTTCTACCTGTAGCAAATCCAAAACTTCATTGGTTTTGGAGGGCCTTTTGTGAAAAGAGAATATCATTGAGAAATCTCATTGGAGGTGCACTTCAACATTTCATGAAGTGCAAAGTTCTTCAGCAGTTTGGGGAGGATGGTATTCTACAAAGGGAGGATACCATGATTATGCAGCACATCATTCATCATCCACATTAGGATGGCTAGGTGAGGATGATAAGCAAGGGTTTGCATGACCACTTTCAGATTTATGACATTGGCCAGCAAGCTTGGTTACGTTGGTTTCCCTTGGGATATTTTTGTCACTGCACAAAGGCTCCTATTTCTTTGATCCATGCCTTGAAAAAAACTTATGAAATGAAGAAGGAGGCATGGCTGTGCTAGCTGCTCTTGATTGAGTATGGTTACCACCCAATAGCTCATATTTTTCTGATTCATGCCTTGTGTATTAATGATAAAATGCAGCAGAAGAAGGCATGTTCATTTTGGTTTCCCTTGAGAGAATTTGGCCGCCACATGACATCTCCTATGTCATGTATTTTGTATTGGGTAAAGCTTGGAATGATGATATTATGATGTGAATTGATGGTGTTTATTTGTATTGGGCTGATGTGACATTCCACATGTCAATTAGTATGTTTTTCTCCATGATGCACATGAGGAGGAGAGAAAGAAGCAAGATATCTTGTTGCTTTGGTTTCTTTTGGGGGAGTTTGGCTTGTCCATCTTACATGGAGGAGATGGAGGATGGCAAAAAAGGGCCTTACTCCGGTGGTTACCATTAAGATAATATGGTTTGATAACTTTGTCTACCCATATAACTCCTTTAATTCTTATTTTGCATAACGTCGAAATGATGCTTGGATCCAACAAGGCCAACAAGGCTAAGGATGCGAGCATATCAATGCTCAATCAAATTATTAAAGCATGGGATGAAGAAATGTATTGTGACATGAAGCTTTTCCTTTGTGGAAAGGACCACTTTATTTTATGTATCTCATGTATTAATGAAGATGTTGGCCATCATATGGTACTTCATGGTGGGAGGAGGACATCTAACCATGCAGTTGGAAGTCATTCTTTATATTTTTGAAAGAAAACTTTGGAACCAAACATGCATAACACATTCTATCAAATGGGGGAAGCCTTCCTTATGTGGATTCCATTTGGAGGGGAATAGATGGCTTTGCATCTACTTTTGGAGTTGCTTGAGGACAAGCAACATTTTGCCGAGGGGAACTGTAATATTCCCAAATTTTCACATCATATTTGGAATATTAGAGTCCTTGATTTTCTTAATAAATTGAGTAAATAAAAGGGTGGAGGGACACACAAACCTCAAAGATGAATAAAATCCACATTTAATATGTGAATGTGGATATTTCAGATCTAGATCTAGAATCATGGAGTAGTGGAGCAACTCCATTAAAGGAGATAATGTCTCATTTATGAGATAGATTATGGAGGATGAAATAGTCAAATAAGATCATGGATATTAAATATAAAATCATGAGGATATTTGATAAGGTCAACTAAAATCAGAGTGCATTCAAGAATATCATGAAGCACTTATGATAAGATAGTGGAGAAAGTAATGCATTTAATGCACACATGATGGATGGGGTAATCACCCCATGTGAACATGATGGAGGACATGGATCAATAGCACAGTCAACCTTGGAGACTTTGGTCAACGTGTACAATGTAGTATTCAAGTGGTCCTAAGCTATGGATGGCTTAGGCATATAATGAAGGTGAAGGCACAATGGAAGGCATGATTTGGATTATTCATTTCTTGATTTTTTTTAGATCTAGATTTGTCTTAGGACATTTATATGCAGGCTTGGGCTATTTATAGAGTTTGGAGTCCTATTTAGCATAGGGTGTTCTCGAGAGGGGATCCCACCTCTTTCCATTGAGTAGCTCTTGGAAGAGGATTTTTTTTCATTCCTTACGAGGCATTGGTGCCATCTTCAGGAGATTGTTTCTAGCATTCAGCTAGGAAACCGATGGAGGATTCATCCTACCACTTTATTCTTCACATTTAGTCTTTCAGGAGCAAAAAATCTATATCTGGCATTTAGGCCTTTGGATTTTTGCTTCATGCAGAAGCAGTCCCTTCAAGGATTGTGCAGTCCAATCCTGTAGATCTATTGGAGGAAGGAATTTTCCAGTATTTCTGTTGGGAATCCCGTGAGGGATAACCTTCTCACATTGGATATATTGTTTCCATCACTCGGGAGATAATTTGACATATCTAGCAGTAGGCTAAGGAGACTCCCTCTTTGACAACGCAGTTTTCTGAAGCTGTTGTTCATCCATCAACTATTTTCAGTGGAGGAGATTTGAGGAGCTAGATTTTGAGCTTTTAGCGCAAGGATCTAGTGAAGGGATCAACCCTTCTTGCATAGATCTAATTTTACATCATTGTAGCTATTATATTATCAGATCTAGCTTCATATCTGCATTCCTAGCAACATATATATGAAGCCCTAAGATGAAGATTGTCTTAGACTTACAGATCTGAGAAACCCCTCCTTGGTTATCTTGGGAATCCATCATTGAGCCTAGATCTACAATTTTAGCATCATCAGAGCTCCCATTCTACCTAGATCTGACTTTCTATCTTTCACACAGTTGCATTCCCTACAGTTTCAATAGGGAAAGTGCAGTTTACCTTTCAGCAGAGCAGAAGTTACGTAGTCCCTCTTGGGATATCATTGTAGGGTCATTCTAGGCTACTCTTGTGACTTGAGTGTCTCATATTTTGAGCACTATTGTACTCACTTTTGCACCTCCAATATAATAAAATGGCTCAGCTATTTCTGTACATTCTGATGTGTATATAGATTTATTTTTACTTTGTTGTAGTTATTATATTATGTTTTAGTATTACTTCATTCTCCCTTTGGGATATTACATAGTAAATGTTTGGAAGGATATCTTCTTTTTTTTGTATCTAATAAGAAAACAGAATGGGCCAAGTGGTTACCTCTCGCTGAATGGTGGTATAACACTTCCTTTCATACTGCAGCAAAAATGACCCCATTTATGGCACTTTATGGATGTCACCATCGCCCATCACATCTTCTTTAAGAGAAAATTCTAAGGTACAAGCAGTGGAAGATCACATCGAGCATCAACAAGAAATTCTCCAACTCTTAAAGGATAATTTAAATTTGGCACAAAATTGAATGAAACAGTAGATAGATCAACATCGCAGTGAGAGAAGTTCTGATGTAGGAGACTTGATATTTTTACGGCTACAAAAACACAAACAAATCTCCCTCAAGCAAGCTAAGAAGGATAATAAATTATCTCCAAATTACTATGGTCCTTACAAGGTGTTGCAAAATATTGGTACTATGGCATACAAATTGGAGCTTTCTACTTCCTCTCGAGTTCATCATGTTTTCCATGTTTCATGTTTAAAGAAGGTTATAGGGAACAAAATTCCAGTTCAAACAATATTGCTAGAACTTGATGAGGAAGGAAAAATCATATTGGAACCTGAAGCAGTCATGGAAACAAGAACTCGACAGCTACGAAATCGATCACTTTCAGAGTATCTCATCAAATGGAAGAACTTACCCACTGAATATTCTACATGGGAGGATGAGAATTTTATACAGAAGAATTCAGAGCTACTCAAGCATTGAGGACAACACTTTTTTGAAGGAGAGGGGCATGTTAGGTCCCTATATTACTAGTATAGTCCCTTATTGTTGTTAGTGTAACCCCCTTATTGTTATTGTTGTACCCTTGTAACCCCAATATTCTTCTTATTGTGCCCTTACATTATTATTGTTAGGCCAGATAGGATTATATTGTGGCCCCATGGACTCCTATATATAGAAGGAGGTTTTGGTCATTTGTATCATCCAAGAATTGTTCATTTATGTAATGTATTGTAGGTTCCCCCCTCAAAGTGGTTGATTTCTAATGCATTGATCTCCCTTTTATTCTATTTTTGGAGTTGGTTTCATAACACAATATTTCTAGCACTTGATGAGGAAGGAAAAATCATATTGGAACTTGAAGCAGTCATGGAAACAAGAACTCGACAGCTATTATATCGATCAATTTCAGAGTATCTGATCAAGTGGAAGAGCTTACCCACTGAATATTTGACATGGGAGGATGAGAATTTTATACAAAAGCATCCAAAGCTACTCAATCGTTGACGACAATAATTTTTTGAAGGAGAGGGGCATGTTAGGTCCCTATATTACTAGTGTAGTCCCTTATCGTTGTTAGTCTAGCCCCCTTATTGTTATTGTTGTACCCTTGTATTCCCCATATTGTTATTATTGTGCCCCATAAAACCCCACTATTGTTATTGTTTTGACCTTAAATTATTATTGTTAGGTCTGCTAGGATTATATTTTGACCCCATGGACTCCTATATATAGAAAGGAGGTTTTGGTCATTTGAATCATCCAAGAATTGTTCATTTATGTAATGTAAAGGAGGTTTCCCCCTCGAAGTGGTTGATTTCTAAGGTGTTGATCTCTATTTTCTTCTATTTTTGGAGCTGGTTTCATAACATATTCTTGGCACAAAGAATATCATGATGGTTCTGTTAGAGTCGGTCTTTACAGCCCTCTGTTAGAGATCATTCCTCTTATTTCATTTCATTGTTTAGGTGTCTCATTCCGCTCATTCATCTGCATTCTGTTAGGGGCATGCCATCGACTGATGGAAGGGTTTGGATTTATTTTTTCCCTCATGCTTGTACCTGCTGGGTTAGTCAAAATTTCTCCAAAATCATCAAAGTTCAGTTCATGTCATTCACAGTCATAAATGATTATTTTGGTCAAAAAGAGTCTTTTGGTTTCTGAGTCTAGGGTTTAATCTTTTGACATGTTCAATAAATGCCCGCAGGCCATGAGGAGGATTTCAATAAGTTTTCAATTCAAAGTTTTTCATCATCAGACATATTTGAGGACATTTCTTGTTCAAAACTCAGTTTTGAATAAGAAATTGTCGAATTCATTTTTTGTAATAAGATGTATTTTTCCGCCATGAAGATTTCAAAGCAGACTCTGGTTTTCCTTTTCCAAACATCAACGCCAACATCCCTGCAAAAATCAACTAACTTCATCATTCCAAACTCAGAAAATCACTGAAAAGCCAAAAGACAGAGTTTCATTAAATTACAAAGTGCCAAAATAAAAAAACATTACAAAATGGGTTGTGAGAAGAAAAAATTAAAACCATCTCTTTGCAAGATATTTCTCAAAGTCATATAAACCATTTGCATCAAGAAACATTCATAAAATCTCATAGAAAAATCGTGTTTTGGAAGTTGGAGAGAAAACAACGTTTGAGAGAGGCCGTGACTGTGTGTGAAGAGAGGCGCCGCGCACACAAAAGAGGCGCGGCGCATAGAATGCGCGCAGTGCATTGGGTCGAAATAAACGGTGTAAATTGCCACAGGCACGACGCACCAAACCAACGCGGCGCACTGGGTGTGGGCGCGGCGCATTGAGCCATCAAGCCCGAAATTCATCAACGCTCTACAATTTTTCAAAATCAAACAATTTTTCCGCTCCAAGTAAGTTAAAACCCTTTGTTCATTGATTTGAAGATGTGTTTGCTGCATGTTGGGGAGAAGGAATTCAAGATGTTTGAATGGTTAAAATATAACCCTATACACATATAGTAATCTACTCCATAGGGTTTTGAAAAGAGGTGTTGGATGTTGTTTAGTGTTTTAACTATCATTCCACTTCCATTGGCTCTTATTATTGTCACAATATTACACCACAGTCCCATAGTCCCTCTCCTATTTCATTATCCCCATATCCCTATACCCTTTGTCCCATGTGTTAATACCCAAACCCCATCACTGGCTACCACATCCCTCCACTGATAAACTCTTAATTGCCATAACATTCAAGGGCTGGCTTATGTCCTTGATTTCACTTTTATATTCCCATTTCATTGACTCTTGTCCCTAAAATACCCCCTATCACTATCACTATTACCCTGTCACTATCACCCATTCCCATTACTTATAATCCCCAAATCCCCATATAGTCAAACAGTGGCTGTCTTCACATTCAAAACTCACTTGACAGTCCTTTTCCCACTGTGGTATTTATTACAGCACCTTGATATATATGTGGCACATTTGGCATTAGAACAAATACACCAATTGCTCATTTTCTAACCAACCAAGCACACAGTTAACAAACACATTTCAGCACCATGTCAGAGATGGATTCACCATATGAGCAGGGATATGTGCAGGACAGTGATTCTACAACAGAACTAAATGTGCCAAGGAGATCTCATAAAAGTGGCAGGCATGTCAGGGAGGAGCCCACTTCTTTGACACAATTGCAGGCTTGTCCGCTTACAATGGATTGTTTTCAGCGTCAGTCATGTTTCCATTATTACGAGATGATTGCCCAAACTCAGCATCATCATGAGTTAGCCCGCCTATTTGTCCTACATTTGTATAATGGTCGTGTAAATCTTGCTGGAGTGAACTTCATTTTGACACCAGAGACTATTTCTGAGGCGACCGGGATACCAAACATTGGTGAGGAATGGAATAAGAGACAGCAGCTGGATAGAGCTTATTATGAGCCTTACATTAGACCTGGATATTTGAGGCAGTTAAGCAGGGTTTTTCCATTTTGTTTTTTGAAGGAAGAGTATGCACCATTGATGAAACTCATCATTCGTTATTTTAGCTGTGAAGGTCGCTTTTCACGCTTGTATGCGTATCACATCCGACTGTTGATGCATTTCACGAGAGTGCGGTTGATGAGCATTCCATATTTCATGTACCGTAACATAGAGCGGATGACGGTCCTTGTGCAGAATAAGACCCCAGCGTAGCAGCATAACATCATTTACCATTACGCGCTTATCAAGATCATGGTGGCACATCATCTCGCACAGCAGGGCATCACATGGGATGAGTTCATTTCCTGTGACTTCTTTGCAGCACCACAGCCTCCTCCCGAGGTTGTTCATGATGAGGCAGAGCCTTCACACCAGTTTGAGGTTCCTGAAACTGAGCCTATCAGTGCTCCAGTGTGTGTGACATATCAAAGAGGCCACAGAGCCTTATTCGCAGCAGCATGACGAGTACTATCTCCACCAGGGGTGGAAGGGGTCTCGTTGACTTCATCAGCAGCGCGAGTACTATCTCCACATGGTGTGGAAGGGGTCTCGCCTTCGACATCAGCACAGGTACAGGTTCAGGACAGAGGCAAGAGGCCTATGCACGAGGAGGGCCCCTCGGGAGGCCAAGATACTGATTTTGTTTTGATCGATGTTGATGCGAGCTCTCATAGCTCGAAACTGAAAGAGATAATCCAGGAACAAAAGGCTGAGATTGACACGCTGACTGAGAAATTTCAGAGAGCTCAGTTGGTGATAGATTACTTGGAGCAGTGTAATAAACAACTCGAGGATCAACACACACTTATAGAGTTGCGGAAAATCCGTGAAGATCGACAATTGGCCCGGAAGAGACCAGGTGACATGACACCATTTGAGCAAGAGACTTGCCTTACGCATGTCAACATTAATCTGGAGAAGATCTTGGAAAAGGCCAACAGGGACAAAGACATGCTTAGACATATGAAGAATCACTATTGGGCCCGCACACACGTTTGCAGAGAAAAAATGAAGATCCTGAAAGAAAGGCTGAGAAGAGCACTGAAACGTCGAAAGAGGCCGGATCCACTCTGAATCTTGGCCGATGCTTCCTTGGCTGAGCATGAGACATGATGGGAGACCTTCACTCCAAATTTCAGCAAATTTGGAGAAGATTTTTTCATTTTTGAAAATTTTGGTTGCAAAACAGGTTTTTCCGCTCGACGCGTCGCGCCACTCAACGCGCGCTTATGATTGGGACACCTTCTGGAGGAAAACTTGATATTTTTGGATTTATCATAGTAATTTATGCATGCTCAAGAATGGCTGAAGAATTTCATCAAATTCTAGGTGGTCTTAAGGGCCAAAAACACCATGAAAATCACCTTTCTGCCACCTTTTGCACCAGCAGGAAGGACTTTTGGAATATTGAATTTTTGGAGGGGTAAATGAGCTCCAAATTGAAATATTACACTTGGGTTGGATAGCATACATCTAGGGCTTTCCAACGAGCTATCATGAGCTCGATTTGGACTTCGGGAAGTGCTCCAAAAATAGGTCCAAAGTAGCGCGGCGCATAGAGGAATTCAGCCTATTTTTCACCTTCCAGCTCAGGAATTCGGCCAGTTTTGACTATTTTCACCTCTTGATGTAATTTTTGAACTAGCTTGATGTAATATGGTAACCATGATGTAATTTTGGCATGTATTTACTTGTTTTAGATGATTCATTCACTAAAAAGTAAAAATTAAATGAATGGATCAGTTTCCTAGCATATAGAGGCAAGTTGTTTGGTTGCCTAGATTTTAGCTCCATGTTTAGAATTGGTTCAAACTGCTCCTAGAAGGATGAGCTCGACCCCTAGAGGCATGGGAAGGGGTTAGGATAGTCTATATATTGTATTTTCTGAGACATTTTCAGGGTTGGATACTTGGGAAAAGTTTGGCACCTCATTGTACATACATTTTCAGTTTTTGGCAAAGGAAAGACCAGAGTTTTGCAGCACTTGTTGGGATCCTTGTGGCTTCTGAGTTTTGATGATGTTCTTCTCATTTTATTTTAAGTTTCATTAAGGATATTTGTATGCCATTTCCCTTCTCTATGCTTCTGAATTAAACAAATGATTATTCAAGGTATAATTCATTGATTTGCTAGTGCTCTGCCTTAAGCTTTTGTTTAGTTGTTTATGTTCTTCGTCAGTTTGAAGAGGATCCTTGCACACTTTTGCCCTCTTCAGCCCCTAAGTAGTCTTTTCCATCCATTCATTCGATCCAAGACATCAAATCCACTGCCTACCCTGCCCCAACTTGAACTCTGCAATATTTGGCCTCATCCCCAAGCCCAAAAATTGTTTTTCCCTTTTTCCAACAAAAAAACCCCTAAAAATCAAAATCAAACCCTCCTATTTGTTTATCTAGCCTAAGATCAGTTGTTGTTTTAGTCATCTTAAGCCCCTTTGAATATTTTCATTGAGATTGACCCAGAGAGAGCCCTCTCCTGTCCTCGTAGGGCTAGCTACGAGGCTGAGCGTGGTTTGGTGTTGTCCTTCTTCTGCCTTATTTCAGCCTAAGGTGGATTTGGGATCTAACATAGTGGCGACCATACTGGGGAGAAAATGGTTTTCTTGTTGATGTTATTTGCTTCATAAGTTAGAGACGGAGTCTGAAGTCATGCCAGGTAGCTTTCGAAACGCTTTTGCCTTGCATTAGCGGAAGTAGATAAGCGCTGCTTCAGTCGATCTCTGGGTTAGCTTGTGAACGTGAAATTTGCCTTGTGTTTTACCCCAGTACATTATATCGTTCTGGACTTTTGGATGATTGAGTCTAGAATTTGACAAGCTGAATAGAATGTTTTGTCCTTTAATTTTTGAATAGATCAACACACTGGCTTCCAGAAGACATACTAGATCGAATCCTGATCCAAATCCGCCTCCAGTGTATGAGAATCCCAATCTGATTCCAAGAATTTTCTGTCGAGAAGCTCCTGGGTTTCCTCTATTTAAATCTCATTCATACCCTACTGTATTTGAATATATTGAAGATATTGAATTTGATGATCAGTTCGAGTTGTCCTTGTTTGAAACCAAATCTGAAAGTGCTACTAGTTCTACCGTCATAAATCCCAAATTCATTAAGTATCTTGAGGTTGAGCAAGCTAATCGATCCATTGATAATTACATTCTGAATCTTCAAAATTCCATTGTGGCAATGAATATTCCGGAATTCATAGACTCCACTTCCGAAACTCTTGGTCCATCAGTAATTACATATGATTCACAAGTTCACGCTGAGCCTTCTTTTATTCCTACCATTCCAGTGCAACCATTGATATCTGATCAGCAATCAGCAGTAGTTCCTCCTCCATCTCCACCACAGACTCCTCACACACCTACTGCTCCCACTCCACCCGTTTCTCCAAGACAGATCATAAATCCACCAAGAGCGATGGCTGCTAGATTCGCACCTCTCGTTTTGCCAGCAAATTTGGATCCTATGCCTGCTGATTATCAGAGTAAGATTCCTTTGTTTGATGGTACTCCTCAAAGTGTGCCCGCTCAACAGCATATTGTTAGAATGACAAACTTTTTGGACCTTCATGAAATTGATGAAGAGAATGTCTCCATGAGACTGTTTTTCCAAACTTTTGGAGGTGAGGTACGCAAGTGGTTCAGAGCTTTACAGCCCGGAAGTATTAATACATTAGAAGACCTTCATAGACAGTTTCTAGATCGGTGGGAGATGAAGAAAGATCCGCTGAAAATCACTTCTGAGTATACTAAGATCAAACACAATCCTGGTGAGTCCGTCCAAGACTATATTATCAGATTTAATGTGGTATATAATGCAATTCCTGATGACTTGAGGCCTTCTAAGAAGTCAGCTTTGTTAAAATTCCTGGATGGTTTTTATCCGGAGATGGCCTATTCATTACGAGATAGAGATCTGCCTACTTTAGAGGACATGCAGAAGATTTCCATGAGTGTTGAGGCAAACTTGAATGATAAGAAAGCTAGACTGAAAGTTGAGAAGAAAGTTGTGATAAAAGAAGAAGCTTCTACATCTGCAGATAAGATACTTCGCGAAATGGGAAAGATGTTCGAAAGGCTCACTATTGATAAGCCTGAACCACAAGTTCAGAATCCTAACTTCCGTGGTCAGCAGCAGCCCCAATTCAGGATTAAGCAACGAGAACAGCGAGCACAAGAACCAGCAGTCCAGCAGCAAGTAAAGACACCTCTTCAGCATAATTTTGTTGGTCAGGATTCAGATGATGAAGATAATGTAGTGGGGGAGCAAAATCATTTCTTTACTCCTGACGATTTTCCCATTTATATCACCGAAGATGATGAGTATGCAGAAAGTTTAGTGGTACAAAGAGATGAGGATTTTATCCTAGCTAATGACGCAGCCCTTGAGGAGGAGTCCGATGAGTATCAGAGAGGATATATGAATGCATTGTGAGCTCAGCAGAAGCAATATTCTCTTAGAAATAGAGATGTACCAGTCAATCCAATTCAGAAGAGGAAGGAAGTTTCAGCGCCTAAAAATGATTCACCTATTGCACAAAAGAAAGCAAAAGAGGTAGTTGATCCCGCTGCCACTAAGTCGTCATCAGCAGAAAAATAAAATCAGCCAATTGCATCGAGGGAGAAGGCTGAAAAGAAAGAGGTTCCAGACAAAGAGATTGAAAAGACTTCAGCTTTTAGTTTGGAGAATTAGATTTCGAAATTGAAGGTATCTATTCCCTTGACTAAACTAATGAGGAACAACAGTTATAAAGGTCAAGTTTCTAGAATTTTGAATTTCGATCCCATGTTTGACATGGTGAATATTGAAGATGATCAACTGGAACTGATATTTGGACCAGCTTTAGATGGTGAGTCTCCGGACAGCGAAGTACCTCCTTTTTATATCAGTCTTCGGTTGCATGAGTTTGTGTTGCATAACGCCATGTTCGATTTCGGTGCTTCCCATAACCTTATGCCGAAAGAAATCATGGAGAAGTTGGGTTTATACATTACCAGGAAGTACCACGATCTTTATTCATTTGATTCTAGCAGAGTGAGATGTATTGGGCTCATTAAAGACTTGGTTGTAAGTTTGGATCAGATTCCTACAAAGAATGTTTTGATGGACGTTCTTGTAGCAGACATTCCTCCGAGATTTGGTATGTTGCTTTCCAGATCTTGGGGAGAAAAATTGAAAGGGACATTACAGTTAGATTTCTCCTATGTGACAATTCCCGTGTTTGGCCAAATGAGAAAGTTGTATCGGGAACAAAAAATGAAGTATATGATTACCACTAAGGAGAAACCGGTTAATCATCCACTTAATTATGTACATACAGATCTAGAGTCTTTTGTTTTGTTTGCCGATAGTTTTAATGATGTAGATAGTCAGTTAGTTCAAGCAGAAGATATCCTAGAGATTACCGAGAATTTTAGAGAAATTTTGCAGAAAGAAAGGCAGCTACCGGAAAGCACAGTTGAGAAATCAGCTAAAGATAGTGGACATCAAGCAGAAAAAACAGAGCTAGCGCAATTTCAACACTTAGAGGATGATGAAGAAGGTCTATGGACAATGGATTTCAATCGTGCCATGGGCAATGATGGTGCTGGGATTGGTATTTGGGTACGCAGTCCTTTTTCCGCTCCTGACAAGGTGCCGAGCAATGTACGGGTATGTTCTTACAAGTTGGGGTTTGATTGTTCGAACAATGAGGCTGAGTATGAAGCTCTGATTGCTGGCCTAAATATTCTTAGAAAGTTGAATGCTAAGAGAATTGCGGTCTATGGCGACTCCGAATTGGTGATTAAGCAGGTAAAGGGAGAATATCAAACGAAACATCCACGGATGCGGGCTTACTGAAACGTTGTCCTTGATATTTTGAAGCATTTTTCAGATTATACCTTGACTTGCATTCCTCGCATTCAAAATGGAATTGCAGATTCACTTGCCAAGGCAGCAAGTAACTTGAAAATCCCAATGAATTCAAGTAATAAATTCGAGATCCATGTGATGCACCATCCTACCATCCCGGATAATCAAAGATGTTGGCAAGTTTTTCAAGATGATGATGAGATTAATGATTTTCTGCAAAGTAAAGGTAAGTTCAAAGATACCTCAATCGATATGGAATTTGATGATGGTGATGATGTTCAAATTAATCAAATGGAAGTGTTACAGCTGAAAGATAACATTATTCCTAAAGGTTTGATACCTTTAGAAGAACTCTTCGATCAGGATGATGTGGCCAAGAAGCCAACTTTACGGCCGACTGAAAAAGGAGTAGAGGATGTAAATATTGGGACAGCTGAAAACCCCAAAATGGTAAAGTTATCCAAGTCATTGTCACCGGAGGTAAGAGCTGAATATGTGAGTTTGTTGTCTTCATTTGCTGATGCTTTTGCTTGGGATTACTCAGATTTAAAGACGTATGACACTAATATCATCCAGCATACTATCCCTATTAAGCCTAATCAGAAGCCTTTTAGACAAAAGCTAAGAAGAATTAATCCGAAATTGCTGCCATCGATTGAGAAGGAGGTAAACAGGTTGTACAAAGTAGGAATCATTGTTCCTATCAGATTTTCTGATTGGATTTCAAATTTAGTGCCAGTGCGGAAAAAGACAGGTGAGATCCGGTTGTGTATTGATTTCAGAAATTTGAACAAGGTGTCATTGAAGGACAATTATTCATTGCCTAAGATGGATCATATATTGCAGTGAGTAGTGGGTGCATCTCGGATGTCACTACTCGACGGGTATTCTGGATATAACCAAATCTTGGTCCATGAAGACGACTGTGACAAAACAGCCTTCACCACTCCGTCGGGGACATTTCACTATGCTAAGATGCCATTTGGTTTGAAGAATGTTGGTGCAACTTTCCAGCGGGCGATGTACATGGCTTTTGCGAATGAAAAAGATGTTTTACTTGTTATATACCTTGATTATTTGACGGTGTTTTCCAATTCAGATGAAGAGCACATGCATCACTTGAAGGTTGTTTTTCAGAAGTGCAGAAAATATGGTGTCTCGCTTAATCCTAAGAAGAGCTTATTCACCATGGATGAAGGTAAGTTACTTGGTCACATTATTTCCAAAGATGGCATTCGTATTGATCCGGCACGTGTTGAAGCAATCCAGCAAATTGACCCTCCTAGGAACAAGAAATAAATTCAGTCTTTTAATGGTAAGATGAACTTTTTGCGTCGTTTTGTCCCTAACCTTGCTGATCATTTGAGAGAAATAACAAATATTCTAAAAAAGGACAGCCAAGTGAAGTGGACGGAAGATGCGGTAAAGTCCTTTGATTTGGTGAAGTTGGCACTATCTTCAGCTCCGGTGTTAATCAGCCTGGATTACACCCAAGATTTCATTTTGTTTTCCTTTGCTTCAGAACACACCATGGCAGCTGTGTTAATGCAGAAAAGAGATGAACATGAGAAGCCCATAGCATTTTTCAGTCGAACTATTAGAGACGCAGCCCTGAAATACAACATCATTGAGAAACAAGCTCTGGCACTGGTAAAGGCATTGAAGGATTTCCGGGTATACATTTTGCATTCCCATATTTTAGCTTATGTTCCTAACGCTGTCGTGAAAGATGTTTTAGTACAGACTGATCTGGAAGGAAGACGTGGTAAGTGGATTGCAGCTTTGCTGGAATATGATGTGGAAATAAGGCCCACGAAACTGATCAAGGGACAGGGGCTGGAGAAACTTATGATTGAATCCAATTTGCACGCATTAGACATAAATCTGATTGTTGCTATGTCTGATGAAGATGAGGAGAATTCGCCACTTCACGTATCGGAAATTTTTGTTGATTCCCCATGGTATTCAGATATCATCTATGTTCTTCAAAATTTATCATCATCACCTGGCATGACTAGAAACAAAGGTAGGACCTTGAAACTGAAGGCTGCAAAATTTTGTATTTTGAATTCTGCACTTTATTGGAAGGATCCAGGTGGTGTGTTATTGAATTGTTTGGTGGAGGAAGAAGCAAAGAAGGTAATGGAAGATTTTCACAAAGGAAATTGTGGCGGTCATCATTTTTGGAAGACAACTGCCAATAAGATTTTGAGAGCTGGGTACTATTGGCCAACATTGTTTGCTGATGTCTATAAAACAGTCAAAGGCTGCCATGAGTGCCAGATTTTCGAAGGAAGACAGAAATTACAGCCATTGCCACTTAAGCCTATCAAGGTAAGCGCCCCTTTCCAGCAGTGGGGTTTGGATTTCATTCAGGGAAATCCATCCTCCTTCCTCAGGACAACATAGATGGATTCTAACAGCCACCAATTACTTTACGAAATGGATCGAAGCAGTGCCCACAAGACAAGCCACCGATTCGGTAATTATTTCTTTCCTTGAGAACAACATCTTGTCTCGTTTTGGTTGTCCTAATAAGATAATCACAGATAATGCAGCGGCTTTTAAATCAAGGAAGATGATTGAGTTTTGTGCGAAGTATAAAATCATTTTGGGGCATTCAACTGCCTACCATCCGCGAGGTAATGGTTTGGCAGAATCTTCCAATAAGTCTCTAGTCAATATCATTAAAAATTTGCTGGACATCAATAAGAAGAGTTGGCATAAGAAGCTGGTGAAAGCGCTATGGGCTGATCGGGTAAGCCAAAAGAAGTCAATTGGTATGTCTCCTTTCGAGTTGGTTTATGGAGTAGATACAGTCTTTCCTACTTCACTTGCTGTTCCGGTGGTCAAGCTTCTTCAAGAAGCTGATAGTGAAGAAAGTCATATGCAGAGAAGGAAAAATCAGATGATTCACTTGCAGCAAACGAGAGAAGAAGTCTTCCAGAATACATTTAAGTTGCAGGAAAGAATCAAAAAGATCTATGACAGGAAAGCAAAGGTAGATAAATTCCAGTTGGAAGAGGTGGTACTGAAGTGGGATGCTAGGAATGAAGACAAAGGTAAACACGGTAAGTTTGAAAACCTTTGGAAAGGTCCATTCAAGATTGCAGCATATCGAGGTCATAACACCTTTCTGTTGAAGGAGATGAACGGTGAAGACTGTCCAGGAGGGCCGATCAATGGTTGGCTGCTCAAGCAGTACCATTTTTGAGTATTTTCTGCAGTTTACATTGCCATTGTATATACCATTGTATTTCAAATTCATTGTAAGTATGCACTGTAGTATTTTCTTCAGTATGGGGCCCGAAGCGAAGGCTATAATCCTAAAGAGGGATTTCAATTTTGATTTGAGTCTGTTTGTTTCAGCCATTTCTATTTTAAGAGTTGAGTCAGTTTAAGTTACAGTTTCAGTCAATAAATTAGTCAAAGGTATTGTATCGATTTGTCAAAATAATAGATTCCATAGCCCAATGGATGAAGGCACTGGTCTGCTCTCCCAAAGATCTGTCGTTCTTGGCACCTCCAAGGAGCTACCATCCCCATTGGAGCCAATGTTAGAGTCAGTCTTTACAGTCCTCCATCAGAGATCATTCCTCTTATTGCATTTCATTGTTTAGGTGTCTCATTCCGCTCATTCATCTGCATTCCATTAGGGGCATGCCATCGACTGACAGAAGGGTTTGGTTTTCTTGTTTCCCTCATGCTTGTACCTACTGGGTTAGTCAAAATTTCTCCAAAATCATCAAAGTTCAGTTCATGTCATTCACAGTCATAAATGATTATTTTGGTCAAAAAGTGTCTTTTGGTTTCTGAGTCTAGGGTTTAGTCTTTTGACATGTTCAATAAATGCCTGCAGGCAATGAGGAGGATTTCAATAAGTTTTCAATTCAAAATTTTTCATCATCAGACATAGTTGAGGACATTTCTTGTTCAAAACTCATTTTTGAATAAGAAATTGTCGAATTCATTTTTTGTAATAAGATGTATTTTTCCGCCACGAATATTTAAAGCAGACTCTGGTTTTCCTTTGCCAAACATCAACACCAACATCCCTGCAAAAATCAACTAATTTCATTAGTCCAAACTCAGAAAATCAGTGAAAAGCCAAAAGACAGAGTCTCATTAAATGACAAAGTGCCAAAATAAAAAAACATTACAAAATGGGTTGTGAGAAGAAAAAATTAAAACCATCTCTTTTCAAGATATTTCTCAAAGTCATATAAACCATTTGCATCAAGAAACATTCATAAAATCTCATAGAAAAATCGTGTTTTGGAAGTTGGAGAGCAAACAGCATTTGACAGAGGCCGTGATTGTGTGTGAAGAGAGGCACGACGCACACAAAAGAGGCGCGGCGCATTGGGTCGAAATCAACGGTGTAAATTGCCACAGGCGCGGCGCACCAAACCAATGCGGCGTACTGGGTGTGCACACGGCGCATTGAGCCATTAAGCCTGAAATTCATCAACACTCTGCAATTTTTCAAAATCAAACAATTTTTCCGCTCTAAGTAAGTTAAAACCCTTTGTTCATTGATTTTAAGACGTGTTTTCTGCATGTTGGGGAGAACGAATTCAAGATGTTTGAATGGTTAAAATATAGCCCTATACACATATAGCAATCTGCTCCATAGGGTTTTGAAAAGAGGTGTTGGATGTTGTTTAGTGTTTTAACTACCATTCCACTTCCATTGGCTCTTATTATTGTCACAATATTACACCACAGTCCCACAGTCCCTCTCCTATTTCATTATCCCCATATCCCTATACCCTTTGT
Source organism: Pinus albicaulis (assembly GCA_034641835.2). Classification (NCBI taxonomy): domain Eukaryota; kingdom Viridiplantae; phylum Streptophyta; class Pinopsida; order Pinales; family Pinaceae; genus Pinus; species Pinus albicaulis. The sequence continues at coordinate 113,137,615 of CM076583.1, read as the reverse complement.
CCCATGTGTTAATACCCAAACCCCATCACTGGCTACCACATCCCTCCATTGATAAACTCTTAATTTCCATAACATTCAAGGGTTGGCTTATGTCCTTGATTTCACTTTTATATTCCCATTTCATTAACTCTTGTCCCTAAACTACCCCCCTATCACTATCACTATCACCCTGTCACTATCACCCATTCCCATTACTTATAATCCTCAAATCCCCATATAGTCAAACAGTGGTTGTCTTCACATTCAAAACTCACTTGACAGTCCTTTTCCCACTGTGGTATTTATTATAGCACCTTGATATATATGTGGCACATTTGGCATTAGAACAAATACACCAATTGCTCGTTTTCTAACCAACCAAGCACACAGTTGACAAACACATTTCAGCACCATGTCAGAGACGGATTCACCATATGAGCAGGGATATGAGCAAGACAGTGATTCTACAGTAGAACTAAATGTGCCAAGGAGATCTCATAAAAGTGGCAGGCATGTCAGGGAGGAGCCCACTTCTTTGACCCAATTGCAGGCTTGTCCGCTTGCAATGGATTGTTTTCAACGTCAGTCATGTTTCCATTATTGCGAGATGATTGCCCAAACTCAGCATCATCATGAGTTAGCCCACCTATTTTTCCTACATTTTCATAATGGTTGTGTAAATCTTGTTGGAGTGAACTTCATTTTGACACCAGAGACTATTTCTGAGGCAATCGGGATACCAAACATTGGTGAGGAATGGAATAAGAGACAACAACTGGATAGAGCTTATTATGAGCCTTACATCAGACCTGGATATTTGAGGCAGTTGAGTAGGGTTTTTCCATTCCGTTTTCTGAAGGAAGAGTATGCACCATTGATGAAACTCATCATTCGTTTTTTCAGCTGTGAAGGTCGCTTTTCACGCTTATATGCGTATCACATCCGACTGTTGATGCATTTCACGAGAGTGCGGTTGATTAGCATTCCATATTTCATGTACCGTAACATAGAGCGGATGACGGTCCTTGTGCATAAGAAGACCCTAGCGCAGCAGCATAATAGCATTTACCATTATGCGCTTATCAAGATCATGGTGGCACATCAGCTTGCACAGCAGGGCATCACATGGGATGAGTTCATTTCCCGTGAATTCTTTGCGGCACCACAGCCTCCTCCCGAGGTTGTTCATGATGAGGCAGAGCCTTCACACCAGTTTGAGGTTCCCATCAAGCTCTATCAGTCTCAAAGAAGAGCACGTAGAGGCCTTCGCGCAGCCTTATTTGCAGCAGCACGACGAGTACTATCTCCACCAGGGGTGGAAGGGGTCTCGTTGACTTCATCATCAGCGCGAGTACTATCTCCACATGGTGTGGAAGGGGTCTCGCCTTTGACATCAGCACATGTACAGGTTCAGGACAGAGGCAAGAGGCCTATGCACGAGGAGGGCCCCTCGGGAGGCCAAGATACTGATTTTGTTTTGATCGATGTTGATGCGAGCTCTCCTAGCTCGTAACTGAAAGAGATCATCCAGGAACAAAAGGCTGAGATTGACACGCTGACTGAGAAATTGCAGAGAGCTCAGTGGGTGATAGATTACTTGGAGCAGCATAATAAACAACTCGAGGATCAGCACACACTTATAGAGTTGCGGAAAATCCGTGAAGATCGACAATTGGCCCGGAAGAGACCAGGTGACATGACACCATTTGAGCGAGAGACTTGCCTTACGCATGTCAAAATTCATCTAGAGAATCTCTTGGCAAAGGAAAATAGGGACAAAGACATGCTCATACATATGAAGAATCACTATTGGACCCGCACACACGTTTGCAGAGCAAAAATGAAGATACTGAAAGCAAGGCTGAGAAGAGCACTGAAACGTCAAAAGAGGCTGGATCCACTCCGAATCTTGGCTGATGCTTCCTTGGCTGAGCATGAGACATGATGGGAGACCTTCACTCCAAATTTCAGCTAATTTGGAGAAGATTTTGTCATTTTTGAAAATTTTGGTTGCAAAACAGGTTTTTCCGCCCGACGTGCACTTATGATTGGGACACCTTCTGGAGGAAAACTTGATATTTTTGGATTTCTCATAGTAATTTATGCATTCTCAGGAATGGATGAAGCATTTCATCAAATTATGGGTGGTCTTAAGGGCCAAAAACGCCATGAAAATCATCTTTCTACCACCTTTTGCACCAGCAGGAAGTACTTTTGGAAGATTGACGTTTTGGAGGGGAAAATGAGCTCCAAATTGAACACTTCCAGTTGGGTTGGATAGAAGACATCCAGGGCTTTCCAACAAGCTATCATGAGCTCGATTTTGACTTTAGGAAGTGCTCCAAAAATAGGTCCAAAGTAGCACAGCGCATAGAGCTTTTGAGCGCGGCACATAGAGGAATTCAGCCTATTTTTCACCTTCCAGCTCAGGAATTTGGTCAGTTTTGACTAGTTTCACCTCTTGATGTAATTTTTGATCTAGCTTGATGTAATATGGTAACCATGATGTAATTTTGGCATGTATTTACTTGTTCTAGATGATTCATTCACTAAAAAGTGAAAATTAAATGAATGGATCAGTTTCCTAGCATATAGAGGCAAGTTGTTTGGCTGCCTAGATTTTAGCTCCATGTTTAGAATTGGTTCAAACTGCTCCTAGAAGGATGAGCTCGACCCCTAGAGGCATGGGAAGGGGTTAGGATATTCTATATATTGTATTTTCTGAGACATTTTCAGGGTTGGATACTTGGGAACTGTTTGGCACCTCATTGTACTTTCATTTCAGATTTTGGCAAAGGAAAGACCAGAGTTTTGCAGCACGTGTTGGGATCCTTGTGGCTTCTGAGTTTTGATGATGTTCTTCTCATGTTATTTTAAGTTTCATTAATGTTATATGTATGCCATTTCCCTTCTCTATGCTTCTGAATTAAACAAATGAGTATTTGAGGTAGAATTCATTGATTTGTTGGTGCTCTGCCTTAGACTTTTGTTTAGTTTTACATGTTTTTCGTCAGTTTGAAGAGGATCCTTGCACTCTCTTGCCCTCTTCAGCTCCTCAGCAGTATTTTCAATCCATTCATTCGATCTAAGACATCAAAGCCGCTGCCTACCTCACCCCAACTTGAACTCTGCAAGAATTTGGCCTCATCCCCAAGCCCAAAAATTGTTTTTCCCCTTTTCCAACAAAAACCCCTAAAAATCAAAATCAAACCCTCCTATTTGTTTATCTAGCCTAATATCAGTTGTTGTTTTAGTCATCTCAAGCCCCTTTGAATATTTTCATTGAGATTGACCCGGAAAGAGCCCTCTCTTGTCCTCGTAGGGATAGCTACGAGGTTGAGCGTGGTTTGGTGTTGTCCTTCTTCTGCCTTATTTCAGCCTAAGGTGGATTTTGGATCTAATAGGTTCATTGGATACTCTCCCAATGCTCATGGGATAATGGTTGGTTTCTCTTTGCATCCGGACCATTCGTGGGTCATGTTGGTAGCAATTGTTTTGTTTGTGACCCAGATGAGTTAGAGAAAAGGCTTGAGGTGTCTAAATCCCATGGACATAGCCCATGGTCGGTATCTCTTCATGACCAGTGCATTGTCCCAGGTTATCCAAAAATAGCCAATTTAGTGGCTTATTACTATGCCAACTCCAAATTTTTTATCTAGTTTATTATGGTCATGTTTTTCAGCATCACTGGTTTTTTTTTCCATAGGCCAAAGTGCTTGCCATCATGTATTTTTTGCAAAGCACTTTTATTCATGCCTATGTTTCTGTCGTAAATACTAGTTAAACTTATTATATGTAAGATTGAGACTTTAAATTGGTGGTTTTGGGTTGGGTTCCCTGCAAGAAATCCCATAACGCCAAGTAGAACTAATTGTACTAATTTTCAACAATAATTAAATGTTGATCCCTACAAAAAAAAAAATTGTTGTGCAATTTTGTTTTATTTATTGGTACTATAGAAATTTTTGGTTTAACTACCTCATGGGAGGGCCCACAAATATGTGATAAATGTGACAATAATTTGTTGTAACAATAGGTAAGTGTAGTTATTTGAGTGTTTTGTGTCAATATTTTATTTATGTGTGGATCATGGATAGCTATGAGAAAAGGAGAATTGTTAAGCTCCCGAACTTCTCCCATAAATGTTGCTACTTCTCTTTGATCTAGAAATCTCTACATGAATATGAAGGGTTATTTTTTTTTCTTTTGTGGCCCACGTCATCCATGTGTTGAAAAAATATTAGTGAGAAATAAAGAACCCATGTACAAATCTGAGCGCTTCTTACAAGATCGATCCACCCATGCGGATGAAGAATTACCATGCTTGAAATGTGGTTGAACATAAGCCTAAAAATTATATTTCCAATTGCATGGTCTTGTATGATTGATCATTATAACATTGAGTTATCATCTATGATAAGAATTTCATTTGACTCTAACAATAGTCCAAGAAAAGATTGAAGTGACAACTTAGATGTAAGTTTTTAGAAAATACTTTCACTTAATCTTTTTCTTGTAATGAAATCATTGTGGTGGAAGAAAATCCTATCAGGTGACTTAAACTAGATTCCAGACTATTGAGAGTTTTTTTTGAGGATGTTGAGGCATTTTTTACCTTGCAAATTTAAGCCTTCTACTTCAAGAATAGTGGTATGCTTCATATGTGGTGAAATAGGTCTAACACTTCCTTTGTTGTCTCTTTTCTCTTTGTCTCCTCAGCTCTTTGCCATGTCTTGCATATAAGCTCATTTAACCTGGTATTGTGTTTCCACATCCATGTAGTTTTTAATGCTTCCAATTTAGCACTAGTTTTTTTCTTAGAATATCTATTTTGCATCAGCTCCTATATTATTGTTTCATAATGGAAATTTTGGTTAAGAGAGTGGGGGATAGTAGGAATCCAACTATGATCTTCTATTCAATCCAGACGTTGTAAAGAACTTTATGGCATTTTTCTATAGAGATATAAGAAAATGTTTACAAAATCCACCAGATGTATGAAGGAAGCTTCGATAAGTGAGCAAGAAAATTCTCAAGGAATATTTATGGCCCTCGATGGAGCCAATGCTTCATGAATTGATAAAAGTCATGTATAATGTTTGCTTTAAAACAAAATTTGTTCCTCCATATTTATCTGAGGTTGTCCCAAAATATTAAGTAGTGAGTCGAACCCTAGGAAAATTATCATAGTTTGTTTCAAGTCATTTTTCACATAGTGGTTAGCATGCAATTGTCGAATTAATGGATATAGGATATCGGTTCCTGTGGTTTTTTCAATGGTGTACTTTTTATTTTATTTATTGTTGAGAGCCAATTGGAACAACTCCATATTTATGTGATTTATCCCTCTTATTTTGTGCTACCAAGGTGAAGCAATGGATTTAAGTTTAGGACTAGGGTATATTTGGATTCAATGCATATGTGCAAGAAATGTGGCTATCTCTATAAAATTTGGTGATATTTTGTATATCATATTTAGTTATATATGTTATGTATGTAAAGTTTTTTTATGAAAAAAAAATTATAAAACATAATACCATAATTCAAATTAGTTGTTCTTAGAGCTAAAAAACCCTTGAACACATCACTAGTTTAATTATGTATATATTCTATTACGTTTTGTGGTTCTTATCGCTAAAAAACGCAAGAAAATTAACTATTGATTATAGTATCATATCCTTGTGTGTGAAAAAGGCCACTTAGCAATATTGACTGATGGAGACATTCATTATTCATATGAATTTCCTATATAACTGATGAACACAATGCACTATGTCTTTTTCAGATGAGATTTTGTTAATATAATTGTTCAATATGAAGACAAATTCTCTGGAATGACATTCAGAAGAAACAATGTTATAAACCATAAAATATGTCAATAAAGGTCAGAGACAGTTGTATCTTAAATAGGTCAAGTGGTAAGCTCAAAGTTATGGCAGAGAAAGTGTGTAGTCTAGGAGATTCCAAAGTAGGTGAAAGTGTCAATGATGACTAGATTAGATAGATATCTGTGTTCTAATTTATGTACTATAATTTGTGTTTTTTGTATTGATTTTTAGACTCCTGTTTTTAACAGTATCACTAGGTGACTGATTATGGCTTAGATTTTTCATTACTGGAGATAATATTCCATGGCTATCATTTATTTTCAGGAAAAATGGGAAATCCTGACTGTCAAGAGCTTCAAAATAATATATGTGCCTTTCATTTCAGTAGAAGGGGAAAATGTTGTTGATAAGTAGCACCAGAACTATCATTAAGACAAAGGAGAAGAGAGGAGCAACATTAGAATCAAAGGAAGCAAAGGCAAAGTTGTGAACATGCTGGGAAGATTTGTGAATAGGTTGGGAATAGGTTGGGTCAAGTCGTGCACATTTGGGTTGAGTCATGAACGCTAAAACAGGTCAAGTCATGAACGAGTCAATTATTCCACAAACAACTAGAAAGAAACGAATGAGCGCAGCTGAAGAAACAAAGTCGGAAAACCACAGTAAGGGAGCAGTGAGGACTGCTGGATATGAGCATTGATCAACAACAGAGATTAAATCACATATCACATATCGACGAGTTTTACATTTATAAGTTAAGAAATCGCAAGTTCAACTGTTTAAGTTGCGATGCAATAAGTCACAAAAAATGCGAAATGCGAAGTGCGGGGGGATGATGTGGCAAGATGACATGGCAGTGATGCAGAAAAGTGACGTGCCAGTAACTAGACAAGGTGACGTGACACGATGATGTGGACCTGGCCCGCATATCGTACATCGCAGATTGCATAGGATAAGTTATTGTTAAACGTTAAAGGTTGCGAAGTGCGATAAAAAGGTTCGGATGTGATGTAGTTTCAAAGGAAAAATCCAAAGGATTTCAAATCCATATATAGAGCCTTTTCTGTGTTAAACCGCACATTTCAGATCGCATAGGATAAGTTATTGTAAAACGTTAAAGGTTGCGAAGTGCGATAAAGAGGCCTGGATGCGATGTAGTTTCAAAGGAAAAATCCAAAGGATTTAAAATCCGTATGTAGAGCCTTTTCTGTGTCAAATTGCATCGAAGGAGGAAAAGGAGATTACAACTTAAAATCTATGGAACACAAAGTGTGATGTGTGATGCCAGGTGGCACCCGATCACAATCGCAAATCACGAATCTTAAAAGATAAGTTGACCAATTAAATGTTAAAACCACCGAAATGAAATGTGCGATGCGGTGGGGCTCGATCAACAATTTCCAAGTTTAGAGGATAACCACGAGAGGTAAGTTTTAGAATTGCCAAAACGCGATATGCGATGTGGGTGGGACACAATCGTATATCGTATTGTGTGCATCGCAAGTTTCAAAAGATAAGTGTTAAAGAAAAATTTAAAGACAACAAATTGTGAAGTGCGATGTTGGCGCAGATGTGATGTGGTTCCAAGATGAAAACTAAAGGATTTCAAGTTCGGGCATATGAAGTTTGTATGTTATTTTGTGAAGAAAAGGGGCTAAGCATGACAACAGGGGTATGAAATGGGTGGTATCCATTACCACCCACTCCTCCACATGTCACACCATCAAAATTTAGCATCCCCCTCTATATTACCGCTTACCACTTGATACCCCTTTGGAAAAGTGGTTTCCACTGGCCTCCAACCTGTTGACCATTACCACTGCTGTTGCGCCACGTCCACCTGCATCCCTTCACGTCATGGATTATGAGGTTTGTGCACCATTTTATGAATAAATAGGCCAAAACACGACAAAATGACTTGTAATAGAATAAGCCCCGACAAGGTGTGCAAGCAAAGGAGGCCGAGTCGGGAAAATGGCATTCATATAGAACACATCAGCATAATCACCCAAATAATGAAAAGTAACTAGTGTTGCTCCAGATTTAATTACCAAATTCCAGTTTTCTGAAAATCAGGGCCAAATGTCAGAGCCACCATTGGTTACCTCTTTATGGCCATCACAGCCACCTCCAAGATTATTTTTTGATCTTACAAAGAGCCATCGAAGCGTTTGGATCCACGAAGAGTTGCCCAAAATTAATTCTAGCGGCGATGCACTTGTCTAGAAATTCTGATCAGGACTTGCATGGACCACACTTGTCCATTTTCTGCTAAATTGTAATCAATGAAAGGTTGCCGAGTAATATAGGGAAACTGACTTAGTCTTTAGATAAATACTGCATGCCTTAGTAGTATGAATGGTTGGAAAATTGGACCCTGTTGAATCTTGCATTGTACCAAGTATTGGAACACTGTAACTGTTTCAGTTAGGCATCAATAATAAGAGGTCATTCACAGGATTCTTGATCTATGTTAATGGTGATGTTTTTCATCTATGTTAATGTTTTTCCTCTATATTTTCATGCCGTGCATCAATTTCTCTGATTGAAAACAAAAAATTTAGATTAATATTCGCTGAGAGAGCACCTTAAAAATATGTCTGTGTTTTTTATCTTAATGTTTTCTTCTAAAGTATAGTTAAAGAATTCTTAACTTCTCTTTAGCTATTACTGAACTCACTATTGTCTTTGATCTCATATTCAAACTGCCAGTAAGATCCAATATTCATAGTTATCTTTCCCTGTGAATGCCCTTGAAAATTTGATGCACACTTCAGCCTTTTATGACTCCATAATCCAATGGATTAAGTCTTACAACTCTATCTATCCAACCACCCAATCAATCAAACAAACAACCCTAATAATTTCTATATCTAGCCTAATATCAACACTTATAGTTATCAAGCTAAATCATAAAAATAGAGAGAGCCCTCTCCGAGTCTAGGAAGGCTAGGTCTTGGACTCCAAAGTGGTTTGATGTTGTCCTTTGTCATTTGTTCTTGCCAATCTTAAAAATTATAGGGTGATAACATAATGGCGACCATACTGGGGAGAGATATTTAAAATCTTATCATTCTATTAGAACTTAGTAACCCCAGTCAAAACATTGTATGATTTGAGTATTTTCCAAAATTGGTATATGGTTGTTGATGGTGGACAACAACTAGCCACAAGAAATTTGAAATCATCCACCTGGCGACTCCAATTCAGACCAGATCCATTCAAAGACTCCACTGGAGGAAGGACCTGAAACATGACCAATCAGCCTATAAAGAGAAAGTATTCAAGCCCAATTGGATTCAAGAAATTATTGTTTTTATCTGTAGCTATGTTCTATCCTACTTTAAGCCTGATCAAGAGTACACTGCTGAGGTTTACATTGATCATTGGAAGATTTATGATCCTCAAGAAGCGAAGCCCCAAATTTTAGACCATGTAAATACTTATACACCTATGCACATCCCTGATCATGCACTTGTGGAAAACCCAGTGAAACATGAGCCTCAGGCTTTATCCCCTACTCTTGCTAAATTCCCACATGGTTATAAGCCTCCAGCTATACTACCTACAGTTGTAAAAGTCCCAGATAGATACAAGCCTTTAGTTTTTCCTCCTATCCTCCATGACCTCCCTACAAATTTTAACAATAATCTACCCAGATTTGATGGAGAAAATGCAAAGATCACTGCTGAAAAGTACATTCAAAATCTTGAGGATTTATTTGATCTATTTGAGGTGGGGGAAGATGATGTGTGTATCAGAATTTTTTCCCTATAATTGCAAGGTAAAGTTAAAAATTGTTTTAAATATCTTCCAGCTGCAAGCACTAGCAATTTTCATCAATTCAATCAATTTTTCCTAGATAAATGGTTGGTCGTGGGAAATGTTTTTCTCGTCATAGAAGAGTATAACCACTTAAAAAGATAGCCAGGGGAGACAATACAACATTTTTCACCCAGGTTCAATAAGGTATACTATTTGATGCCTGCTAAGATAAGACCACCCCGAGGATTAGCTCTCTGGCACTACCCAGATGCATTTGACCCAGAGATGGCATTCCAGTTAAGAGAAAGGGATCCTACAACCCTTGAAGAAATGAAAAATAGGGTTGGTGATGTGGAAGTGAACCTGTTGATTAGAGAGGAAAAGCTAAAGGTTGTGGAGAAGGATAAAATAGAAAGATATTGATTGATATCCTTAGAGATAAAGCTAGATATGTTAACAAACACATTCAACGAAATGATGCATATGATTAGCGGGAAAGAGGAACTTGATTTTTAGTTACCTCCTGTTCCATTAGTTCTGGAAAATACAAACATCAATGTACCCAAGCAATTTGTAGCCCATCCTGGACACCCTAAAACAGAAAATGAATGTTTCATGTACTCTATCCACAACAAAGCCAAACATGAAGTCCAAAATTAGAAGGAGGTAGGGAAATCCTCAGCAACAATGTAAATGATAGATGACCTTGCATACAGAGGTAGCCATCTCGAATATGATTATCAAGAGGAAAACTATAATTTTGAGGTTGAGGTTGATTATTCGAAGTAGCCAACACTATTTTCTTGGGAAGAACAAAATCATTTATCACAATGCAAAGATGACAATAAAACTCTGCATGTTGAGCAAGGTTGCAAAGAGGAAAATGTGGAAAGTTTTCAAGTAAGTACAAAATTCTTTCCTCTATATTTTTCCTCACTCTTAAGAGACCATTGCAAGTAGGTTTCAAATAGGAAGGAGGAGGAATTATCTAATGAATAAGTCAAGGAAGAGATGGATGATACAAACCACGTTTTAGATCCAGAAGTTCTCCCCCTGATTCATCTTGAAATCACAGAATCTGAAGTGGAGGAGGAGTCAACACATCTTGAGTCTCTACCCTTATGCTTTAATTCATTTCAGATGGTGAAAGGGAATTTAGATCATGTTATATTTGATGATCACAGGAGAAGCGAACTCTCTCACTGATCATATGAGGAAATCATGGATGATAAAAAATATGTTTTAAATCTAGGGGCTCAGCCCTTGAGTCCTTTTGAATGTCAAGTAGCAGATGAAATAACAGAGTCTGAAACTGATAATGGATTGATCCAGTTTGATTCTCTAACTTTATACTTTAATGCATTTCATATTATGAAAGTGAGTTGGGATCACATTCTAACTGATAGCCATAAAAAGACACATGAGGTCTCAGAAAAACCAACACTACCATCTAAAGCACCACATGACCCAATAGCAGACGTGTTGGATGGTTTCTGCTTACAAATTCAATCTTCTTGTGTTCATAATGCTCTCAAAAGTTGTTATGATATGGATATGATCAGACAGACTTCCCAATTGTATGATTCAGTAGAAGTAGTGGCACAACACTCATCAGGTAAAATGCAAGCATGTTCCGAGTTGTTTGAAGACCTAGAGAGCACATCTGCAGTACCAGAATATGAAGTTGAGTTGGTTGAATCATAATACCCAAAAATAAATCAAGAGTATCTTGATCCAGTGGCTATTTATATGGAGGAATTGTTCTTTACAAAGCCAACACATATTTCCGGCATGTCTGTTGTTTTTCAAGTGTAGCAAGGTCCATGTAAATCAGATCATGTCAAGAATTTCTATCAAACACCATTGTAAGTTTTGTCTCTAAACATAGTGAAGAGAAATGAAGGAACAAATATATTAGAACAATTTATTGACTGGTTGCACTAGCATTATTGTATTATTTAGTACAGAATTAATTTCAGTAGGGTAGGGTAGGTAGGTGTGCAAATAAGTTGAGTATTTTGAGAAATTTTCCAGTTTTTGTTTTAGATTTATTTCCAGTTTTCATATTCAGTATGCTCCAGAATTCAGTTAGCAGAGATTACTGACCTCAGATTGAAGGTTTTCAGCCACAGATATTGTAGTAGATTAGGTTGCAGGGTTGGGATCAGGCCACTATTCTACAGTGTTCTTGACACCTCCTGAAGGAGCTTCCATCCCTAGCTAGAGCCACTGTTAGACTCCTGTATTTCATAGTATCACCAGGTGACTAATTATGGCTTAGATTTGTCATTACTGAAAATAATATTCCATGGATATCATTTATTTTCAGGAAAAATGGGAAATCCTAACTGTCAAGAGCTTCAAAAGAATCTAAGTGCCTTTTAGTTCAATAGAAGGGGAAAATGTTGCTGATAAGCAGCACCAGAACTATCATTAAGACAAAGGAGAAGAGAGGAGGAACATTAGAATCAGAGGAAGAAAAGGCAGTAGAGCAGCAGTTAAGGCAGAAAAACAGCAAAGGTAGAGTCGTGAACGTGTTGGGAAGAGGTGTGAACGGGTAGGGTCAAGTTGTGCACGTTTGGGTCGAGTTGTGAATGCTAAAGCGGGTCAAGTCGTGAACGAGTCAAGTATTCCATGAAAAAATAGAAAGAAATGAACGAGGGCAGCCAAAGAAACGAAGTTGGTAAACCATCGCAAGGGAGCAGTGAGGACCGTTGGATCTGAGCATCAATCAATGACAGAGATTAAATCACATATTGCATCTCAGCGAGTTTTACATTTATAAGTTAAGAAATTGCAAGTTAAATTGTTTAAGTTACGATGTGATAAGTCACAAAAAATGCAAAATGCGAAGTGCGGGGGATAACGTGGAAAGATGACGTGGCAGTGATGCGACAAAGTGACATGGAAATGACGCGGCAAGGTGACGTAGCATGGTGACATGGACCTGTCGCATACCACACATCGCAGATCACATAGGATAAGTTATTGTTAAACGTTAAAGGTTGTGAAGTGTGATAAACAGGCCCTGATGCGATGTAGTTTCAAAGGAAAAATCCAAAGGATTTCAAATCCTTATGGAGATCCTTTTTTGTGTTAAACTGCACATCACAGATCGCATAGGATAAGTTATTGTTAAACGTTAAAGGTTGTGAAGTGCAATAAAGAGGCCCCAATGCGATGTAGTTTCAAAGGCAAAATCCAAAGGATTTCAAATCTGTATGCAGAGCCTTTTCTATGTTAAATCGCATTAGAGGAGGAAAAGGAGATTACAAAATAAAATATATGAAACACAAAGTGTGATGTGCGATGCTAGGTGGGAGCCGATCGCAATCGCAAATCGCAAATATTAAAAGTTAAGTTGCAAATTTCAATGTTAAAATCACCGTAGTGCGATGTGCGATGTGGTGGGGCTCGATTGCAAGGTTTAAAGGATAACTGTGGGAGGTATGTTTTAGAATCGCCGAAGCGCGATATGCGATGTGGGTGGGATATAATCACATATCGGAGTGCGTGCATCACAAGTTTCAAAAGATAAGTGTTAAAGAAAAAGTTAAAGACAGGGAAATGTGAAGTGCGATGTTGGTGCGGATGCGATGTGGTCCCAAGATGAAATCTAAAGGATTTCAAATCCAGGCATATGAAGTTTGTACGCTGTTTTGTGAAGAAAAGAGGCTAAGCAAGACAACCAAGGCCCAAAATGGGCAATATCCATTACCTCCCACTCCTCCATGTGTCACACCATCAGATTTCGCACCCCCCTCTCTATTACCGCTTACCACCTGAGACCCCTTCCAAAAAGTTGTTTCCAATGGCCTCCAAACCGTCGCTGCATTCATTTGACCATTACCACTGCTACTACGCCACGTCCACCATCATCCCTTCATGTCCTGGCTTATGAGGTGTGTACACCATTTTATGAATAAATAGGCCAAAACACGGCAAAAGGACTTGTAATAAAATAAGCCCCAACAAGGTGTGCAAGCAAAGGAGGTCGAGTCAGGCAAAGGGCGTTCATAAAAAACACATCAGAATAATCACCCAAATAATGAAAAGCAACCATCACTGCACCAGATTTAATTACCAAATGCCAATTTTTTGAAAAGCAGGGCCAGATGTCAGAGCCACCATTTGTTACCTCTTCATGACCATCACAGCCACCTCCAAGCTTATTGTTTGATATTACAAAGAGCCATCAAATTGTTTGGATCCACAAAGAGTTTCACAAAATTAATTCCAGAGGTGGTGCTTTTTTGAGAGAGTTCTGATCAGGCCTTGCATGGGCCACACTTGTCCATTTTCTTCTAAATTGTAAACAATGAAAGGTTGTCGAGTAAGATAGGGCAACCGAATTTGTCTTTAGATAAATACTGCATGCCTTAGTAGTATGAATGGTTGGAAAATTGGACCCTTCTAAACCTTGCATTGTAGGAAGTATTGGAACACTATAACTGTTTGAGCTGGGCATCAATAATAAGAGGTTGTTCACAGTATTCTTGAGCTATGTTAATGTTGATTTTTTTCCTCTCTGTTAATGTTTTTCCTCTGTCCTTTAATGCTGTGCATCAATTTCTCTGATTGCAAAACATAAAATTTAGATTAAGATTTGCTGAGAGAGAACCTTAACTCTGTCTGTGTTTGTTATCTTAATGTTTTCTTCTGAAGTATAGTTAAATAATTCTTAACTGCTCTTTATCTATTACTGAACTCACTGCTTTCTTTCATCTCATATTCAAACTACCAATAAGATCCAGTCTGCATAGTTAGCTTTCCTTGTGAATGCCCTTGAAAATTTTATGCACACTTCAGCCTTTTATGACTCCATAACCCAATGGATTAAGTCTCACAGCTCTATCTGTCCAACCACCAAATCAATTAAATAATCAACCCTCATAATTTCTACAACTAGCTTAATATCAACACTTGTAATTATCAAGCTGAATCATAAAAATAGAGAGAGCCCTCTCTGAGTCTAGGAAGGTTGGGTCTTGGACTCCAAAGTGGTTTGATTTTGTCCTTTGTCATTTGTTCTTGCCAATATTACAAATTATAGGGTGATAACATTGATATTTGCAATGTAAGCATTAAGGGAGAGTGTTACAGTTAATTCTTACAATTGTATATTTGGTTTTGGTTTGGAGGTTGTTGAGATATTCTCTTAACAACAATCTCCTTTGTTGAATCTCATATGCATTATATTAGTGTGATGTATTTTCGTTTCTAAACATAATATATAAATAATTTTTGTATGGTGTGAAATTTTGTTTTCATTTTAAAATTAAACATCCCTTTAAAATAATTGATAAAAATAATTTGAAAAGAGAGAACATGAGAATAAATCAAAAGAATTAAAAGTGTGACAACAAAAAATAAACATATAATTAAAATGATTTTAAGTGACTATTTAATTATAAAAAAAAATTAATAAATAAAATAATTACACCGAAGATGTTTTATTGTGAGTTTTGGTAAACACGTTGTTAACTATAGCCAATAGCGACACTCTAATTTTGTCCTCCCTCTAACAAATAAAAAAATAGCATGTGGCATTGACTTTTCCCAAAGTCTCTGATTTTGGCATGTCGAAGCTAAACTGCCCAAATAATATTTTCCCCGTTGGCGATCATACGCGCACAGGTTTTTGCCATTGCACTACAGAGGATTGGCCTATTTATACAGTTTCAATGGATCAATTGTACTCTCAGAGTATCGTCGGCCATTTCCTTCTAGAATTACCATAGATGTCGAACACCTGTGTGAGTTGTCCGGTGTTTTCCTGTGTATCTTTCCACTCAAGCTCGTTTTTTGAGGCCACCAGTTCGAATCGCGGGGGAAGAGCCTGCAAGAATTTGGCCTTCTCCGGGTGGAAATGCTGGTGTTGGATTTCTGCGAGAGCAGTGGGTGCGATAGAGAAATAAATGGCCATGGCAGAGAAGCCCGGGACATTTCTGAGAGACAACGAAGAGAATAGTTGGGCACAAGTTTAGTGAGAGCTCGTTTCGAGAAAATGATAAGGAAAGCGCAGGATGACGTGTGTGCGGATTTGGAAGCAGTGGACGGCCACAGTTTCAGGGAGGACGTATGGTTGAGGCCCGAGGGAGGGGGCGGAATCAGCAGAGTCTTGCATGACAAAAATGTGTGGGAAAAGGCAAGCATTAATGTTTTCGTTGTCTATGTGAGTATGCCGCCCGAGGCTTACCGTGCTGCCAAGCTCGTTAATTCCCCAGACAATGGCAACAGATTGGATGCAATTCCATTCTTCGTTGCCGGAATTAGCTCGGTGAGATTTTACCCTATTTTTCTTGTAATAATGCCTTTAATTTGATGGCTGGTGTCTGTTTTTGCATTTGCTAGTTCAACTTGAAATTTCGTTAAGGTCAAGTTTGTCAGAGATGCCTTGTTTTACTCTTTCCTTGTATCCCAAAATGCTGAGTGAGCTTTTTGAACCTTTATTTTCCACCGTAACTAACATTATAATGCGGTTGTTTTGATGGCTGGAATCCACCTTCCACAAAAAAATCGCATTACATTTTATTTCAAAGAAAAATACAGTTTGAGATACATTCATTACGATCCTTACGTCTTGGCATCCGCTTGGCAGTCTATATATATCATCAAAATCAACGATAATACAACCCAAATTCAAAGAAAACGTATATTAATTTGATACATCCATTCATGGCACTCAGCCATTTGCATTGACCACTAGTGATCCATCGATAGTAAATGTTGTAGATAGCAATGAAAAGTGGTGATAATCGAGATAATTATAAGGATCGATGTTCTTGAGGCTTAGCATAGCCACATTTATGTATATTAAGTTTTAACAATGTATCTAATCATATTTTTATTTTTACAACTATATTTCTAATTTTAAATTGTGATTTAATTGAATTATTTTTCTTTTATTAAGTTATATTTATTTTAAATGTAAATTTATTAAAAAATATTAAATATTTTTCAAAATTTTAATATTAAAATAAAATTAATTTTCTTAATTATACCGAAGGTGCTTTATTGTGGGATTAGGTTGAGACACTGAAGCGAATTAGTGAACCTGAATTTCATCATCCCTTTACCCAATTCAAATTTAACACGTCCACTAACACTGTTTCGCTTGCGTTACTGCGGAGGGACCTCGGGTACGCCTCGTTCATCAGTCTTCTACCCCCACAGTAAATGTCAGTTGATCTCAGTCAAAGCGCACACCGCGAGGTCAACTGTAGGGGCATCCTTTGGTTTAAACAGTGGGCTTGGTTGTGCCTACGTGATCTCAGAGCAATGAAGACCGTGCCTTTTGATCTACACGAGATTTAACAAAAAGTGCAGTCCTTCGATATACTTTTGAACTCTTAGAAGAAAATGCTAGTATAATCGACATCAAATATATATATATATATACGAAATAACATCTTGGAAAATAGGCACATTCATATGTTCTTTTTGAAACCAAATTCTTATGTTCTTTTTTGAACTATTACTTTAATATTAGACTATAACTATAACAATGACTTATTTTTACTTTATTTTCTTTTTTTCTATATATACTTGAAATGAAATATTGATTTTTTTCTTTTTTTTCTATATACTTCAAATGAAATATTGAAGAAAGATTCATATTTTTAGGTTTATTGCAAATATCATTTTAATATTATATTTTATAATATTCCGGGAAAGGTGAAACAACAATAATAATAAATACACTAGTTGACTCTAGCTGGAGTCTAATTGTGAGTTTTCCATATTCATAATAAACAAAAAGCTCTAATCAATCATGTTATTGTTTGAAGTTAGTTTCATATTGTTTTTCACTTATGTGTTATTATTTGAAGTTTTATAAAATATTTCGTATTGTTTTTCACCTATATGTTTGTAGGTCTTAAAATCAGTTGACTAATCACAATGTCTTTCAAAATTTCTCACTATCATGATCCTATAAAAAAAAAAAAAAAATATGTATAATGAAATAAAAAGGAAAAAAAAACAACTACAAATTTACAAAAATTCAGATAGTTGAAATACTTATACCATACTTTTTACTAATCAGTGGATATCAATATCTACAAACATAAGTGGATATTAATATCTACAAACGTACGAGTGAAACATAATATGAAACATATTTATAAAACTTTATGGAATAAGTTACATTGATTAAGAAAATAAGGGTTTTTCTTTATTATAATTTTGAAAAAGCTTACCATTAATACAAGCATCTTATTATTGAGTTGTTATTTTTGTTGTTTCACATTTTTTAAAATATAATAAATCTAACACTTCAAAAATAATTCCTTAAAATCATATATAATTAACTAACTAAATAACATTATTATAATTAGATATTTATTATTTTATGTAATTATTAAAAATTATATAAATAAA
The DNA here is from genome assembly GCA_034641835.2 of Pinus albicaulis. Classification (NCBI taxonomy): domain Eukaryota; kingdom Viridiplantae; phylum Streptophyta; class Pinopsida; order Pinales; family Pinaceae; genus Pinus; species Pinus albicaulis. The sequence continues at coordinate 113,119,661 of CM076583.1, read as the reverse complement.
CAATCACGGGAAATCATGAAATCATTTATTATAATTAGATATTTATTATTTTATGTAATTATTAAAAATTATATAAATAAATAATCACGGGAAATCATGAAATCATTTTAACTAGATGCCATTTACTTTATTCTTATGTCTATCTCTTTGAACATAGTCTTAATTTACTTTATGCTTTGTCTATTTGTTTTTTTTTTTAATATTTCATTAATTATTTTTATTATACAAAATTTATTATTTTATGTACTTTAAAATTTAGAAAATTATTGTTATTAATCAATTTAATGCAATGATTTTTATTTTATTTTAAATAAACATTTTAAATTTGGACTTTTGATTTTTTTATGAGAAAATACATGTTTTTAATCATTATACCTATTCAAATTATTTTAGATTATATTTAGTTTAAATTGTATACATATTATTTTAAACACGAATAACTATAATAACTTCTTCCCGATGGGGGTGGCATTTGAGAAGGACAGTTGGAGGCATCTTGGACAATGGAGTCAAGTGGGTGTCCATGTGCCACACGATTTTCTTAGTGGTTCTCCATACACGCTCGGGTTTAATGGATCATCAGTACCTGGACCGCGCTCCCTGCATAAGCATAATATCTAGGTTGATGGGTGGTACTTTGGTTATCTACAATTGTTGGGCGATGGTGAGAGAGATTTGGGTGAGAGCACCTTGTGTATTGGCCTTCGGGCTCAAGCCAAGGCTTGGGGAATATGCACAGGGTGAGTTATGTAAACGCTAGTGTGTGTGGATATGCCCTTGGTTTTGTGCATGGTCATGGGATCCTAGAACTGATGTCCCTGTTGTGAGCAGATCAGAGTCTGGTTCGGTGCTTGAACTCTTCGTGGTGGGGGGTGAACTTATTTAGGTGAGTGTGTGGTTACATGTCTAGTTAATTGATGTTGCGTGGGTCTTGAAGCTCGTGGGAGATTCTAACGAGTGTTTTCGGATTCGGCTTGAGTGGAGCTCGGAGGACCTGACATCCTAGTGCATGTCTCCATGTAGCAAAGTTTATGGTGCAATTGACAGAGCGGTTTTGGCGTGCAGGCCTGCCCCCAATGGTCTTGAGTTGTCTAGTGGCCTGGGTTTGGTAAGCAGTGTTTGTGTGCAAAATTATAGTTTGAATTCAATAGTGGGTCCTTGTATTTGTAGAGAGGCTCCACTCAGCTTCAACGTAACCTGGAGTGGTGGTTATGGTTACATGTCGCGGCAGTTTGTCCGAGCACCAAGGAGAGGTTTAGGCCATCACATGGAGGAGAGACAGTCGTCTAGGGAGCCCAAATTTGTCTCTGTGTCAACAGAGAGCCAACAGTCAGTGGCGGCCATGGCTGTATCCCCAGCATGCTCCCCAGGACAAGTGGAAGCCCTAGTCTCCTTGGAATCAATATCATCTCATTTGCAGCACATACAGATCAATTTGGACACTCTGCAGGAACAACAGTATGAGGAAAGGAATGAACTTGTCGCCTACATCAACGACCTCTGGCACATGAAAAAAGAGACTCTTGGTGCTCTGGAGAGCCTTCGGCACCAGCTTCGGTGCTCCAATGACCACCTCTGAACTTTGGAAATTCAAGTGGAGCACATTCATTATCACATTCACGATCGAGCAGCCCTTTTTGTTGCACATCCTGTATTTCCTCCTAATCCTCCTCTGTGATGTATTTTTCCACAACTCATTTTTTTTTCATTTTTGTGTCAGTATTAATCACAACCACTAGTTGTCTTGGCTCTCTTCCAAACTTCTTTTTGTGTAAATATCTACTTCAATGTTTTCTAAAACATATAATGCTTAGTTGTACTAAAAAGTTGATGTATCTTTTAGAATAATAATATAATGAAACTTTTTGACCAACTTCTTATTAATAATATAAATAAAAATAAATTAAAATATAATAAAATGACAATAAAAAAAAAAAAAAAACAAACAAACAAACCATATTATATTTTTATTAATCAACGAACCTTATGATGTACAAAAACATAATATGAATCAAAGAATAACATGGATTAATTAGGATTTGAATCAAAGAATAACATGGATTAATTAGGGTTTTTGTTTATTATTAATTTTGAAACCGAAAAATAACATGAGTGGACTAGTTTTGAGTTATTATTTTTATCTTTTTACATTTTTGAAAATATTATCAATAAAACATAAGAATATAGATTGCTTTTCAATATTTCATATAAGTATGTATGTAAGTATATATAATACATATATAGATTTTAATATTAAAACCTATATAGATAGAATAGTTCCGAAAAACCACAAGAAACTTTCACTCTCTTTTCAATTCAAATATATATTTAAAAAATAAAATATTTGTTGTAATTTAATGTTAGCTATATTATTTTAATTATTAAAAAAAAGGTTATAATTACATATTCACTTGAAATCATTTTAATTACATGCTTGTTTACTTTATTTTTTGTATTTTTTAAATGAGCTCATCATAGGTGATTTTAGTTAGGTGTTTATTCACTTTCTTTTCTTTTTTCTCTTTTTAGCTTTTTCAATTTATTTTCATTTCAATTTTTTTAGTTTTTTTAATTTTATAATTTTATAATTTAAAGTATATAATTTTATATCTTTATTTAATTTATTTTTATTTCAAAGTGTTTGATATTTATTTTTTTATTTTTATATATGCTAAAATTTAAATTATATAATTTTATATTTTTTTTATAATTAATTATTTAAATGGGATGTTTTTTATTTTATTTTATATTATTTTTTATTGGCTCTTGTTAAATTTAATGTCATATATGTAATCTTGTTAAATTTTTTTGAGATATGAAATTAAATTTTGTAAAATAATTAGGTTCTTTTAGAGTGTCTTACTCTTACTCATATTCACTCTCAATTCCCTACCATCTGCCATACTTTCAGTCTTTTTGACCTATTAAGCCAACCCACCTATAGCGATCTTGGAGCACTTATTTCCCTTCTCTTTGACCATAGAAACAAGATTCTAAAGAATCAAACTTAGATTCTTTCTCCTTTCTTAAGGTCCGATGGACCGCATTGGTCTTAACGAGCGATCATCATCATCATCATCATCATCATCATCATCGATTTCTTTTAATTTGGTTACATATTCATTATTTTTTTAGGTTTTGAGTAGTTTAAAATTTAATATGAAATAATATATATATATATATATATATATATATATATATATATATTTTGGGTAAGTGTGTCAATTTTGAATTAGGGATTCCATAATTTTGATTTAATTTATTAACACACACACACACACACACACACACACACACACATATATATTAAATGTCTTGTAAATGTCAATAAAAATTAATCCATAATAAATATCAAAACACATACTTCATCATACATCTCATGGTTCTAAAATTAATAACATACGATTTAATTATATTATAATTTTATTTAAAACAATTTTTATTATTATCATTAATTATGAAAAGAGTTTATATATAAGTTGTTTTTTTTTAACATTGATGAATAGATATTTTTATAAAATATGTGCCCATAATGCAGAAAAAATCGGGAGTTTACATTAAACTCTAGTATCAAAATCTTCAACAGAAGAAGGAAAACTAAGATCTTTTATGTCACTAACACATCGACTATTTTCTACATACATCTTTCTAGCATAGTGGAAATTTTAGAGCCTACAAAATTGACCATGTAGTAAAACAAATTTCCACAATTTTGTCAATTCACCAAATGAGGAGTCAACTAACATAGCTTCCACCTGATCTACAGATGCATTTCCATTGAAGACTAATATTTTGAGGTTGGGCTTTCCGAGAAGTTCTCGAACTCACTATGAATTGAATCAATTTCATCATTTTGATGGTTAATCTCAAGTTGGAATTCATTAATTCTTTCATATTGTTCTACAACTGTAAGGGAGAGCTAGAACAACAGCTACAAAAGAGAGTGATATTTTATAATTTCGCCTATAGGAAGGCTTGGTCAAAGGGGGCACTTTTAGAATCCCACTCCTCCACCTTCAAAACTGGTATTTTCCATCACTAGGTATTTCCAATTACAGATTCTATCACTAGCCATGTTAATTTTAAATTCCCGATTGTTTACCAAAATAACCTGCGGTTGAATACCAATCACCACGAGCTAATACCAATGAATAACAAAGGCTAAATGAAGAGCACCAAATAGAAATAAATTTAACATTTCCCCCATGAGAGCCAAGGAAATCGATGTAGACCAATCACTGTGCGGAGCAACAAGCTATTGATATGCACCTTGCTCAAATAATCACATCCTCGGTTAATTTCCTCCATAATTTGCCAAAACTTGTGCAAAAAAAAAAATGATTCTTCCCTTTCTTTCCAAGACCTTGATGGCAGATCTCGGTTGCAAGAGACAATGTCAATGAATCGACCCCGAACAAGTCACACCACTACACAAATTCTCATCCAAAACCTGTGGGTTCAATGGAACCTCTCAATCACAGAAGAGGAAAATACAAACCTGTACTCTATTCCATCGACCTTTAGCCTCCTTTAAATAGAGAAGAACTTGTAGCAGATCATTAATTTCCTCCATGAATGGGTATATCAAGCCATGTACCGCTTGCACGAGCACTATCTTTCATACATGTGGGAACAATGAATCTATTAATTCGGGACGTTTGAGCTTGAAATGCACACAGAGAGAGTTTATGAACTGGATCTTGATGTGAAATATCATCTTAGTTTATGTACAAGGAGGCACATGGCCTACAAGCTATCCCCATTCCACCATCCAAGAGAAGGCTATGTTTGATTATAATTAATGTCCCACATATCATTGATTTAACCAACGTTGCATTAATGCACAGGGTGTGGGCTATCAAATCAGGATTTTCCTTCATGGTTCTAATGTTTTGATGGATTGAATACACATATAACTTAAGAATTATCATTTTTAAATCATGGCATGGTTTTCCAACCTTGTTTCCCATTGATCTTTGTATGTCCCTTTCTCAGATTGCATTCTTGAATGGCTTGTTTGTATGCCTCGTTGTTTTGGTTCCTAAGAATTTTATAGAAACTATTATGATGGAAGGAATCTAGGATGCTCATAATTCTTAGAAGGAGGAGATTTATCTTATTATTCTTGTAAGTTGTACACTTTTGAAAAAATTGAATTGGTATGTGTCATATTTGAAGGAGGAGAAAATGAAGATTCAGAGATTCATCAGTGGGTTGCAGTTAGCATTCAAAGGTATGATTGAATTTGATGATTCTATATGATCTTAATGGAGTATGTTAGTGTTTTTGTGCTAATTACTCTTTCAGATTATGAATTCAATGTTTTATGTGTGCTTAAGGGTTCAAGTTTTCTTGCAAATTATCAAGTCTTATGAGTTTTTTTCATGTCAATTTAGTGAGAAATTTAACATAAAAAACGAAGTTGAACAAAAAAAAATAAAATACAAAACATTAACACAGGTATTTGATGAAGGAGTTCACCCCTCCTGGGCTACATCTCCTTGGCCTAGCTTCCTTGGCTTGGGCCTCTATATTATGCTCAAATTTTCAAATTTACCTGTTTACAGTGCTTTTTTTCTCCTGTAACCTGCTCCAATGAGCTCAGAATGGATCAAAATGGTCAACTGGCCTCTTTCTAAGCTTGAATTGGTCGAAAAATTCAAACGTTATGACCATTTTAATTTTCCCCAATATTTCAGGCCCTAAACTAGCTAATTGCAACTAAAATTGACAGTCCGCCAAATCTGGGGGTCCGCCAAGTTGATCCGCAATTAATATTAAGTCAGAGTCTTAGCACTAATTAAGCACGCTTTAAACTAATTCGAAATTAATTCTAGATTAGGCGCATAATAAACAAGTTTAAGGTTAAAAAAATCGTGGTTTAGATCTTTAATCCTCCGCTTGGTTTTGGAGCTCCGCTGGTGGTCGTGGCATAGTGGGCATGTGAATCGGGGGCTGGTCCCTACCTTCCCCTGCCATACACATTTTTTAAACATAAATATATGTCGACGCCTATGGATGTTAAGAACCTTCTGGTAGGCGGGTTGGTAACGTGTGCGGCTATGTGGTGGGAGGTCGCAGAGTCGAACCCCTGTGCCTCCACCCAGACTTGACCCAAATTGTCTTTCAACTTAGGGGGGCATGTGGCAGCCCTAGGCTGCACCACATGTCCTCACCGGGTTGGCTCAAAAATTAACCAATGAAACTTCACCACGTCACCCCAATTTAGACTAGTCTCATGCTGGCACTTGGCAGCTTACCATTCGCCAAAGAAATTTCCAAAAAAATGAGCTTGCATAGTCAATATTTCCATCTCAGTAGTACAAACTCCTGACTGGGCATCCGACTATCATTTTTTTTTTTCATGTTTAGCAAAGTGGACATAACTCGTTTCCGGGAGCATACAGAGACCATTTTTCATGAAATGAAGTCTGCAATATTTAGAATGGTGAGCACTACGTGGTCGTTCAAGTTCCAAGACAATCTGATAACTTTGATTTTTTAGCATAAAACTGAGCCCCTGATCACTATATCATTGGAGGAGGCCATCAGGAAGCTAAATTATTGTTAATATTAATCAAATTGCAAATCTAAGACTAAGAAGGATTGGAAAGTCAATGCAAATAATAAAGGAAAATGGTATAAGAAGAGAACAAGATCTTAGGACACAGGTAATAAATAGAATGCAACGCCGCTTAAGAAGTACAATGCATCTGATAGAGGATATGGATTTCAACTTGAGGAGAAGAACAAGGGTGTGGGATTTAATCCTTTACAGTGTTGGATATGTGGCAAGGATTATTGTCAGTGAGATTGTCCACGGCATCAGGGTGGAAGGCCATATATTTACAGTGCTCAGGAAGCACAAAATGTGGAGGATGTTGGATAGAGTATTCCTCAGATCTATGGAACATTGGATAATAGGAAGGAATACCACCAAGAATCTATTATCGAGATGGTGTAATAATCCCAATTTTCCATCAGTTAATTGGAATATTAGAGTTCTTACTTTTTCTAATTAATTAATTAAATAAGAAGGTGGAGGGTGTTGAGATTTTGTTGTGTAACCAACTCCAAAAAGAGAAGAAAAGAGATATCAACGCCTTAGAAATGAGCCACTTCGAGGGGGAAACCTCCAATACATTACATAAATGAACAATTCTTGGATGATACAATTTACAAAACCTCCATTCTATATATAGGAGTCCATGGGGCCATAATGTAATCCTAGTGGGCCACAATGTAATCCTAGCCGACCTAACAATAATAATTTAAGGGCACAATAATAACAAATGGGGGTTACAAGGGTACAATAATAACAATAAGGGGGTTACACTAACAACAATAAGGGACTATACTAGTAATATAGGGACATAACATGCCCCTCTCCTTCAAAAAAGTGTTGTCCTCAATGCTTGAGTAGCTCTAGGTGCTTCTGTATAAAATTCTCATCCTCCCATGTAGAATCTTCGGTGGGTAAGTTCTTCCCACTTGATGAGATACTGCGAAATTGATGGGGTCCATATATCACTAGTATAGTCCCTTATTATTGTTAGTGTAACCCTCATATTGTTATTATTGTGCCCTTGTAACCCCCATTTGTTGTGTGTGCCCTGCATTATTATTGTTAGGTATTTAGGATTACATTGTATTTACCTAAGTTGCATTATATTTATGGATATATATATAGAGGAGGTTTTGTAAATTATCATTTTTCATTTATGTATTGGAGGTTTCCCCCTCGAAGTGGCTCATTTCTAAGGCGTTGATATCTCTTTTATTCTCTTTTTGGAGCTGGTTACACAAAATTTGGTATCAGAGCTTTGGATTCTAGGGTTTCGCTGCTCCAAACAGGTCATCGTGGCATTTTCGATATAACTTTGTTTCTACGAAGCTTCAAAAGTTGAAATGTTTAGGGTGCGAAGCTGAAATCTTGAGGAAGTTTGTCTAAAAATTTCAGAGCTTGGTTCGCAATATTTTTGGAGATATGATCTGTGGAAGTTAGGTCGTTTTTCAGGCTCCTAAACAGATCATTGTGGAATTTTCGCTATAAAAAAATTTCTACGAAGGTTCAGAATCTGAAATTTATATGATGCGAAGCTGAAATCTTGAGGAAATTCGTCAAAAAATTTCAGAGCTTGGTTCGCAATATTTTTGGAGATATGATCTGTGGAAGGTAGTGCTTTTTCAGGCTCCTGAATTTCATCTCAAAGAGGTGATCATGGGAAAAGTTCAATAACTATCTCTCTAGGCATCAGATTGGAGTGCCGTAAAAATTGGTTGCAAGTACATGGACTGCAGTTTCTTGGCTATCAATTTTAGAGACAAAGAATGGCAACATGACATATCAAAATTACAAGAGCAAGTGCAACAAATTTCGCTCTCGCAAAGAACAACAAAAAATGAAATGGAATTGGTGCAGTTTTAATGCAGGAAGGAAGACCCATTACTTTTGAAAGTCGTCCAATCAAAGGAAAATATTTACAGAAACCTATTTATGAGAAGGAAATGTTAGCAATATTGCATGCACTAAAGAAATGGCGGCAAGGAAGCCTACCACTCAATTCTATAAAGAAGGAAGCGTTGCGACGTCTAGATTTCCACAACCTACAAGGTTGACACCACAACAATTGGAAGAAAAAAGAGGAAAAGGGCTTTGCTACAGTTGTGATAGAAAATACACTAAACTCATAAGTGTGCTGAGAAGAAATTATTTTACATAGATTGTGAAGAGGAAGAAGAAAATGAACAAGAAGAGGATATACACCAGGAACCAACCCTAGGAGAGGAAGAAATGAATCTGACCATATCGTGTAATGCACTGGCAGAAATTACCACTCCTCAAACTCTCAAGATACAAGGACAAAGATGTATGGACAATCATTCAAAAGTTGCAGCAAGATCCTAGTACATCTGATACATTTAGTTGGAAAAATGATTCCTTATGGTACAAATATCGCTTATATCTTTGAAAGAATTCCCAACTAAAACAAAAGATTCTTCTGGAATTGCACACTTCTCCTTTAGGAGGACACTCAGGATTTTTAAAAACTTACCACAGGGTGAAGAAAGAATTTTTTTGGGATGGCCTTAAATCTTATATTCAAAAGTTTGTGGCGGAATGTTTGGTTTGCCAGCAGAATAAAGTTGAGACAATTAAGACCCCGGGACTTCTACAACCTTTATCCATTCCAAGTCAACGTTGGGAGGAGATTTCAATGGATTTTATCATAGGTTTACCTAAGTACGAAGGAAAGAGTGTCATCATGGTGGTAGTTGATAGACTTACCAAGTATGCACACTTTTGTGCATTATCTCATCCATTTAAAGCAAGTACAGTTTCTACTACATTTATGGATATAATTCAAAAGCTACATGGAAGCCCAAGGGTTATTGTGAGCGACAGAGATCCCATTTTTACTGGAAATTTTTGGACGGAGTTATTTTCTTGTTTGGGTACTCAATGAGCTCATAGCTCATCTTATCATCCTCAATCTGATGGTCAAAATGAGGTAGTAAATAAATGTTTGGAAGGATATCTTCATTGTTTTGTATCTGATAAACAAACACAATGGGTCAGGTGGTTACCTCTCGCTGAATGGTGGTATAACACTTCCTTCCATACTGCAGCAAAAATGACCCCATTTATGGCACTTTATGGATATCATCCACCATCGATCACATCATCTTTAAGGGAAAATTCGAAGGTTCAAGTAGTGGAAGATCACATCGAGCATCGGCAAGAATTTCTCCAACTCTTAAAGGATAACCTAAATTTGGCACAAAATCGAATGAAACAACAGGCAGATCAACATCGCAGCGAGAGAAGTTTTGATGTAGGAGATTGGGTATTTTTACGGCTACAACCATACAAACAAATGTCCCTGAAGCAAGCTAAGAAGGATAATAAATTATCGCCAAAGTACTATGGTCCTTACAAGGTGTTGCAAAATATTGGTACTATGGCATACAAATTGGAGCTTTCTGCTTCTTCGCGAGTACATCCAGTTTTCCATGTTTCGTGCTTAAAGAAGGTTATAGGTGAAAATCTTCCAGTTCAAACAATATTGCCAGAACTTGATGAGGAAGGAAAAATCATATTGGAACTGGAAGTGGTCACAGAAACAAGAACTCGACAACTACGGAATCGATCAATTTCAGAATATCTCATCAAGTGGAAGAACTTACCCACTGAAGATTCTACATGGGAGGATGAGAATTTTATACAGAGGCACCCAGAGCTACTCAAGTGTTAAGGACAACACTTTTTGAAGGAGAGGGGCATGTTAGGTCCCTATATTACTAGTATAGTCCCTTATTGTTGTTAGTGTAACCCCCTTATTGTTATTATTGTACCCTTGTAACCCCCATTTTTTTATTATTGTGCCCTTAAATTATTATTGTTAGTTCGGCTAGGATTACATTGTGGCCCACTAGGATTACATTATGGCCCCATGGACTCCTATATATAGAAAGGAGGTTTTGTAAATTGTATCAACCAAGAATTGTTCATTTATGTAATGTATTGGAGGTTTCCCCCTCGAAGTGGCTCATTTCTAAGGCGTTGATATCTCTTTTCTTCTATTTTTGGAGCTGGTTACACAACGAGATTCAACAAGATGATGAGCTTAGTGAAAAGAGTCACCTTCACTAAGTCGGACGACAAACTATTTTGGCAGCAAAATCTATTTGTGGTCTATGTCTATTTTTAGACATGTCGATCATATTCTATGAGTTGCGGGATGCTATTTGTGGATGGTTGGTCAAGTTGGAAAAATAGATGGACTTCTATTTTTAGACATATTGGGTGAAGTCTATTTTTAGATTGCCAGTCTAAAAATAGATATGTCGAATATTATTAGCTCTTAATAATATTTGGACTCTAAACATTATCTTATTCTCTTGGAGCACTTCAGTTAAGTGAACAGATGTGGCACAGTAGCTGACAGAAGGAATTATACTATTCCTGAGGGTTTACTGGAGCTATTGCATGGAGGAATTTAGTTAGAACTCATGTGACAGAGTTTGGTGGAGTTGGACAAGTAGTTGGTGGAGTTGTATTTAGTTTAACTCAGCTAGACTTAGTTGAGCTAGTTGTATGTAGTCTAACTGAATGATACACTAGTGAGAGTGGTGTGAATTAATTAGTCAATTAATTCAATAAATAATAACTCATTAATCAACTGAAGAATACATCATTTAACTATAGTGCATGGCAGTTTCAGTGGAGACCAGTGGAGAGATAGGTGAAAGAGCAAGTGTGACTATCAGTTGTGACTATAGTGATGCATTTATTGCATCCAACACTCAGTGGAGATTCCAATGAGGATTGCGTGAGAAATTCTGGAGCTATTCAAGTTCATTTAGAGCCATTCTTCAGCAAGGATTGCACAGTAGAGGCAGGCTAGCAGGTGGCAAATATCGGTGCATGGATTTGCAAGATCAGGCCTGATTAGTGTGTAGCGATTGTATTGTACTGAGAGCTTGACATGATCAGCTTTGTATGAGGATTGTTACATGATCTATATGAAATATATTATATACAGGTAGTTTGGGTTTTCAGCTTCAGGCTTTCCCTTTAAACAACTATGTTATTGTGTGTGAATTTTTATTGTTTCATGTGTGCATTGCAATCTTGATTTAATTTCCGCAAATGATGAATGGTGGAATAGATTCTGTATTTTGCATGAAGTTGAAATAGTGTGAGATCAGGAGAATCTTGGACATATAAAACATAAGTTATATAATTTCTACATGGTATCAGAGCAGTATTGATCATTGGAGGAGATTGCAATTATTGAAGCGGTTGAGTTTTGTGCTGGTGGAATTCGAATTTGCTGCAGTGTTTTCTTGGGGTCGAAGTTGAGCATTCATTGAAATGTCTTTCAACGGATTGTGATTGGAGTATGACCTTGATGGGAGCTTGAATTATATTGCATGGAAGGACAGGATGGAGGTGGTGCTGGATGATAATGGGTTGAAGGAGTTCATAGATGTTGATATTCCAAAGCTTGCTTCTAGCGATGCAGTCGCACTCGACGCATGGCAAAAGAAGGTAGCAAAGTGTCAAAGGATTCTATTGGAAGGTGTGAAGTAACACATTGTGTCCAGCCTTTCATGGTAAAGCCACTCCATTCTTAATGTGGAAGGTTTTGACAGAATTTTTCCAAAGCAGAAGTGACTAGAGGAAGTTGGCGCTTAAAGACAAGCTCAGAAAAATAAAAATGGAGAAAGGCGACAGTATACCAAAATACCTCATGAATTTTTTCCACTGCAAGGATGAGCTAGGAAGTGTGGGGGTTACTGTTGATGAAGAAGACTTGGTGAGCTTGGCTCTCCTTGGGCTTCTGAAGAGATCACATAGCTATGAAGACTCTGTCAATGGATGGGAGAAACTACCAGGATGGGAGTGACTTTGGTCGGATCTTGTGCAGGAGGAGATAAGGCGGGGTACCAGGGGTGGATCTTCATGGAAGAATGAAGATGAAGAAAATTGCGCTTTGGCTGCCAAAGAAAGGAAAGGGAAGGGGAAGAAAAATCCTTCTCAATCCGGTGCGAAAGGCAAGAAGCAAGATTTGTCCAAGGTGAAGTGTTTTCACTGTCACCAGCACAGGCATTTCACCACTAATTGTCCACAGAAGAAGAAGAATAAGCAGGCTGCTAGATCTGCAGCTGGAGAGGCCTTAGCCTCGCAGTTTGAGCTATATTTTTCTTTGATCGCATGCTTGGTTTCAAGTGTGATGGGATCGGTGTGGTTTCTTTACAGTGGTGCATATTTCCATATGACCGGAGACAAAGATTTGTTTAGTGATCTGGAGGAAAAGGATATTGGAGTGCACATCGAGATGGGTGATATGGTAGATACAGTGTGACTGGTATCGAGACCATTTCCTTTCAGAGGGAGTCTAGTAAACCTTTCATCTTGAAGGATGTCATGCATGTTCCAGGATTGAAGAAGAATCTGATCTCTGTGGCGATGTTGGAAGACAAGGGTTATGATGTTGTTTTTAGTGAGGGAAAAGCTTTCCTTCGGCATAAAAAAACTGGTCAAACCAGGAGGATAGGGATTTGAGTTAAGAATATTTATCAATTGCAGGTAGATGGCTACGCAGAAATGGCAGGCAAAGCAGAAGGAGTGGCGAGCTGGGATGAGGGCGAATTGTGGCACAGGAGATTGGGCCATCTTGACCATGGCACTTTGAAAATTTTGCAGTAGATTTCTATGGGGCTTCCCAAGGGTACACTTGCGCAGTTAGATCAGTGCAAGGGATGTACTTTGGGAAATTTGTGAAGACCACTTTTCATGAGAAGGATAGTCGTGCCTCGAAGATCCTTGAGAGAATTCACATAGATGTGTGTGGCACTTTCTCGGTTGCTTCAATAGCAAAGCACATGTATTATGTGATATTTGTTGATGAATTTTCTCGTAAGTGCTGGATCTTCTTCATGCAGAAGAAGAGAAAGACATACTCAAAGTTCTGTGAGTTTAAGGCGCTGGTTGAGAAAGAGTCGGGGAAGCAGGTGAAAGCTCTAAGGAGTGATAATGGTGGTGAATACATCTCTGGCGAATTCAAAGACTTCTGTAGCAAAGAAGGAATTCGAAGAGAACTCATAGCGCCTCATAACCCACAACAGAATGGGGTTGTGGAGAGAAAGAACAGAACGATCGTGGGTGCTGCATGGGCGATGTTGCATGATTAGGGCCTTCCCATACACTTGTGGGTTGAGGCATGCAACACTCTAGTTTATGTGCAAAATTGTTGTCCTCATAGAGTACTTGGCATGAGTACACACGAAGAAGCATTTTTTGGTAAGAAGCCTAATATTTCTCATTTGAAGATTTTTGGCTCACCTGTTTACATTCATGTGATGAAGGATGCCAGGAAGAAGCTGGAGTCGACCGTAGAGGTTGGGATTTTTGTGGGGTACACAGAAACACCCCAAAATTATGGTGTGTATTTTCCAGACAGTCGGATGACTCTGTGCGACGGGATATCAAATTTCATTAGGATAAAGCCATGAAGTTGTCGCTTGAGAGGGAGATACACTTGCATGCAGATGAGGAGCTACTTGTTCCTAAATATGAGCCTCAAGATGTGGATCAGCCACAAGAGGAGGTTCATGGAGTGGAAGAAACCACTCATGCAGTGCCAAACATCAAAGGGTAGAAGCGCACTACAGAAGCTGAGCGACTGAATCTTGATGCAGTACAGAATGTAGGATTTCCTACATCATAGTGAAAACAAAGATAGTCACATGATCGATTTATTGGATACATGGATCTGATGAGCAAGTGTATCGTGACGGAGCCATCCTCTTTCGAGGAAGCTGTGGAGGATCCCACATGGGTAGATGCCATGGTGGACGAGTATGATTCAATTGTCAGAAATAATGCATGGGAGATTTTCCCAAGGCCGGAAAGGAAATCAGTGGTAGGTTCAAGATGGATCTACAAAGTGATGCAAGCTACTGATAGGAGTGTCGAGAAGTACAAGGCAAGATTTGTTGCCTGGGGCTTCTCACAGATCGATGGGATCAACTATGAAGAAACCTTTGCACCTGTCGCAAGGTATTCTTCCATACGAACCATCCTTTCTCTCTCAGCGTAGATGGGTTGGCACATTCATTAGATGGATGTGAAGACTGCGTTCCTCAATGGAGTTATTTAGGAGGAGGTGTACATTGAGTAGCCTGAAGGATTCGAAATCTTCAGCAGCGAGTCGCATGTGTGCAGGATCAAAAGAGCGTTGTATGGGTTGAAACAAGCACCTCGTGCTTGGTACACATGGATAGATAGTTATTTCACCGGACTTGGTTTCACTAAGAGTGAGGCAGATCCGAACCTATACCATATTTTGGTGGAGGGTAAGTTGTTGATCATTGTACTTTATGTAGATGATTTAATACTAATGGGTGATGAACTGTTGATACACTCATGCAAGGTAGATCTTGCAAAGGAGTTTGAGATGAAGGACTTGGGCCTCCTTCATTATTTCTTGGGATTGGAAATATGGCAGCAGAAGGGTGGATTGTTTGTGTCTCAAGGCAAGTATGCCTGGGAGATACTGGAGAAGTTTCACATGCAAGGCTGCAAACCTATCGACACTCCTCTTCCTGGTGGTTAGAGGAAAGAGGATGCTACATCGGCAAAGGTAGTGGATGCCACTGTTTATCAACAGTTGGTTGGTTCGCTCATGAAATTAGTCAATACAAGACTAGACATATGCTATGCTATGAACCAGCTTTAAAAAGATATGGTTAAGCCTACCAAGCTCTTTTGGAAGGCACGCAAGCATGTCCTGAGGTATCTCAGGGGCACATCATGATATGGATTGTGGTATAGACAGTCGGATGAGTTGAAGCTGCATGGCTTCACGGATGCAAATTGGGCAGGGAGCCCAAAAAACAGAAAGAGCACATCTGGAGGGATATTTAGTATCATATCTAGAGCATTTTTTTGGTACAGCAGGAAATAGAGATCCGTGGTGCTCATTTCAGCGGAGGCCGAGTACATGGCAGCAACTTTGGCTGCATGCGAGGCTATGTGGATGAGGAAGATCCTGGTCAATTTGTTTGATTCTCACTTAGATCCTATTGTGATATATTGTGATAATCAGAGTTGCATTAAACTCTCACTTAATCCAGTATTTCATGATATATCTAAACATATTGACATCCGGTACCATCATATCAGAGATTGTGTGCAGCAGAAGATCATGTTGCTTTCTTACATTCCTACGAAGGATCAGGATGCAGATATTCTAATGAATGCGCTCACCAGGAGAAAATTCGAATACCATAGAGACAAGATCGGGGTGGCAGATAATCCCTATCTTGTTGAGAGGGAGTGTTGAGATTCAACAAGATGATGAGCTTAGCAAAAAGAGTCACCTTCACAAAGTGGGCCCACAAGCTATTTTTGGCGCAAAGTCTATTTTTAGACTGTGTCTGTTTTTAGACATGTCGATCATATTCTATGAGTTGCAGGATGCTATTTGTGGATGGTTGGTCAAGTGGGAAAAATATATGGACCTCTATTTTTAGACATATTGGGCGGAGTCTATTTTTAGATTGCTAGTCTAAAAATAGATATGTCGAATATTATTATCTCTTAATAATATTTGGACTCTAAACATTATCTTATTCTCTTGAAGCACTTCAATTAAATGCACAGATGTGGCACAGCAGCTGACAGAATGAATTACGTTATTCTTAAGGGTTTACTGGAGCTATTGCATGGAGGACTTCAGTTAGAACTCATGTGACAGAGTTTGGTGGAGTTGGAGAAGTAGTTGGTGGAGTTGTATTTAGTTTAACTTAGTTAGACTCAGTTGAGCTAGTTGTATGTAGTCTAATTGAATGATACAATAGTGAGAGTGGTGTGAATTAATTAGTCAATTAATTCACTAAATAATTGTTGGCAATATGATGCAGAGTGTTGTCCTTGATGGCAACCCACTAAATGAAGATGAAGACATTGAGATTGTTGACAAATGTTGTCCTTGATGGCAATCCACCTGATGAAGTTATTCTTGACTTGATGGACTTGGTAAATGATGTAAATCTGATGTGATATGATGTTTGTTGACGATATGATGGTGGGTGTTTTCCTTGATGACAACCCACTTGATAGAGTGTTGTCCGTAAATGGCAACCCACTTGATGAAGTTGTGCTTGATAGAATATGTCGTGATGAACCTGTTAGATGATGTAAATCTGATGAGTACAGAAGGTAATGATGGAAGGAATGACAGTATGTGCCAGATCTATGATAAAAAGAGTATGTCTCAAGGAATATGTGGATTTGTTTAGGAGAAGTTGCGTATGCACACGGGAAATAACGTGCCAAGTCGCGTATGGGAAAAAGCGCTCATAAAATGCAAAACCAAGGGTAACCACCATGGTATTGACCCATTGTATTGGGCAATGATTCGTCCAAATGACCCCATTCAGGATTACCATCGGAAGTAATGTAGTTTTGGCCCGTGGTATTGAAAAAGGGGCTCATGGTATTGAAAAAAGGGTAAACCTATATAAGGAGAAGAAATTCATTATGCAAATCATGAGTGTGGGTGCAAGTTGTCTAAGCTTGAATGAATACTTCTCTCTGAAGTATATATGAATGGAAAGGGTTACAATTGAATGATAGATCTAAATGTATAATGCACCAATGATGAAGAAGGGTATCTAGATCTGAAATGCATTTGCATTTGCTGGATCTGTTTAGGGGATGATTAGATCTGAGAAGAGGCGAACATCTGTCTGAAGTAAAGGGTAAAATCTGAGTAATGTATCTATTCTGAAGAATTGCAATGCCATAAATATCTGAAGAACCATACGCTAGTTCGCCGCAGAAGAAGCACGTATATACGTGACTTTGGTTAAAGAAAAGCGCGTATGCGCAGTGAAATCAGCTCTGTAATTTGTATAGAAGTATACGCGGGTTGATGTGATTGGAAGCGCGTATATACGCGGGATCAGTAAAAGGAAAGTGCGTATGCAAACTAGGGTTTTCTGAAGCAAGGGGTATGAAATGTCTGATGTGTTCTGCTGTGTTACTGCTATCTGTGAATGATGTATTCTACAGTTCTGGGTTGATAGAATTGACAAGTTTCAGTTTGATGTATGATTGAAATGTATGGAGTGGGTCCAGTCTGAAAATATGATGAAATGTAGCCTGCAAGTGGTGTCCTAAAGAAAGCTTTGGATCCAGTGTGAAAATTGATGAAACGTGGTCCATAGAGGTGCTTAGGGTTGTAGCCTTCAGTCAGGGGGTTGTAGCTCCCTTCCAGGTGAGGCTGGTAAACGAGAGCAGGGGGTCGTAGCTCCCTTCCAGGAGAGACTGGTAAACGAGTGCAGGTGGGTGCCTGCGTGCTGGTATGAGTCTGCACCAGCACATTGTTGTAAGATGTTTTCTCTATAATAAAATATTGAAGGCTGAGACAACGGCAGCGGTGGTTTTCTCCCGACTTGGGTTTCCACCTAAAATCAAGTGTTCCTAATGATGGTTTAATGCATTCTTCTTTACTTTTATGTTTTCTGTTTATAGAACATCTAATGAATGAATGATGGAATGATATGTAGAAGAACAAATGGCATAATTAGATCTCGTAGCCTATCATGAGTTGTATAGAGGATACCCGCGTGTGTACGCTAGTTGTTTAAAAAATAAACAAAGCAGCGTATGGAGTTTTAAACTGAAAAAGTAAAAAATTGTTGCCCTAAATGCGGATGCCCCCCCCCCTCTCGATGTGCAACAAATTAGTATTAAACTAGTCATATGCAAGGCTTGGCAAGCAGAAGAATCGATCATGATAGGAGATCAAGAGAGAATCAATGTCTATAAAGCCGCCTCTATTCAATGGAAGCAATTTGATATTATGGAAGGTACGAACAAAAGCCTATCTGCAAAGTATTGGTGCATATGTATGAGCAATCGTGGAAGAAGGCTATCAATATCCGACAAGTATTCCTACTGATGCAGCTGAAAGGAAGAAGTATGAAATCAATGCCAAAGCAGTGAATGTCTTATTAGGAAGCATGTCTGAATCAAAATTTTCTAAAGTGATGCAGCTACATTCAGCAAAAGAAATATGGGACAAAATCATTCTAAGCTATGAAGGAGACACAAAGGTAAAAAGTGCAAAACTCCAAACTCTTAGAATTGAATATGAAAATTTGAAGATGCATATTGATGAAAGTGTTGCCAGTTTCTTTCTTCGTCTAGATGATATTGTAAATCGGATGAGAAATTTGGGTGAAACCATAACCGATACTACTCTGGTGGAAAAAGTCTTAAGATCCTTGACTTCAAAATTTGACTCTAAAGTTTCAGCTATTGAAGAAAGGCCAGATCTGCAAACTCTTACTATTGTTCAATTACATGGTATTCTGACTGCTTTTGAAATGAGACAAGGAGGTCCTTCTCAAATCAAAGAAGTTGTTTTTAAGGCGTCTGCAAAAGGAAAAGAAAAGGGAGCTGTCAAAGAATCCAGCTATATATCTGAAGAAGAAGAAGAAGCAAATTTTGTGAGAAGACTTCAACTAGGTACTGGAAAGTTCAAAGGTAAGCTTCCTTTCAAATGTTTTAATTGTGGAAGAGTTGGTCATTATGCTGCAAAGTGTCCTTATAAAGAAACATTGGCTAAAGGAAAAGAAGTAGCAAGAAGGAATAAGAATCGATCTAGCACAAGAAAAAGTTATTATACTAATGAAGACAGTGATGAGTCATCTAATAGTGAGGAAGAATGTGAAGAATATTTTTGTTGGGTGTGGAGCCTGATTATCTTGTTTACTTTGTATCACAGCATTGGACCCCTGTACCTTAAAAGGGGCGGCAACGCTGCCCGAAATTTAATCGCTGCCGTGGGGGGTCCAGGGGGGGGCGGCAGCGCACAGACGGGGGTGGG
Organism: Pinus albicaulis; assembly: GCA_034641835.2. Classification (NCBI taxonomy): domain Eukaryota; kingdom Viridiplantae; phylum Streptophyta; class Pinopsida; order Pinales; family Pinaceae; genus Pinus; species Pinus albicaulis. The sequence continues at coordinate 113,100,252 of CM076583.1, read as the reverse complement.
AGGCCGCCTTGTCACATCAGATGTAAAATTGCCTTGTAAAAGTATAGTAATTTCTAGTCAATCTGGGCCGTTCATTAGGCAAATGATCTGACGGTAGAAGTTATGTTTAGATTAGGGTTTTTTGCCCTAGAAGGCAACCCCTTGTATATATGGGGGCATTGTATTGTGGCTGTGTATTATGAGTGTATTCTCGGAGCGAGAAATAGAGAGGGAGACTGTGAGAGAGAACAAAGGATATTACAGCGGATCTGCTGTAGGTTTTGTCTCTTCATTTTGTTGGATAATATAAAGGAAGGACTGGCTGTTCGGGGTGGACGTAGCCCAAACTGGGTGAACCACGTATATCTGTGTCTCTCTGGTTTTATGTGTTTTGTGTGCTTGTATTTTCAGCATATTTTATGTGTTTCATTGCTCTGTAATATTTAATTTTCTAACAACTGGTATCAGAGCCGAAGGTATATTTGGTTGATAAACTCGCAGGAAAAAAGGGTTCCTGGTTCGAGTGGGAGCAATGGCGGACGATGGTAAGTTTAGGGTCGAGAAATTTAACGGCCAAAACTTTGCGCTGTGGAAGATGCAGATGGAAGATTATTTTTATCAGAACGATCTGTACCTACCATTGAGCGGAAATATGGGGGCATTGTATTGCGGCTGTGGATTATGTGTGTATTCTCGGAGCGAGAAACAAAGAGGGAGACTGTGAGAGAGAACAGAGGATATTACAGCGGATCTACTGTAGGTTTTGTCTATTCATTTTTGTTGGATAATATAAAGGAAGGACTGGCTGTTCGGGGTGGACGTAGCCCAAACTGGGTGAACCACGTATATCTGTGTCTCTCTGGTTTTATGTGTTTTGTGTGCTTGTATTTTCTGCATATTTTATGTGTTTCATTGCTCCATAATATATAATTTTCTAACAACTAGTATCAGAGCCGAAGGTATATTTGGCTGATAAACTCGCAGGAAAGAAGGGTTCCTGGTTCGAGTGGGAGCAATGGCGGACGATGGTAAGTTTAGGGTCGAGAAATTTAACGGCCAAAACTTTGCGCTGTGGAAGATGCAGATGGAAGATTATCTGTATCAGAAAGATCTGTACCTACCATTGAGCGGAAAAACAAAGAAGCCGCCGACCATGACAGACGCGGAATGGAACATTCTCGATAGAAAGGCACTCGGAACAGTACGGTTGTGTCTTGCGGCGTCAGTCGCCTTCAATATTTCGAAGGAAACAACAACAGAGGGTTTGATGCAGACGTTGGCGAAACTGTATGAAAAGCCCTCGGCCTCAAAAAAGGTATTTCTTATGAAACGACTATTTAATATGAAGATGTCGGAAGGTGGATCTGTTGCAGACCATTTAAATGAATTTAATACAGTTACCAGTCAGCTAAGTTCTGTAGGGGTAAACTTTGATGATGAAGTTAGAGCTCTGATATTCTTGTGCTCATTGCCAGAGAGTTGGAATGGTTTAGTAATGGCCATTAGTAACTCTGTCTCTGGATCTAGTACTTTAAAGTTTGATGATGTTGTTGGTGCTATCCTTAGCGAGGAAATGCGACATAAAAGCTCCGGTGAGACATCAGGTAATGCTTTGAGTGCAGAGTCTAGGGGAAGAAGAATGGAAAGAGGAAAGAGCTTGGGATATCGCAGTAAATCAAGGAAAGGCATATCCAAGTCCAGATCGGGGATAGTGTGCTGGAATTGCGGAAAGAAAGGACACCTAAAGAAAGACTGTAGATCTCGGAAGGGAAAAGAAAGAGACACACAGCAAGAAAACAATCATGAAGCAAATGTGACAGGTGATGTGTTACAAGATGCTTTGATTCTTTCTTTCGAAAATGTTACTGATTCTTGGGTTGTAGATTCAGGGGCTTCATTCCATGCCACACCCGATAAGAAATATTTTCATGACTATGTCCAAGGAGATTTTGGACAAGTTCGTTTGGGTGATGATAAACCCTGTAAAATTGTTGGAATGGGTAAAGTTCTTGTATAACAACAGAATGGAAACCAATGGCTACTAAAGGAGGTAAGGCATGTTCCAGATCTGAAGAAAAATCTGATTTCAACAGGGCAGTTAGGCAGTGAAGGTTGTGTGACAACTTTCACAGATAAAACTTGGAAGGTCACCAAAGGAGCCCCGGTAATAGCAAAAGGCGAAAAGGTTGGTACATTGTATTTATGCAATGGTATTTCTAACTCTGTTAAAGCTTTAACTTCCAAAGGAGCAGATGCAGCATTATGGCATCATAGGCTCGGACACATGAGTGAGAAGGGAATGAAGATTCTCCACTCAAGAAATTTGTTGCCAGGTTTGAAGAATGTTGATTTGGATTTCTGTGAGAATTGCATTTATGGAAAACAGAAGAGAGTCAAATTTCTTAGAGTTGGGAAAGAAAAGAAGAGCAAAAAATTGGAGCTTGTGCATACAGATGTATGGGGACCTGCTCAGGTATCATCTCTCGGTGGCTCTCGTTATTATGTTACTTTTATTGATGATGCAACTAGAAAAACATGGATTTGTTGTATTCAGAATAAATCTGATGTATTTTATACTTTCAAGAAATGGAAAGCTTTGGTTGAGATTGAGACAGGAAAGAAGTTGAAGTGTTTGAGATCAGACAATGGAGGTGAATATTGCAGCAAAGAGTTTGATAGGTACTGTTCAGAAAATGGAATACGCAGAGAGAAGACTGTTCCAAGAACACCACAAGAAAACGGCGTGTCAGAAAGGATGAACAGAACAATCATGGAGCGTGCAAGGTGCATGAGGTTGCATGCAGGATTGTATTTACAATTTTGGGCAGATGCTGTAGATACTGATGTTTATCTAATAAACAAAGGGCCATCAAATTCCTTGGATGGTGGTATTCAAGAGGAAGCATGGACAGGTAAAAAGGTAAACTACTCTTTTTTAAAGCCTTTTGGTTGTGAGGCCTTTGTCCATATTAATAAAGAAAATAGAACAAAGCTTGAAGCAAAATCAAAGAAATGTACCTTTATTGGATATGGTGCTAATGATTTTGGTTATCGCTTATATGATTATGAAAATCACAAAATCATTAGGAGCAGAGATGTAATATTCAATGAAAAGGTCTTGTATAAGAATCAACTGCAGAAAAAGAAACAGGAAAAAGAAAGCAAGGAATACACGGTTCTTGATGAGATAACTGAAAAAGTAAAGGTGCCTGAAAATAATAATAATCAACAACCACGGCAACAACAACTACCACAACAGCAACAGGCACCTCAAACACCTGAAAGTGGTGTTAGAAGATCTACCAGGATAAGTAGACCCCCTGAACGATACTCTCCTTCATTATATTATTTATTATTGACTGATTCTGGTGAACTTGAATGTTATGAAGAAGCAATGCAGGTTGAAAGCAGGAAGAAGTGGGAGCTAGCCATGGAAGAAGAGATGGACTCCTTAATGCATAACCAAACTTGGGACTTAGTCAAGTTGCCTGTAGGTAAAACTGCATTGTAGAATAAATGGGTTTACAGGCTGAAGGAAGAAGATGGAGGAAAACAGAGGTACAAAGCTAGACTTGTGGTGAAGGGGTTTGCACAGAAGAAAGGTATTGATTTTGATGAAATATTTTCTCCCGTTGTTAAGATGAATTCAATCAGAACTATCTTAAGTCTTGTAGCAGTGGAAGATTTACATCTTGAACAGTTAGATGTAAAGACAACATTTCTCCAAGGAGATTTGGAGGAAGAGATATACATGCAACAACCAGAAGGATATGAGGTAAAAGGGAAAGAAAAATTGGTGTGCAGGTTAAAGAAGAGCTTGTATGGATTAAAACAGGCTCCAAGGCAGTGGTATCTAAAATTTGACAAGTTTATGTCCGAACAAGGTTATACTAGATGTCACTCTGATCATTGTGTTTATCTAAAAAGGCAAAATGATGGCAGATATATTATATTGTTATTGTATGTAGATGACATGCTTGTTGCAGGGTCTAACATGCAGGAAATAAATGTGCTCAAAAGAAAATTGGCAAATTCATTTGCAATGAAGGATTTGGGAGCTGCAAAACAAATCCTTGGTATGAGGATAACTAGAGACAGGAAAATTCGCAAATTAACACTGTCTCAGAATGAGTACATAGAAAAGGTGTTGAAAAGATTTAATATGCAGAATGCAAAACCAGTTAGTACACCTTTTGCTAGCCATTTAAAACTTAGTAAGGAGATGTGCCTAAAGACCCAAGAAGACATGGATTATATGTCTAAAGTTCCATATGCATCAGCAGTTGGAAGTTTAATGTATGCAATGGTCTGCACAAGGCCTGATATTGCACATGCAGTGGGAGTTGTAAGCATGTATATGAACAATCCAGGAAAAGAACATTGGATGGCAGTAAAATGGATTCTCAGATATTTGAGAGGTACCACAAATCAAGCATTATGCTTTGGTGGTTCAAACATTGCTCTACAGGGATATGTTGATGCAGATATGGCAGGTGACAGAGATAACAGGAGGAGCACTACAGGATATGTATTTACCGTAGGTGGAACAACTGTCAGTTGGGTTTCAAAAATCCAAAGTGTTGTTTCACTTTCAACAACAGAAGCCGAGTATGTTGCTGCTACAGAGGCTAGTAAAGAAATGATTTGGTTACAAAGGTTTATGGATGAATTGGGTAAGAATCATGATATGGGCACACTATACAGTGATAGCCAAAGTGTTATTCATCTTGCAAAGAACTCAGCATTTCATTCCAAGACTAAACACATACATCTCAAGTACCATTTCATACGGTCAGTATTGGAAGATGGAGAGTTGAAGCTGGAAAAGATACACACTAGCCAGAATCCTACAGATATGCTAACAAAAGTTGTAACCAGGGAGAAACTGAGAACATGCTCAGTTTCAATTGGTCTTCAAGGATGACAATGAAGATGAGAAACATCCAGGTCCAAAGAGGAGTCATTGTCCAACAAATGAAGCAGCGATGGAGTTGCTACAATCAGTCTCCAAGTGGGAGATTGTTGGGTGTGGAGCCTGATTATCTTGTTTACTTTGTATCACAGCATTGGACCCCTGTACCTTAAAAAGGGCGGCAACGCCGCCCGAAATTTAATCGCTGCCGTGGGGGGTCCAGGGGGGGGCGGTAGCGCTTTTCGGAGCCCCCCCCTGGCGGGGGTTCGGGGGCAGTGCCCCCGAAGCTAAAAATAGATGTAAAATTGCCTTGTAAAAGTATAGTAATTTCAGTCAATCTGGGCCGTTCATTAGGCAAATGATCTGACGGTAGAAGTTATGTTTAGATTAGGGTTTTTTGCCCTAGAAGGCAACCCCTTGTATATATGGGGGCATTGTATTGTGGCTGTGTATTATGAGTGTATTCTCGGAGCGAGAAATAGAGAGGGAGACTGTGAGAGAGAACAAAGGATATTACAGCGGATCTGCTGTAGGTTTTGTCTCTTCATTTTGTTGGATAATATAAAGGAAGGACTGGTTGTTCGGGGTGGACGTAGCCCAAACTGGGTGAACCACGTATATCTGTGTCTCTCTGGTTTTATGTGTTTTGTGTGCTTGTATTTTCCGCATATTTTATGTGTTTCATTGCTCTGTAATATTTAATTTTCTAACAATTTTAGACTTCTCATGGCATTTGAACAAAGAGAAGAAAAGGATAATTTTGTGGATGCTCTAGAGGAAAATGATTTTCTTGAAGAAAAAAATCAACTCAAAGTAAGCATAGAAGAAAAGAACATAATCATAGAGACTCTTGAAAATCAGCTTGAAGCAAAGGAAAAACGCATTGAGGAATTGGAGTGTGAAGTAGTAAGTCTAAGGAAAGATAACGAGAAAGTGAAGACTCTCAATCTTATATTTGCTAAAGGTTCAGAAACCTTAGATGAGATTATCAAGATACAACGGTCTCCTCTTATAAAAACAGGTCTTGGATATACTGGGGAATCTTCCTAGACTTCAGCACCAAATTATCTGAAAGCAGCCACAACTAGTTCACTACATTCAGCCACTCAGCAAGGGAACAAAGGATCTTTATAGGTAAAGCATGATCATCTCAAATCAAGGAACACTAACAGGGAGATCTTTCAAAGAAGCTACAACCAATAGGTAAATTCAAATAGAAGATTTCATGATCGCAGAAATTTCTACTTCAATGGACAATGCTTCTCATGTCACAATTTTCGTCATAAAGCTGTTCAATGTGTTGCATATAAAACCATCATGACAAGAGAAGCAAGAAAGAAAAATATGACTATTGAACCAAAGAAGAACACCTATAACAACTTTTCTCCTCTTCAAAATGAAGTTGAATGTACTTATTGCAATAAATTTGGACATGAAGAATCTGAATGCAGGAGCAAGGTTCAGTCAAAAGAACATGTTCCCTCCAGCTCTAAAGTGTGGAAAAAGAAAGAAATACCGGTTGAAAATTGTGGGATATCGTTATTTGCAAAAGGTGAAGAAAATCAATGGTACATAGATAGTGGGTGCTCAAGACACATGACAGGTGAAAAAAGCAATCTCCTTACATATAATTCTCTAGAAAAGGAAAAGAAAGTTACATTTGGAAATGATACTCCTGCTGTAATTAAAGGAAAAGGGTCAGTATTTCTAAAAGAAAAGGTGAAGGCTAATGATGTCATATATGTGGATGGATTAAGGCATAACCTGTTAAGTGTAAGTCAAATGTGTGATCAAGGAACATAAGTGGTCTTTAGTTCAAAAGAATGTGTGGTTCGTGATCTTGATACAGGTAAAATCATTATAAAAGGAAAAAGAAATCCAAGCAACCTGTATATACTGAACGGCATAGATCAATGTTACCTGAGCAAGTCTTCAGAAAATTGGCTATGGCATAGAAGGCTGGGGCATCTAAGCTTCTCTCAAATCAACAAAGCAAGTAGACTTCAAGCGGTTCGTGGTCTTCCCAATATTAATCTACTAGAAAGTATCATATGCAAATCTTGTCAATTCGGTAAGCAGACCAGAGTACGATTTAATGCCAAAGAAGGATCATCAAGTGAGCCTCTTGAACTCATTCATACTGACATATGTGGACCTATGAGGAAAAAGTCACCATGTGGCGAAGAATACTATATCTTATTCATTGATGATTACTCTAGAATGTGTTGGATCGGGCTCATTAAACACAAAGATGAAGCATTTGAAAAATTTCAGATCTTCAAAGCATTAGTTGAAAATGAATTAGATCTAAAAATCAAGTGTCTTAGATCTGATCGAGGAGAAGAATATACATCAAATGAATTCTTTGAATTTTGTGAACAACATGGCATAAAAAGACAATTCTCTGTAGCAGGTACTCCACAACAAAATGGCGTAGCAGAAAGAATGAATAGAACAATTCAACAAATGGCTAGAGCTATGCTCGATGATTCCGGAACTCCTGACATGTTTTGGGGAGAAGCAGCACATACAGCAGCTAACATTCTCAACAAAGCTCATGTTCGGGTAAATAGTGACAAAACTCCATATGAACTCTGGTATGGTAATTCTCCATCTGTGAAGCATTTTAGAGTTTTTGGAAGTAAATTCTTTATCAAAAATAATGATGAAAAGCTTGGCAAGTTTGAACCTAGATCAGATGAAGGGATATTTCTTGGTTACTCATCTACAAGAAAAGCATACAAATGTTACAATAAAAGGATTCGAAAGATTGTTGAATGTATTGATGTTGTTATTGATGAGTCTCTTGCAGCCCCTAAAGAAGAAAAACAAACAACAAAAGAAGATGATGGTGACTTATGTCCTTCTACATCAAATAGAAATGATATAGACAATGGATCCAATGAAGAACCTGAAGATAATCTATCTAAAAAAGCTCCATCCAGATATGTTCAAAAGAATCATCCTGAATCTCAAATTTTGGGAGACAAGGAATCAGGTGTACGAACAAGGAGAACTCTTGTGGGATCTTCTAGTCATCTGGCACTTCTATCCACAATTGAACCACACAATGTCAATCAAGCTAGAAAAGATGAATGTTGGAAGCAAGCCATGAATGAAGAGCTTGATCAAATTGAAAAGAATGACACTTGGGAATTGGTACCAAGACCACATGATAAAAATGTCATTAGAACTAAATGGATTTTCAAGAACAAGTTAAATGAGAATGGGGATGTTGTAAGAAACAAAGCTAGATTGGTCTGCAAAGGGTATACTCAACAAGAAGGTATAGAATTTGAAGAAACTTTTGCTCCTGTAGCTAGACTTGAAGCCATAAGAATGTTTCTTGCCTTTTCAAGTTATCAACAAATCAAAGTCTATCAAATGGATGTTAAATCTGCTTTTCTTAATGGTGATCTAGAAGAAGAAGTATATATAGAACAACCGGAAGGATTCATTTTCGGAAATGATGCAAATCTTGTTTGTAGACTTAAAAAGGCTCTATATGGTCCCAAACAAGCTCCAAGGGCTTGGTATTATCGTCTTGACAAATATCTTCATCAACAAGGATTTTCAAAGGGGTCTGCTGATAGCAACTTATACACAAAAGTTGAAAATGATAAACTATTGATTGTGGTTGTATATGTTGATGATATCATTTTTGGGAGTAACGAAGAATATATGAGTCAAAAATTT